>JAVJGI010000040.1:9181522-9209753 GCA_035590275.1 Ibycter americanus
GAGCCTAACTGATAATATTCTAAATGATATTTTTTAACGATAAGATGTATGGAAACCACCTGGGGAATACGGAAGTTCCATTCAGCTTCCCTACCACTTTATTTCTAGAAGGGATGGCACCTGTAATAAAAGTAAATAAAAAAATCTTCTTTCATAGAACAGGTAGCTAAGCAGTAGGACAGTGTATTACACAATTGGAATAATTAAATTACAGTGGCCATCTGTAAATCACGATATGGAATTGCAGGTGTTCATATTGCTGCTTTTCTTTGCCAGAATACAAATACCTGTGTAAATTTATGAGATCTGTCTTGTGAAGAGAGTAAAATTAGGATTATCAGGAATGGACAACAAATGCTGACACAGTTGATACAACCTCTGGAACAGTGTTCAGCTTTAAACAAAAACATTGAGGAGTATTGTATCTCTCTAATTTGTTAGATTCAATGCATTACTCATAAGTAAGTAGCTAGACTAAGAGCCATATGATTCCCTCATGTGTAAAAGAAAAGGACGCTCACAGGAAAACCAAGTGGTAATCTCCTTCTGATGGGGATTATCATCCACCATAACTGCACATCACTGAATAATGTGGAGATTCTTTGGTTCCAGGTCAGCTAGTCCCAGGGAATGTTTAGGCATTATTACGAGGAAGTAGATATATTTTGTGATATTTATGGCAATGGTGATTCCAGTGAAAGCAAAGACAAAATCAGTAATAACATACCTGGTTTTCTGAAAGGCTCCTATTTCTATTCTTTTGAGTAATTACACAAGCAGAGGTCTGTCTTTTTAAAAGACTTACTAGGCATGAGAAGGGTTTGTGTGTGTGTGTCTCTGTATATACATACAATTGTACATATTCTTAGTGCAACTTATTTTACTCTCAATCCTTTGGCAGAGACAGCTAACCAACATTCAGCCTTTCCTTCAGAAATCCTCAAAGAACATAAACAGCTATGCCAACCCTACAAGAAGCATTTTTGTTTCAAGAATTTACTCAAGGTATGTCATCTTTAGACTGTGGACAAGCATTAAAATAAGTGGACTAAATATGCATTGAGGCATCAAAGCATTTTGATCACAATTATCTCCTTATTCTTTGCTGACTCACCTTAGTATTTTCTAAATAACCTAGAGTAGACAGAATATGGAGAATACAAGACCACTTACTTATCATACCCTCTCTAAATAGAATGATGTTTCAGCAATATCTCATGAAATAAAATCTTTGCTCATGGGCTAAGAAAAAACACCTTACAAATCTAACTATTGGTACCATATGGAGATCTCATCTCAATGGCACTCTCTTCACGGGGGACTTAAAGCTGTGTGCAACTGTTAGAGTGAAGCCATAAATTTCTCAGTAGGCAATTTTGTTTGATGCACAGTGTTTATCTTCTGTTTACATTATTAAAGTGATCCACTTTTTCTGCTATGTAATAGAAGGGCCATTTGCAGCTCAAATACATGTGTTACTTTATAGCTTATAAATATTTCTCCAAAGATTTTTTTTTTAACATTCTGATGGATGTTGTTTTATGTATCAAGCAACATAATTATTTATTAAAAACAGCTACAACTGCCTGTAATGCAGATAAAAGCAAATAAAAATACATTATTCAGACTTCTATGACTTGGTCTTTTCTGTAGATTCAGAAATGTCACCTATTAGAAAAATTTCACAATAGTTCTCACGTGTGTCCTTATTCCTTTGCTTCAACATAGTTCTGATCTTAAACATATAAGAAAATGCACATGCTTTTTTCTAGAATTCAGGATTTTTGAATAATCCTAGCTTTTTTCTCATCATTTTCTGATATAGGTAAAACTGCATCAAAATGTTAAAAAGCTGTAATCCTTTTGCTTATTAATACTTCAGGTTTGAGATGAAAAGATCAAAGTCTTTGACACACTTCATCCATTAACATCGATGAGAGAAATTGTCATGTAAAAGTGTTTGCTGAGTATGGATTTGTTCCATTTTTCAACTTTTTTCTTAAATAAAAGGTACATAGCTTCATACATATAATAAACAAGAGTGAAAGAGTGTATATATTATAAGGCTGTTTTTCTCAGTCTCATGTGAGAGAGAGGTCAAAACGATCTGACTCTGTAAAGGTTACTTGAGAAAGTCCAGACTGGGGTTGCTTTTACCAGGACTACCTTGCTACTGTCCAGTTGGTTGTCTTTGCATATGACTGTTACACACAGATCTGTTTTTCATATAAATGTACCGTGCATATAAATTTCATATAAAAGTACTATGTAACTGATTATTGCCTGTACATTATGTCTAACCAAATGCTCAAGTACTGGAATTACTTCCAAGTGGATTGTGCAGGTCAGACACCTACTCAGACTAAACACACAAGTCCACCTGGGCTGTTGCAGGTTCAGAAGGCCAGAACAAATGTAAAAAATATGCAGGCTTCTTCTAAATGACTTTTCTGGACAGGAAAAATGGGAAAAGTCCACGCAAGGTATAATGTGCCTTATATCTGAACCTTGGTCTATCGTATCTGCTGCTCTAGCTGTGCCCAAACACTAGTGCTTCAATATACTAAAAAAAAAAAAACCAACCCAGAAAAAAGGCACAGAATGATGTTTTAATGTTTTGCTGGGGGCAACCAAAACATACCTAGACATCTGTGCATAATAAAAAAAAACAACCTCCTTTGGTAACTATTAAAACCTTAAAGTCCAAAATTTTCTTGAAATGGAAAAAAATTTAAACATTTAACCTGACGCAGAAGTAACCTGGAAAAGCCCTCTGGAAATCTTGGTAATTCTTGATGATGAATCCTTCTAGGTTTCATATAATTTTAAATCAAGGACTCATGTGATATCTTTCTAGTTCAATAAGGATTATTCTCACTTGAATTCAGACCATTATGACTCTAGCACTCTTAAGAAGAGGATTACGTGAAAACTTTTTGTAACTATGCATCACATAGCTCAATGGGTCATGTTGCAAAAAGTATACAGAGAAATTGGGGGGGGGGGGGGAGAGAAAAATTTAACTTCTTTTAATCTTTAAAACCAGTAAAAAGCCAGCCAACAACCAAGCAAAAAGACAGTGAAAATGCTAACTAAAATGGAAATAGTTCTACCTGTCCTATCATTAATACTGTGAGCATTATTTCACCATTAATTTAAGATTAATTTTAAATCTAAGAATCCAAAGGGCACAACCCATTTTAGGGCTCTTAAATGAAAGCAGCCATAAAAATTTTTTTCTGGTTATTAACTGCCAAACTCAGACTAGTGTAAGCCAATTTCAAGTAAAAATTATTTGTTAAATTGTGTTCTGTCTGCAAGCAAAAGGAAGCCGATTACCACAATATTAGACTCTTACAAGAGCCTTTGAACTAAAAGGCATATATTTCTAAGCCTTTTGTCCCGTATAACACACCACTTCTCACTTTTTGTCTATGCAACATATGGGCAAATACATTGCCAGCACAATCTAAAGCCTTGTTTGTATGTGATGATGGCAGCTGTCAGGGGTCAGACACTACTGCAAACTCCAGAGGTAGTGTCACCGAAATTGGGAATCAAACCTCTTAACACCAATATAGCACTAATAAGCAGGCACTCCCTTATTGCAGCACTGGCTGCTCGGTGGCATCTCCACAAATCAAGCACACCTATGCAGATTTCACCATTACATTTATACACAAAAATTACAAGGTCGTACACTCCCGGTTACAATGATTGGTTATTAATTTGCATATAATTATGATATCTACTGCGTCATCCTCCTCTGTTACTATGCTTGTGCAGGGGAAGGGTCTTCACCTGGGCAAGGGTCTTCTTGACCTGTGGGTGTGGTTTTTAGTATTATAATGAAGGTAGTTCACTTCAGGACACCTTAAAAGTAAGTTTTATTGCCAAATTGGATGGCTATATATCTGCCTTGCCAAGTTGTCCAATAACTCATCCTATATCCAACAGAATCTAGGTGCTCTTGTTATGGTCTAGAGAGTAAGGACTAAGGTTATTATGGTCTACAGAATAGGGACTTCAAGTAACACAGTGTCGGATAACAAGCAGCATAGCAACTCATACATCATTGGTTAATTAGTGCTAACATAATGCTAACATGGAGGTTAACTTTTTAAAATCAAGATGCTCCTGTAGCTAACTGTTTCACAAACAAATACAAAATATAGAAAGGTTCAGTAAAACTTTAAGACAATCTGCAACAGTAGGAAATGCAAAAATGCTACTTGCAATTACTATGATTTCATGGAAGGATTCACTGCACTTATGCAAAGTGTAAACAGGTCTTACTTTTAGTGTCCAACCCATGAGAATTCATATAGATTAAATAAAATTAATGCAGTGACATATTCACCCCAGTGAAGAGCATTGTCTGCTGTACTGTATGAAGACTGAGTGCATCTTGAAAGGTGTCAACAGCATTTAATTACTGTGCTTGAAGTATACAAATGTATAGCATATACCCATGTATACATGATATTTTAATTTATCCCATACTTTATTTTCATAAATGTGACTCTTCTAATGAAATCCTTTATTTGCTCAGTCTCCCTTGTGGAATCATTCTATGCACACCCAACTAGATTTCTCATACATTCTAGCTTTGCCATGATGTTAAACAAAATAAATCCTCCAATGCAAAGCAAACAAAATGCTGTAGTTTTTCCATCATATCTTGATTTGCATGGTGAGACGTTGCTGTTAAAACAATACTAATGTAAGCTGCATGCATTAACATTCATCACAAGTCTTATAAATGCAGAGTACAATTAGAATGTAATTCATGCTTGTTACTAGAAGATGTAAGTATTTACTTAGTTCACTATTATCATTGAATCTGACATCAAAAGTGGCAACAGCATACAAAATAATCAGAAAAGAAAAACATGTAAATAATAAGACTTGCCTCCAATGCATCCTGTTTTTCCTTTTTGTATCTACCAAACATATGTTTAATAAAAACAGCTCTTGCTTTAGCACAGAAAGATCCTATAGGGAAACATGAAGAAGAAATATTTATTTGAAATATAAACAGCAACAAGGTATGGATGCCAATATTGATCTTATGTAACCAGTTCAATAGTTGTATGAGAAAATAATATACACCACATACCTGATTTATTTTTACAGATAAACATTGTATTTGACACAGATTGGAAAACAATTACTGGTATACATAATAAATGTTAAATAAAACACTTAACTTGCAAAAGGGCAGTGTTTCTTTGGTAGCCTTACTTGCAGCGAGGAAATACAGTGAGAAAGATTTCAGTTTAAATTACCATGACATGAAAACCGAATAAATCTACTGAAGTCATCGTGGAATACCACTGCAAAACAACATCAACTCAGCATAGGACAGTAGAAGGAATGCTGTGGAAGACAAGCACTCAACAAAGGGTTTAAATATAACTCATCTTTAGATTTTTTAATACATAATAATTTTTTTTATTATTTAAATGAATCCTGAGACTTTTGAGCACTTCATGTTTTATGTAATACTTTTTAATAGTATTCTTAATTTTATACCATTTTAGTTCTGCCTCTATTGTTTTTTTTTAAAAAAAATCTTTTAGGATTTTCAGTTCCTTAAATGTTCTATTTCTTTAACATTATTTTATATTAAATTGCTTCTAATTTCAAAGATTTAACATTTTCATTTTCTTTTTACAGGTCTCAGTATTGTTCTGGTTTTCACTGCTTTCATATGCAACATTAAGGCATACCAATAACACCATGACTTAATCCATCAGACTTCATACTACCAGAATCTCTGATATATAACAGAACAGAATTTTGTTATATAGGTCACACCCCAGGAAAACTTGTAGAAATGCAAAAGAGCCTTTTAAGAAAGAGAACTGCTAAACACTCATACTATGGAAAGGTTTAAAAGTTATGTTGATACAGATTGTCTAGTAGCTGATTTGAATCATACGTGATACTCTCAAAAGTAAACAACTATACTTCTATAAAGTGGTGGGTTTTTTGTGTAGACATTCACATGTTCTTCAAAGAAAACATTTCACCTTTAAAGGCTGAGTCATTTTACTGATGCTAGTATGTCAGAAATTACGACTTCCATTTTTTTAGCAAATTTCAGTATCACCTATAGAAAATAAAATGTAATACAAGTCAGAGTGGAAATAAAAGTTTCATAAATTCAACAAATACCACAAATATCTCTGTTGGAAAGCTGTGGAAGTCAGTGTAATTGTCCTAGGCATGAAATTGATTCTTCTGTGGCATATGATTTTAATTATGTCATAAAATTTGAAAAATCACTAAAATTCAAATGAAGAGAAAAATTATGCAAAAGAAAAAAATGTCCAAAAAAGACAGTTCAACATCTTTGATGCTTATAAAAATGGAGTTGCCTTGTCGATAGGTGTGCTGTTCTTCAAGGTTTGCTGAGAAACTGTATGATTGTTCATCAACCTTTAGTCCACTTACTAAAAAACAGTACAACATATTGCAAGCTGAAAGTAACTGATATTTCTTAACCTCACTGAATTGTGCTCTTCTTTGGCAACAATAATGTGAGCCATTAAATGAACTAATTAAGATATGGTTCCCCTTTGTACTGTGACTTAGTATTTAATATTGGTAGAAATCAAATTATGGGTTTCATCAGGAATAAGACAGAAGAATAGAAGAAATTTTAGTATTCACAATGTCTACAGCAACTGGGGAATGCCACTGCATTCAAATAGACACATTTGTCTTGCACTTACTTGTAGCTGTCTCCTGTGGAATTAGGAGTTGGTAGATTTTAAAATCTCAACAGTAAAAACTGCTATAGACGATTAATTTGACTTAACATGTAGAATGCTACGTATGCACTAGGGCAGAATATAATTAATTTATTAATTTTAATTACTATTAATAATTAATTAATTAATAAATTAATTTATGATTTTATAAAAAGAATTTATAAATCAAGTAGTTTTGTTGATCTTTCAAACACACCAACAGATCTACTTGTTTACACTGAAGAGAAGATTTAGTAAAAAGTTGTTTCCTGTGGCAGAAAAGTTACAGCCTTTCAAAATTTCCATTTAGATTTATTTCCTTAGGATTCCACTTCCAAAATGATGAAATTATTTCATCCGACTGATTTTTCTTTTTTTTTAATGGCTTCAACAATACCTCTCAGTTCTGTTGAAGCAGCTTCCAGTATTCACACTAAAAACTAGTTCTGTCAGGACATATTCAAACACCTCTACACATGAACTAGCAATCAGAAAGAGGGAAATAATACAAGGTTTCTAGGCCCTATGGAAGGTAAGTTTCAAGACATATGTGTCTGCAGGTCATGGGCAGGAAGAAGACAGAACACTCGAATCTTTTTATTCTGTGACAATAGAATTCCACTTGAAGATGTAGAATTTTCCTGGGCAACAAAAAAATTTTATGTTGTCCAAGGTTTATATAAGTATAGGAGCTCTTCAACCACTGAACTGGTGTTGAGAATTACCCGCATGAAAAAGATCAATAAATGTTAGAACTTCATGACACTAGGGGTGCTCCAATATTTCCAGTCAGGAAAAGTCAAACAGGTAATAAAATAGAGTGTCAGAGATCAGCAGCAGTGTCGTGACTTGCTGGCAGCTTTTTTATGTTAAACTGCTTTGATGTCTCAAAGAGAATGTTTATCTCTGTGGACTATAGATGTATCAGTGCTGCAGACGGCATTTGCTGCAGGTACACTCTACAGTGTTAGAATTTGCTGGTTGACAGGTGTTCATGCATGAATGGCCATAAAACATACTAAAATCCCAGTTTGAAATGAGCTTTGTTAGTACAACAGTCATAATTCAGAACATTACAGAAATTTACACTGTATTTCTGTAATATGCTCCATTTTGGATATTCTTATAATATGCAAAATGAAATAATTACATATTACAGAAATGTGCAAAACATGCAGCATATCACAGAAATGCCAATAATTCAATATATTTCAGAAGAAAAGAGGCATAAGGAATCAGGTTTTCTTCTGCCAGGCTTACCACCCTGCCTTTTCTTCTAGGTTGATTTATGAACCTTATACGTTTGATCCAAATCAGTTTTGTTAAGGTTTTAATTTTTAAAATAAAGCATTATTAGGCAAAAAGGTACAAGTTGTGAGAAATTATTTTGATTTTCTGAATATACATCAACAGCCTAAGTCAATATCCCAGTCCTCCTTGGCAAGAAGTACTAGTCCCTATATATAGTCACACTGCTATAGGTTGATTGCTCCCAAGACTTAAGTTAGCTTGCTTATCTCCATGTGAACTGCAGTCTGAACTCTCCTTGACTTCTCATTTCAGCTTTCTAAAATAACTTAATACATGAGTTGCTGGTCTAACTGATGTACTGTATTCTAAGGTTTACTCAGTACTTCTAAGAATATGTGGATCTATCAGTGTAGAATTTCCAAAGATAGTCAGATCTCATTGGGCTGTGACAAAGTTGCAATACTTTTGTTAGAGCTCCGGGTCCTAGAATGATGAAATTAAGAACAACTCACAGCATCCTTTATTTGTGTTTGGTTTAAAGTATGTTTCAATTGCCTGCTGTGTAAACGATTTAAAGTGTGACCGAAGTCCAAATCTAAAGGCAATGAAAACTCCCCTCCCCCTAAAGCTTGCTCGCTTAATTTTGTTTTACCTTTTTGATTTGTTTTGTTCTGTTCTGGGGTTTGATTGTTAGTTTTTATTCTCATTGGTTCAGTGAGGCAAAAATGATGACCTGTGAATGTTTGACTGTCACATATATGAACCAAACTTCTGCTTATAAGACTTTCAGTCAGATATGAAATCAGTTTGCCTTCTAAACAATTGTATGACAACAGGAGAGTGAAGATTGGTTCAAGCATTATAAGATTAGATTCTAAACACCAGAAAACTAGGACCTGCCAATCTGAACAGATGATTGAGTTTTATACAGAGATTGTTCCTGAAATAAAAATTAATATATTCCATCTCCACTTGCTTGTTGCGGTACTCTGGCTCCTGCCCTTATGTGGAGATCAGGAAATGGAGGGGAAATATAGCTGGGTATTCCAAAGTGTCCTCGGAGTTTGGGTTTACCTGGAGTATAAACGTGAAAACTCCTTGGAGTTGCATAGTTTAAATTAAGCTATCAAATCCAGAGAACCAATATGGTATATATTATAAAGAGAATAGAGTACGTTACACTGAAAGTATTAGATGCTCAGGATATTCTCTATAACTAAAATTGACTGTCATTTTCAGAGAAAAGAAATTAGTTGATAAGGATGGAAACAAGTTTATTTGTACAATGAAGTAGAATTTAATTGAAAAAGAAATGCAAATATGAATCATATTTGGTAGAGGTAAGTAAAAATTGCATGTATCTGCAACAGTGACTGTAAAAACACTCAAATATTTCCCACACGAACTAAAAAAATTCGAAAAGGTGACAAAATAAATTTGAAAGTAAACCACTTATAGAAATCTCTATAGCAGCAAAAGGCAAGCAGTATTGGCAAGCCTCTTTAGCCAGAGTAAATTTCTAATGAGGAGAATAATGAGAAGACATTTTGACTTTAACTGCACAGAAACAGTTTGCTCCTTGAAGCATATCAGGAGAGGTATCGCTGTTTTTAATCCTATAGTTCTGATTATACCTACACACATTCTAACTGCACAGGGAAGAAATCTGACAGCAAATTAATTACAAAGATCTGCAGAAGTAATTTCTTCTTTGTTCTGTTTTCCTCCTGAATCTAATATCTGCCCCCTTGCTCCCTGCTATCGCTAGGGAATTGGGTGGTGCCATTTCCAAGTATTGTCAGTGATGATGTTTTATATAATAAATGTTCATAAAAATGATGCAATGAGCAGTGAGAAAGGATAATCCCAGGGGTGCACCAATTATGCACCAAAACTCTTTATAAATTCATCTTCAAAATTTTTATGCTGATGGAGTGGGCAAGTGTGGGAGAAAACAGGACATGTGCACAGAAAATGCAGTTTGTATATTCAATTCGCATATTGAAATTTCTTGTGGTACTTTGCCACTTGTTGCTCATTACCTCTTGTTCTATTAGTTATAAATTTCTATATTTTTCTGGGTGGCAATCTCATTTTTCATTGGTATACTGACACCACAATTCTGTTCATGTGAAGTATCAGTAACAAATATCACTGCCTGTCTTTCATCAGTGCATAAGCAGTCATATAAAATGTTAGCATTATGTTAAGAGAATATGTCATCCTAGGGAGGTATCAGTATGCTATTAGCACACTTTTAATACTTGTAATAAACACTGTGTGATAGAGAGGAATTGTTTCATGTTACAGGATTTTCAGAATCTGTTTCAGATTTTTTTTAATTAGAACTAAGCCCCTAAAATTCAATGCTGTTTTCAAAGGAAGATCTTCTTCAAGTCAATTACAGAGTTTCATCAAGGTTTTGACTTTATTTGACATTATATGATAAAAATCTAAGATGGGTGGTTCACCAAACTCAAACGTTTTCTTTCTTTTTTTTTTTTTTTTAAAGTACCATTTTTTTTCAATTTTACTGAAGCTTTAATGTCCATAAAAACTGTTTTCATTACGTTTCTCCATTTTTCCTATCACATAACAGCATATTATTTGTACTTTCCAGGGCCAATTACCTTCCTAAAAATCATTTATTAAACAAAGCTTTTCCACTTATTGTGGTACCACAGTATAGTTGCTGAAAAGTAGAGAAGAATGCCAAAAAAAAGAGAAAAAACAATAATATTCTTGGGCTTACATGACTGACTTTTTGGTAGATGCCATTCTCTTTTACTCTCTCTCCTCATGTCATACTGTGCTGTTGCAAGTTTTTTCCCTTCTCAGAACTTCACTCATCTCATTCACTAAACTGCATGTTATCCTTCCCTTTTGAGAGTCCCATGCCTCTTCTTGATCCTCAACTGCTTTCAAATGTTTGCCCTGTATTAGAAAACATTCTTATCTTACACTGGATAATATTATTCTCCTCATCAGATAAATTTACTTTCTAAACAATAAGCTGTGAAAAAAAAAGTAGTACTATGACAGAATGGAATATGGCCATGAAGTTGTAAGCTCTCAAGAGAAAGGGAATGTGTTTGCACGATCTGCTAAAACATTCCTCAAATGCATTACTGTAGTTGTAATTACTGAACAACTCTTTAATTATGAGTACATAATACCTGTCTACTACACAGCATTCTTGAAAAAGCATGTTATGTTTCAGATCATGAAATTGGCATCCTTTTGGCATGCATAAGGCAGTTTACTGGCAAGCAATTAGGTTTTAATGTTAAAAGAAATGAAATTTATTTCTGTGTTGATTATAAAAATCATACTCCTACAGATAAAGTACATTAACAGAAGAAGATAAATTTCTAAACCTATTAAAAGCTGCCACTGACCTCAGCTGGCTAGGTTTTTACTCAGTATTTTGGAATTTTTTTTGCATTGTCACTGGGAGTGAAAAGATAAACCTATTAAGTTCAAACTAATATTAACTTAGTAATATAATTATTTCTTAGCTGCTTCTGCAAATTCTGAATCCCACTGTGAAAGTACATGGGAGCACTACTAACCCTAAGAAAAGCTGCTTTGTGGTATTTCTGTTTCAAATATTAGACATGTGACAGTCTATCAGCTTATCCTATACAAGCAATCTGCAAGGTTTAGATTGAAGTTTTCCACTTCTATTGAAGTTAGTAGTGCATAGCTCTGTTGAGCCCAACACTATTCAAAAGGAGTGAGAACTCTAAATTCTGGCCTCTGGAACTTAACACTTTCTGCAGTAACCAAGAACTTCTATTGTTATTTTGTAATTAGCATTGAACTCGTATTTCATGACAATGTTCATGACATTTATAAAAATAGTATATAGTATGCCAAGAAAACTAAATAGTAAATCCTTTGAAGCCACATAGAAATGGTTCATGTCAAACATCTTTTTGCTTCTCATGGGAGGTACAAATCATGTATGCAGATCAGAGGATACCTTCTCAGTTTATTACTCTACTGAAAAGAAAATTACTCTCAGAGCTGAATCAGACACACAAAACTGGCAAAACTGTATTCTAGCTTTTTCAACAGTTAGAATTACAGTTTAACCACCACAAAAAATAAATTGTTCAAACCAGAATTTCTAAAATAACATTTGACAGATCATTTAGTTATTTAAGAGTCAAATATGTAAGTGGGATTAAACCACTTAAACAAAAGCAGCTATTGGCATTTGCAAAGCCTTAAAGTATGCAGCTAGCTTCCAGATGCTTTTCCACAAGGGTGTAGGTCTCCAGGAATCTTGTGCCATTTCTGCCAGCCTGATGCAAATGTTTTGGTCATCCTTAGACATCCAAAATTATACCAGTTTCTTATGATTATTTAATGGCATTTTTCTTTCATGAGGAATAAATCAATGTCTGAGGCAGTTAAATGAGGAGTAAAAATGATCTGTTATTTGTGTAACAGTGAATCAGCAAACATTTGTTCATACTGAGAAAGTAATGATCTCAAAAAAAGTCAGCTGCCAGGGGTCAGGGAATTAGCAGTCTACATGCCACCAAAACCCTTTCTTTTTTCTATCAAGCTCAGATTTGTCACATGTATACACTACTAGAAGGAGAAGAGTTTTCTTGCCAGACTGCATGCATCCAATGTTCATCCAGTGCATCAGCATTGCTGGAGAAGAAGGAAATTCAGGATGTGTAAGTGGGAATAAAGGAAGTTTTATAATCTTTGAACTCCATTCGCTTAATGATAGCAATGTCCAGGATGAAGAAAAAGAGAGAGATGATCCTCACTGCAATGTATGAAAATCAGGAGTTAGCAATCTTCTTACTGGAAAACCTTCCACCCCTCCATGACAATTAACTAGTAAATTTTTGACAGATAGCCATAAATTGCTTCTTCAAAAACAGTAAGCAAAGGAGTTATTAAATAGAAAGAGAAGGTGTGAATGCTTCAATGAATCACATGAGGAACAAAACAGAATTCATCTGATCCAGGAAGGAACTTCTCTGTATTATTCTATATAATAGGTAGCATAGTCTCCTGTCCAGCAATGCCTTTGAAATTAGGGGTGGATGTGGTCAAGCAGCACAGGTCTTTTCTCCAGTGGCTGCAGATAATGACACCATGAAATGCACACAGAAGCATATCACAGTAACATTTGTTACCATATGCACAAGGCAGCGAGAAGAAAGATTCCTTGTTCTTTCTATCATTCCTTACCCATGTAAGAACTAGAGATAATGTGGCCTTTAACAAAAATAAGGAAGCTATTAAAAGCCTCCAGAGAAGATACAGTATTCATTATTCCAAACTGGTGATTGTACTTTAACACTCCTAAAATATACTTCTGAAAGAGGGGTCATGAAAATTATTTTGGACAATTTTCTTCCAGATTTGGGAAACAGTCTGAAACAGTATTGCAGTAAAACTGTTCAAGGACAATGAAGAAGTTGAAGAAATAGAGATGAAAAAAAAAAAGAACACCTTTCACAGACTGAAAGTAGAAGCTTATTGTCAGTGGAAGTGTTCAAGATAGCTTTTGTTCAGCTTAGACCTCATGAATTGAGAAAAGGACTCTTTAGAGTAGTGAGGAAGTCTTACAGTGATTGAAATGGATGATCATACCACAAGAAGAGAATGGTAGCATCCTGCTCAGCTTGGAAAGAACTAGAACCAAGTGTATAAAAAAGCTAAGTGGAAATAAAAGATTATTTTGGTGGAAGGAATATGATATAATATCTATGAGCATCTCATATTTCATATGAGCACAGACTCAGAGCTATATTAACAAATGTCTGTCTATACCTTCCATCTTTTTTACACCCACAAGATCTTTAAATTGAGACTTCCTTAAAGCAAAGGAATCTCTTTTTTTGCTATCTGGATATTTCAGGGGGGGTGGGAGGAAGAAAATTAAATGTGAAATGTGTAGCTGCTGTGTTTGTAGTTGAATACTGCACAAAATCAATGTCTCATAAGTTTTCACATAAAGGTAGAAAAATAGCCTAAGATTGTTCCTCTACAAAAAATATTTTAACTCAAATTTATTTTGCATGGATAGATCTCCTGATTATTTCACCGTTAACCTAGGACTGAAAAAGAATTTCCTTAAATTTACTCAAATCTGCTCAAACTCTCTCATATAGTTCTGTCTTAGAAAAATCAGAGAAGAAAGAAAAACTTCTGTTTGTTAACTAATTTATCTTTTTGATTTCAGTAATGTCTAGAGCTGGCTGCACCAGCTCCATTTTCACCATGCTGCACTGACAGACTGTACCTGCAAAGTAATTTATCTTCAAGTTAATCAATAGGAAAGAAAAGAAGAGAAGGAAAATGTGTTCCCATTTAAAAATTTCTGTAGTAGGATGCAAGTCTGGACACATTGCACAGCTGGGAATCTCAGACACTGACACCAATTTCATCTTGCTGACAGCTTTGTAATTTTATTTTCAGTTAACAAATAAACATGAGCAAAAGAAGTACACCTACATTCTTTGGAATGTCCTATATGACAGCACCAACTTCACTGAAACCCACTAAATTATGGATGTGACTACTAGACTTCAAAAAGATACTGGGCCAAATAAAACACAACCAAAACCTCCAATTTAGATTTCCTAGGTCTTTCATGTATTTCCTGTGAGTCTTGAGATACCTCCCACTAGTCTGATGCCATAGTTTAATAGTCTACAATGAAACTAGCCTCTGAAATCAGTTGCCACGCTTACTGGAGATGGTACTGGTCCTTGAGAATGTGAATGTTCTCTGGCCCGTGAAGTTAACTTTATCAATAGAACCACTTCTGCTGCAGTGACATTCAGCTAAATTGGTCTGAAAAAAAAAAAAAAGTAAAAATAATCCTTCCCATGCAAGAACAGTCTGAGGGATAATGCTTTGCTGACTATCAGTCTAAGAAAAAATTGTCATATGACTGAAAGCCAGCACTGAAGAAACTTCAGGTTGTGCCCTTTCTTTCTTTCTACCAGGAATAAGCAGCAGGCAACATTGTCCAGCCAAACAAGGGGAAGAATAATATCCTCCTTCAGTCTTCTGGCTGCACCCTTGTGTATATAGCCCAGGGTGATGTCGGCAATCTCTGCGGCCAGGCCAGGCCCCCAGGTTCCTTCCTGCAATGCTGCTCCCAGCCAGGCAGGCTCCAGTCTGTGTTCTTGCACCAGAGCTTCCTGCCCAGGGGCAGCACTTGGTGCCTGTCCTTGATTAATTTCATTAGGTTTTCTCTGGCCCATTCCAGTGGCATTTCTAGGTCCCTGTGGATGGCAGCCCTGCCTGCAGGTCCCCCGATTTGGTGTCATCTGTAACTTTGGTGAACATGCCCTCTTTAACCTCCTCTAGGTCATTGACAAACATACTGTACAGGAAAGGTCCCAGCATAGACCCCCTGTAACACTCCACTTGTCAAAGACATCGAGTACGAGCCATTAACCGCTACCCTTCGGGGTCAATTATCCACCCAGTTTTTCACCCATCCTTGTCTAGTCCTATAGACTGGAACAGTTTTGCTAAAGACAGAGTAAATCACAGAAGAAAATGGGTCATACATGATTTACCCTTAGTGAAACAATGCTGTCTGTTCCTAGTCACTTTCCTCTTCTGCATATGCCCCAAAATGAGCTCCAAGAGGACTTGCTCCACGATTTTCTCAAGAGCTAAAGTGAAGCTGACCATCCCACAGATCTTCAGACCATCCTTTTGGCCTCTTTTTGAAGATGGGGGCAACATTTGCCTTCCTACATACATTGAGGAGACCCTGATATCCACATATCTCAAAGATTATAGAGAACAGCCCTGATAGCACATTAGCTAGTTCTCTCAGCAGCCTTGCATGCAGCTTTACCCACCATGATTTGTCTATGAAAACTAACCAGAAACTAGAAATAAAAAAACCCAATTGAATAGCAGCAGATAGAACCCCAAAAGAATGCTATGCAGGGTTATACTGTCGCACTGTTGCAGATGGAGTCATGCACTTATAAGAGAGAAGCAACAATATACTCTATTGATATAAAGTAATGAGTTAACAAAGTTCAATGGTAAATGCAACAGTGGTTTAACAAGATTTGATGGCAAGGTACATGACTATTTACTGCATAGAGGACAGGGTGAGACAAAACTGTCAGGGAGACCCTGCCGTGATGTCAAGAGGTTCAGAAAGGACAGCATTGCTTTCTAAACTCCTTCTCAGAGAGGAGTCTAGGTGTGGTTGGATCCACTTCTAGTCTCAAACTTGGTCAACATTTTATGTCTAAAGGGTCATGTATGTGCAACCAATCCTTTGTATCACTTAGCTAAGATTTCAAAGTTTAGCATGCTATTAATCACTTACCGAGAATCTATTGCAGCAAGGAATCTCTCAGCCTTGAGGAATAACCTTGAGAGGCATCCCTGCTGAAGGGAAGATCCTGGCGTGCAGCCTGCTGCTTTGCAGGAGAGCTCATCATGCTCTGGGCTGTCCACTATTTCTAGAGTAAGATGATTGATTTATATTTGCATACCACAAAAATCCATTAGAATTATTGGTCATATAAATGATAAATTTTCACATTTGCTGGAAGAACCCTAGAAAATCTCAATGGGAAAATGACAGCAATATAAGTCACAGTTCTCCTTCATGACAACATATCAGGCAAGTAGGTATGTTTGACATTTGCTGCCTTCTAATTTCAGAACAAGCTGACAGAGGCAGAAAAATATTAAACTAAAAATTAAACTTTCCTTTAGTCACCTGGGTATTACCCAATTAAATCAGTCACTTGTATAGAAATCATATGTGCTTGAAAAAGTAAATGTTTTTAAATAGTAGTTACATATGACTTGTCCAGCTACTACCAACGTATGTGAAGGAGAGGTTCAGATATTATCACAATATATGTAACAGAAAACATTTTTATCCCACCTTCTCTTTTTTTCCCTTTTCCTATAGAAAAAAATGACAGGTAACGAAAACTGATCATGCTGAATAAGCATCATAGGTTGCCTGACTACTGCATAACTTACCTTTTAAGGAAGAGAGGTAAAAGTACACACTTAAAGCAAACGACATCTTTTGCAACTATGTGATTGAATTTTCTTTGTTGCTAGAACAAAGCTACTGAAAACTGTCAGAACACTATAAAAGTTTCAGTCCTGACACAATGACGTTCATCCTGTTCTGCTACTTTTTGTAAATACAGAGTAACAACAGTGCTACAACAAAGTTACACCAGAGTTACATTGGATCAACTTGGAACTTGACTCCAGACTTGTGCTATTGAGTCAGATCTGAGTAGATCAACATATCAACCAGTCTGACTGGCCATCTAAGTGGCCAGCTTTTCTGACGCAAAAACTTGTGTAGCTGAGAGGCAGAAGATGAGCGCCCCATGCCTCAGAGATCGAAAGGAAGGAGACACTCCAAGATAGTGCACAGCTTGGAGATAAGATGCTTAGCTGGGCATAGAACTAGATCACAGCATAACACCAGGATGTAAGTCTTACCAACCACATTGCCACATTTCTTCACACAAGTAAGCATTTACCCAGCAGGTGCTGCGCTAGTGTAGCCTCACCCTCAATCATGGGATGTAACAGTAGTTGCACCTGAGCTACGTTTCCAACATCATACAAACCATTGTGATCAGCAGATATGAGTAGTGACTCATTAGGACGAGCCTGTTGAAATTTCTTCTCTATGCTGGGCTAAGCAGAGCTGTCGTGAACAGGTCCTTCAGAGCAAAACATCACACTTACTATCATAAGCATAAAAGAATTTGTGAGCATGCCAAAGTCTTATGCACCATAAGCACTCTTTCAGTGTTAAATTTACACACTCCCCCATGGCTTTCTGGTCCTCTGCTGAATCTTCTTTCATTGCAGAGGTGTCTCATACAGTGCAACAGACAATATCCTAAGTTTTGGGACCATGGAGTGTATGCTGGATTTACCATACTATCCGAGGAGGAATTCAGGCAATTTGCCATCATTTGATGCTAATCACACTTTCATCTGTTAGCTGTGGTAATGAGTACCTGCAGCTTAGTTTTAATTAAAAGCACTGTTACAGCTGCAACTGGGGGAATATCAAAAGTACATATTCACAATTCAGTCGAACTTTATACCCTTCTTTAATTTTACAGGACACACCATCCCCTTCAATTTTTATGCTACATGAATAGAATTCTACATTTGCTTCTTCACCTAAATATAAATCACAGCAGGAATATAACTTCAGCAAAACAGGATACACAATGTCAAACCTAAGGTTTTAGATATGCCACAATAAAAATTTAGTGGCAGTTGGCTACTCCAAAACTGGTCTTGTAAAATTAATTTGAATACAACAGAAAAGAGTACCTTCAATCATTTAAGAAACTTCAGTATTTCCTCAGAATACTACCCGTTCTGAAGTAATCATTATTCTTCCTTTTATGTCTGTCCTTTACACACCTCAAATCCTGCAGCAAAAAATACTGTTAGGAAAAGTCAGAGCACACAGGAGGAGCTCAGAAGAACACTCTGTTACAAAGCAAGAAAAGAACAAATTGTTCCGTTTCTACTGTACCCAGCAAATGAATGTTTCTTTGTTATATGACTGAAATAATAGTCACACTGATGAAATGTAATGTGTATTCATAATAAACAATTTCTCGTTATTGAAAATGCTAAGTTTTTATTTCCCATGTAATCAACTATAGGTGATTACCTCTCAGGAACAAATATTACTGCTTGCATATTTTATGTATAAATATCTGCTATCCTGGATTTTGAATGTTGTTCCAGTATAATTTTTTTGAGTAATTAAGAAAGCTTAATTTTTTTTGCTTTTAAATAAATAATATAATACTACTCCAAGCAAAATATTCCACCGTGGTACTTCAAAAAAATCAGTAAGACATCATTTCTGACCTCTGAACAACAAACAAAAAATAATGCTTGTTAGGACAAGAAGGTAAGAAAAATTACAAAGCAGTCTGGGAATTAAACTAGTTAAAAAAGCTAGTGATTGATGTCAGAAAGTCATCTTTGTGGCATCATAAACATTTATTTTCAGTCTTTCAATTTCATTGAGTTATTCAGCTACACTTTTCCCCAAAGCAAGAAAGGGAATCCATGGAAATGCTGGGTGGATTTTTGGTCAAATACATTGCTGCCACAGAATTAGTGTTTTCTGATTCTGCAGTTACTGAGCGGTCAGATTTGCTGAGGCTTTAGGTTGGAGGCTTTAGACTTCAGGCTCTAGCCTGAAATGCGGAGACCCAGCTGTAACTGCAATTTAGTTCTCTGCACTGCAGCTGGGCTCTGGGAACCTTTGATAATCCCATCTGAAGTCACAGCTGCCTGTTCATTGAGACTCCCTGGAGGAGGACTGGAGTTTGGAGCCCAGAAGTCCCAAGATAGTTGTGACACCAGGTCCTCAGAGGACCCTAGCAGCACTGCACTGAAACCTGACAGTCTGCTTATAGAACTGCTGACCTGTAAGTATGCTGCGCCTTAAGGGACAAAAAACATTACTTGAAGGTTAACTTAAGTGGCGACCTCTGAAGAAAATGGCTTTTGCAATTTGTATTTTCATTGAACGCGGAGTCAATCTTGTTCCACCAAACAGGATACTGCTAGAAAACTTTTTGATCTATGTTTACATGACACGTCCAAAACTGCACGGGAAGGATTCCTAAATGGTGGCTTAGCACCAAGCGAGTTTTCCTCTCCATAAGTCTACAGTAATTTTTATGGGGAAGGAAAAAAACCTCTTTTTGCACCTTTTTCACATGCATTTCTTCAAAGGCACTTTAGGGTGTAAACAAACAGGAAGATGTGTGCTTCACTACAACTTAATCATCTTCACAGATCAAAAGTGCCTGAT
Organism: Ibycter americanus; assembly: GCA_035590275.1. NCBI lineage: Eukaryota > Metazoa > Chordata > Aves > Falconiformes > Falconidae > Ibycter > Ibycter americanus. The sequence goes on from JAVJGI010000040.1 coordinate 9,201,392, forward strand.
TTGTGCCTAGTGTGTAAACACTGAAGCATTTTAATACTGAAAAGAAATACTTTGAGATGTAAATTAAAATCCTGTATTATAAAAAATTAAAGTCTTATATGAGCTTTTCAATGTTCTGGTAAAAGCTGTTGTTGTGAAATCATTTCTTTAAAGGAGATATGGTAAATGTTTCTGGTTTTATCTTTTCAGTCTCATTCAAACAATGTTTACACAATATATCAAATATATATTAACAATAGATTAATATCAGTCTATAACATAGCACGTGACTTACTCTAAATTAATACTACATTGCCTGACTATTTTTCTTTTCATGTTATATGTCTTTTCTGGTTTTTCAGCATTTGGGCTGTGTGCAAAACCTCCCATATTCTCAAATTTAATGGAACAGAACAGAACAACAGAACAGAAATGGGACCAGCCAACATCAAATTGCATTTGAATGTTATTGGTACTATACAAAGACTATGTGCTTTGGGGAACCTGTGAACACAGTGGTTTTGCAATCTGCCCACAGTTTGCAGCTACTTTAACAAAACGCCAATAATGAGTCAGCGGTCTTTTCTGTTTAAACATTACATTCTTTGTAGCAAGATTAAATTTGTGCATGCATGTATAACAGATATATTTCTCATATAAAGACTTCATGGATTAAAGAAGAACTTTCTGTTTGGTACTAATGAACATACAGTTGAGAAAATGCACTGACACAAATACATCCTAGATAAAGTCCTTAATGTTGTTACATTGGAAAATACTAATCTCTGCTTTTTTTCTTTGCTCTCTCTTGCTATTCTGTCTCCCTCCCTAACAATGGGCTTAAGCGGCCTTAAGTCAGATGGAAGTGTTGATGAGGTAATTTTAAGAATTCAAAGGGCATTAGGAAAGGAACAGACTCATGCAATGATATGTCTATGCTGTAAGTGCATAATTTAGGGCAACAATAGTACTTCTGCCCTAGTTGTACAGCCTCTGCAAAAAAAAGGGAAAACTAGCTCCCTGCTCTTCTGGCCAACAGTACCCATTAATGTGTGACTTGTCTCTTAGGTTTCACATGTTCTTTTACTGTTATACTCTATTTAAATAATGCCATTTTCTCTAGGCTTCTTTATTCCAATTTCTTCCATGCAGAAGATAAACATAGTAACACCCAACCTGTGTATGTATAGGAAATAAGCATATTTGGAATGATTTTGAAGTGAGATCCAATGAAGCCTAATAAGCTGAGCCTGAAAGTGTAAAGACACTTACTTTATTTATATTAAACCTATGTCTGTGATGCAGTCGTGGTTTACAAAATTATGTATTTCTAGTTCTAATAATTTTGGGTAGAATTGTTTTTACCATTTTGCTGTACTGATTAGATATTTTCAGAAAAATGTGATAAGGCAAAATTAGTTACCCTTATATATTCAATATGCTGTGCAGTCTGGGGAGAAGTGTTCTATTCATTTAAAGCTTCTTCAGTTAAAAGGAAAAAAAATCAGTTCACAAAAGGCAGTCCTGTAGACAGAACAGAGACTATCATAAGCCTTTTTTCCTTCTGATTAATACTTTGACTAAATAATCATATGCTTTTTAGGTTAAATTCAGGAGGAGATCTTTTATATAATTATGCCATTTGATTAATCTACAGCTTTTAAATATGATGTTGCATTGTTTTTGTTTTATATGCAATGAGACGGAAAGATTATTTTTTTTCTAATACAAACCAATGCAGTTTCTTTCCACAAGACCAGTTCTGACCTATCCCTGACTGTTGGAAGTGATCTCACTCATGTGTTTGTGTGCTGAAACGGAAAGGCAAGCTTGTAGGACAAGCTGCTTGCTATATGGAAAAACTGTATGGCTTCTGTTGAGTATCAAAGGCTTCTAAAACAACAGGAGTCCAAAAATGATGTTAAAAGGATCTATGGGTGTTTCTGTCAACCTGTGATTCCTACCATGGTTCCTAGTATCTATTTGCTAAGGCAGCTATTCGTGCTTTGTAGCATACCTCTTTTCATCTGCAGCCTTCTGACGTCTCTGTTTCCTTATCCTCATGCTCAGGTAGGTGGTAGAGATGGTTTATAACGGGAAGGATTAATTTATAAGAGAAGGTATTTTAGAAACTCAGCTGGGTGGCACAGAAATCATGAGAAGCTACAGGTATTTAAAACTTGGCAGAAAAAACCAAGGAGAAGAGAATAGCAGTGCTGGAGAAAGAGTAGCAGAGCTGACACTGATCTTGAGATGACCTCAGTATCCCATCAGGAGCTTGTCAGATTCCCAGAGCTCTGACCGAGCTCCTTATAAAAACCTGTGGCACCTCTCTATGGTATACAGCATATTCAGCCAACACAGGTGTTTTTGGTGAGGACATACACAGCCAGTAATGATATGAAAAGGCTTTGATGTCTTTATACTGTTGCTCCATGTGCCTGTTCTGAGCTCACAGATTTTGTGCTGAAGAAACTGTTATAGCTGTGACAGCTGTTAATATAATCTTAAACTAAACCGCAGTATCTAAAAATAATAATTTCTTTCGCTGAATGACAGCTAGATCACTAGATCAAATATTCAAAACAAGTGACCATTGCTGTTAGAAACATTACAGATGGCTCACTGGCCAGTTGGAAGGACATACTGATGGAGGTGTGAAGCAGTGACTTAATCTTAAATTTTCTACTAATTCTTAGTTTATTATGTAACATAATAAATCTATATTTTTTAAGAAATTAATTTTAAGAGAGAGGTTACATAACAGTAACTTAGGAAACTGTGCAACAACTACAGGCAGCATATATTCAATTTAACTTTAATTATGGGAGTACGATTTAAAATGAATGGAAAGTCTCAGAGAATTCTGGTCTAGTTGATTATCCTTTAAATAGCTAAAAGAAACATCTATTAGCAACAAAGACAAGATTATTTTATATTAATTGATAACACTAAATAGATTACAATAATTTTATACTAATGACAAGCGGAAAAAAGCCTTCTGCTGAAAGACAAAGTTCATCTGGCACTAAATCTGTGTTCATACAAAGGGTCTAATCCTCAAATTCCCTAAAAACTATTTTTGAAGCTTAGTTTTTATATAAAGTTGAACAAGACTTCTTTCCTAATAGGTTTCCCAACAAAAAATTTTTCTGTCCCATTTCTTATTTCTATTGAATTATTCTTCATTTCTTTACCAAGTTCTGTGGAGGTCTGGAAATACTCTGCAGCTGTTTTTCCTTGTTCTACTTTTATTCCATATGTACATTAATAACTTGGATGTGCAATACACAGGCATTTATTAAATCTGCAGTTGATAAGATGATACTAGGCATAAACAGAACAAAATAACTGTGAAGGATAAGATTAGAACTGGAGAAATTATCAGAAGCATCCAGTTCGCAATTCAGCAAGTTCAAGGACAGAAGTATCACACTTGTGAAGAAATGACGTAAGAACAAGTTTGGGAGTGGCTTGGGTCAGCTGTTACACAAAAGCAGATGTGGAGCTTACAGTGTTTCACAAGATAACATGTGATTTAGCAGAGAAAAGCAAAGTTTATATTGAGAGGAATTAACAGGAAAGTTGTAATGTAGAACAAATGAAGAAATATTTCTAGTGTTAGTAAGGCCTCAGCTGAAGTGTTACTATCATGAGACAGCAAACGCTACTGTAAAATGTAGGAAGTTGGGAAAAAAAAGGAGAATAATCAGAAGTCTGAGAGAATACATGTTTGAGATTAATTAGCTATAAAACTGTAGTTTATGTAGTCTGGGGAAAAGCATATATGAAGGGAGACGTGATTAAAATTTTGTACATATAAAAGACTGCAGTGAAAACGGAAGGCAATTTTCCATGCCCATTGTGGATATGACAAGAAGGAACAGGCTCACCCTATAACAATGGGAAAACTGTTACTTTAAGGTTGTCTAAATTCCATCATGGATTCCTTAAAGAAGCTGTAGAGATAGTTTGAAAGTTTTAAGAGCAGGTTAGGCAGACAGCTTTCAAGTACAGATTACATACAACTGCACCTAACTTGAGACAACAATACTGTAGATGTCTTTTGATATTTCTTTCAGGTCTATTATTTGTAATCAATAATACATTAAAACTTCATGAACAAATACATAAGCTACCATATATAAGAATATAAAAATTACATTAATTTTCAGACTTCAGCTGTAAACCCAAAGCATAACGTTAAGATGGTTCCTTAAAATGTTTACCTATTTGATGGCATTCCAATCCAAATCCAACAGAGAGGACTTTCAGGAATCTCTTTTTTTAGTCACCTTTTAAATCACTTTTCAGAAGTATCTTGTCCCACAGACTGTTTTAGCCAATCTGTCCTTTATTCATTCTTTGCAGTTTACTACCATAGTGATATAAAATTACATTTTCTTATATGCTTTCCCAGGAAACCACACTATCTCTTTTGTACACCTTTTGTATTAGTGTTTCTTCTGTATTCCTGTAACAGACGAGTTTCACATCTTGCACCAGTACTTTGTTTTGTTTCACTTTTTCACAGAAGTCTTTCATCATTACAGAAACGTATCAGTTGTTTGTGTTCACATCTACTTTCCTAGGAAAACAACACAGTTCTTTCATTGTCTGCATCACCTACCCAGACTCTGCTCACAAGGATACTAACAGTTTCTCCTTGTCATTCCTACTTCTAACTTCCAGCATTCTGTCCACCACTGTATCACTCACTGACCTGATTTTTCAGTTCTGATGCTTTAGTTAGAAATGGTAAGTGTGCTTTTATTCAGTACAGATTATTAATTATAAAAGATATGTTCTTCAAAATAACATTACATAATTTTGACCTGAAGATAGTTTTAATGGAATGTAACTACATATTCTAATGGAATTATTTTCAATTTATGATTTGTAATTGAAAAAGAAATCAAGTGTCTTGTTAAACACTTACATCAATTCTCACGACCTCTCAGGAAACATAATTTAAGAAACAATTAAACCAAAATAATTTCTTATAAATTTAAATACTTATTACTCTGAAATTGTCATCTTTTTCGTGGTGCTTTTGAGCAATTTTCCTCAAATGACTGATTCCTTCTAGACAACAGATGACATTGTTACTCTATGGCATATGCAATTTTACTTAATTTGCTTTACTTTTACAGGACTCTAGTGAAAAAAATAGAATTCAGGCTTCCAACATGATCCATGGTATGGTATACTCAAAGTAATTTAAGATGCAAGTATTAAGGACAAATTTTTGTGTGTGTAATAACGTACACAAAAAATAATGTGTAAGAACTAACCATTCATTAGCAGAAGTGTAATTGATGAATTAATTTAGTAAAGTTTACTTTTAAGTTTACAACTGGCCTGACTTGTCAGTCTTCTGAACACTCTCATCACAATAATCTCCAATTACCTAACCGATATACCAAGCCCTGTTTCCCCCAGTATATTCAGTTACTGCAATGGACTGTGCATTTTGTTCCTGATCGTCAGCACTTACCATGTCATTTTGAGACACACTGCAATGGAAAATGATTCATTATCACTGTTGCAATGGAGTGACATGCAATAGACTGACATGCAATATCCTGTACTGGCTCACTTTTCTAGCCATTTTGGTAGATCATAGATCACATTCCTCATCTCAGACTTCATGGTATCACCAAGCCTACGACTTCCTAACTATTTTAATTGCTGGTGTACTGAATGAATCTTTAGCAACCTCTTCTACTGCAGCTACTCTACTGTTTCATCAACAATTATCACTTGCACCAAGGAGGAAGACGACCTCATTGTGTACAACAGTAACTTTTTACATGAAAAGATGAGATTCACATAATTGAAAATCCAATGAAAGTCTACAGAAAGAGGAAAAGATTTCGCAGTGGAGCATCACAACAAAGTATCCTGGTAATTAAGGCATTTATGCATACTGTGAAAGATCTGCTAAAGCTCCAGATTCAAATTATCTTTGAGGTAGAGAATAGAGCTCTGTTTTCTCAAATCCAGAGGAAAATCCTAACCAAGAGTATTTTACCTTCCTGTGGAGGATTAGTGTCTTCAGTAACTGCCAGCAAATTCTTGAAAGCTCTATTTATACACAGAACACAGGAAGAGTAAAAAGGAGTACAAATATTCCAGTGTTCCTTTAACCAATGACTTGTAACAACCACAACAGCAACAAAAAGAAGAATCCTAGGAAAATCTGAAAAACGAATCACGGTCTATTTCTGATTCCATAAACTTCTGAGGACACAAATACATTAGCTGAAATCTAAGGACCTTCATTTCCATAGAAACAAGGAAGGAACAGATTTTCACCAGCTGACTGTGTGTGTTTTGTAATGTTGATACAAAGGGGAACAGGCATTCATATACTATAAACAGTGCAACTGTTTTGTAATTTTGTTGTTCTTGCCTAAGCAGTATACTCAGGCCTGCGGTCCTACTGAGTCATTCATTAGTAAGGCATTTCCACAAGGTGATTCATGTAAAAGCCAAATCATCCTTTTCATCCTTCTCTACTGGAGATGGGAAATTTGTGTGTCTGTATTCCTGCAGTGACTCAGTTCCGGTGGAATTAATCAAGATCCTAGAGTCCCCATTTTTTTGCTCAGGTATGCTTAAAATGACACGTAGTGAATAAGACCACCTTGCAGAAATGCAGTTTAGATGATAAAAACCACATACAGATTACAGAAAATATTTTATGGAAGGTGTTCCTGACAGAACACATGGTATATGCATGTAAAAAACCAGCTTGTTTACAAATACCTGAGGTAACCTTAGGTTATAAATACAGATTACTAAAAGGAGAACCATTATTCAACTAGAGGCTGAGTGATACTTCCAAAAAAATTGGAACAAAATGTTTTATTAAGAACACTCCTAAAAATAGTGTGGGAGGTGGTATTCTTGAAGAGGTTGTAAATGTTATTTTTCTATGACTTTCAAAATTTATTAATAGCATTTCTGGTTTTACTCCTTTTTTCACACAGAAGAAATAAAAAGGGGGAGTTTTTTCACCCCACATTGCACTTTGATACCAGCTGTGTTTCATGTAAAAATCTTTCAGATGTATCCAGCCACACCAGCTTGCTCACTACTCTGTTGACATGCTCTAGCAAAGCAAGCCAAAGAACCTAGAAATTAGACACCCCATGGAGTATTAGTAGTTCTCATGGCCTTATAAATATTGATAATTACAAACTCATTAAGTAGATGTGACTGTGTTGCAAAAGATCCCATAGGGAGTACTGAAAGAGATTTTCCCCAATTAAAAAAAAACAAAAACCAAACAAACCAAAAAAACAAAATAAAAGAAAAGAATCCTACAGAGATTATGCTACCTTTCTGTGAAATCAAGGAACTTTGCTGAATAGCTCATTGCTTCCTGCAGGGAAAAAATTTTGCAGAAATGTGTCAGGCACAGCCTGGTATTGGATGATAAAGAAAATTAAAGGCTGGGATTATAGTTATAGCTGTCTTTCAAAGTGAAAATAAAAAAACCCACCATGGGTTGAATGCTTTGATTTGAACTCATGGTGTTCAAAAAGCAGGAAAACATTTATCTAGTAAGTCAAATTATGCCAGATAAAGAAGACTCCCACACCAAAAATACAGATTTTCATGAAGAAGTTTAGGTAATCTCATCTATAATCAAGAATCAATGACAGGAATTGTACGTGTGGTAACATTTTGGTCCACTGTAGTCACATTTCTGGCTTTGAAGATGTACACATGGATGCTTTTGAACTTGCATAGTGAAATTAGTACTAGGGCACCCTGGGCACTGCCAGCTCCCTGAGGTCAGAAGCGCCAGGGGCTGCCCTGCGTCCATCAGGGCAGGGTCTGGCAGTCAGGACCCATCCCATGCCACTGACCAGGAGCAAGGTAGCTCGGAGGCACTGGGATGGGCTCAGACCCAGGCATTGGACACTTCCCTAGGGATGTGGATAGGCTGAGGCAAGGCTCAGACATGGGTCCGTGGATGGACGTGGCTTGGTGGGGACCATGGCTGGGCAGGGCAGGGCTGTGGGGCACTGCAACCCCAGGGGGCTGCAGTGGGGTCCTAGGCCATGGACAGGGTGGGGCAAGCCCCAGAGGAGGCTCAACAGGGACAGTCAGGCTGGTGGTGCTCTCAGGCCCATGACAGGAGGTAACTGAGTCAGACTACTTGGATCTTCAGAACTTGCAAAGTTCCAAATTTGGTCTTGTACCAGGTGCAGATGCCCAGATTCTGGCAAAGCGGGCCGCAGTGCCAGCCCCTGTGAGGCGGTGCCGGGCCCTGTGCCGGGCACAGCCGGTTCCCGCCAGTTCCAGCCGGCTCCAGCAGCCCCAGCGCAGGGCACAGCTGAGCCCCGCAGCCCCGGGCGGGCACCTCGGG
>JAVJGI010000040.1:9209800-9229603 GCA_035590275.1 Ibycter americanus
GAGGGCACCGGGGTGAGAAACAGCCCGGCCAGCCCCGAGGGGGGAGCGGGAGGAGGGCGGGGGGCTCCGGGCGCCCCCGCAGCTCCTTGGAAAAACTAATGGAAACTGTTACTTTTGTAAAGGTGTTCTTCATCTAATTTTTTCTAGGCCTATCTTAGACTGTGAACCTTCTCAAATTAATAACAAAGAGGTTGATAACTGAAATTTCTGCAAGATGTCATCAGGTATGCTAAAGACTGTAACAGCTGAAGCACAGTTTTTTAAATGTGCTGATATTCATGTAGATAATACGACCCCTCGAGGGACGATACAAGTTCACCTACGCATAAAGCAAAAATGTACTTAGGGGCTGCTAGCTCTTGTGACAATGAAATGCATTGGTGACACTAGGAAATAAAAGTAAATGAATGTAGAATAACATTCATTTCACTCACGTGACATAATTTGCAAAATGGCATCTCAGATGTATATGTACTTCGATTTACAGCAATTTAAAAAGATATATTTAAAGGTTCTTTTACTACTAACATATCTTACTTGTTGTAAAACAGAATTCTATTTTCGCTTTAAGTATAGTCTAATTCAAAAATGAAGTGAGTATTCAAAGGCCTTGAAGCATAGCAGCTTAGCACATTTTAAAGCCAGTGGTACACTTTCCTTGAAGAACTGCACTTTCATTTCACTTACTGCAAAGTGAATCACAGCTCCACACTTACTACTAGTTCAAATGTCAGTTCTGCAAGATTTATAAAAAATTACTTTACTAAAAACATTTATTGCAACACCAACTAAACTGCATGTTTCTAGACAGTAATTTCAGTATCATCAAAATAGAGGAATGTTGAGGTAAAGCTACGACGGGATTTTTGTATTTTAGTATGATTAGCTGCTATGGATCTCTAAACAAACACATTGCACAGCTCTCTTCCAAAACAATCAGAGGGAATAAAATCTAAAAAAGCATGGTACAATAATGTATTTATTTCTATTCCATAATGTGATTTGTTTGTCAACTTCTATCAGATTAGCAGGCTGGAAATCACTACGATACAGGTATTTGGGGGGATAACAAATGAAGATCTGATGATAATAACTAGGATTGTTAACATTGAGTTCCCAGCTCTAGTTCCCTCCCCAGAATCTTAATTTCATTTAAGATTGTTGAGAATTTGAGGGGGAATTTGGGTAGGGAGCTACTCTTTCCATATGCTTGGTTTCAGAGAAACAGTTTGAGCAAGACTATCATAATTAGTGTGTTAATGTGATGAACTTTTCCTCATACTTTAACTGAAATATTTGCCTCTACATAGCTCACAAATTCCTCCAGTTCTTATTAAAGATCTGTGGCCAAAGTTCATAGAAAACTGATTCTACAGCTATAAAGAACACTTAGATTAAGTATGCAGGATTTTGGGACTCGTTCCCTCACTGGTATTTCCGATCAAACCTGAGTTTTTTAAAGTATACTACTATTTATTATTATAATAAATATCATTCCTTAATATTTTCCTTTATTTTCCCTTTTTTCTATAAAAGAAAATAAAAAAAAAAAAAAGATGATCTGTTCCTGGGAGATTCAACCCATGAGATAAAGACATTTCCCAAATTCTATACCTTCAATCCTCTCATGTCTCCACTGCAGCCAACCTACACCTTCCCAACATAAATCTAATTTTTAAACTGGATCAACCACTGCATATTCCTGTGTAGGACAGTAACAGAATTACAGAATTACAGGACTTGTTGGCATTTGATGACAGGTTGCTCACACAGGTATCCTGAACTATTGCTTCATTTCAGGTAGACCACTATCATAACAGACTTTCATAATCACAAAAAACGCAATGGCTGAACCCACTAATAACCTAAGAATAAAGGAACAACACAATGTTCATTTATTCATTTCTATGTAAGTGGGCAGGAAGGAGAATAATTATTTACATGAGAGTAAGAAACACAACAATAAGGATATTCTTCCATAGATCTTTCATGGATAGCACTGTGAAACTAGCTTAATAATACTCATGACCATAATTATATTTTTTTATTTCCTTCTATTCATATAAAAAGAGTTATCCATTTCAGCTCCTGTCATCTAATCATGTAAAATACACACCTTTAAAATTCAGAACAAAACCTACACACAAAACAAAATGATCAATATAAAGCAGTGATTCAGAGCAGCAAAACATCTTATGTAATTACGGTACATCTAGACAGCAAAAAGTATTATTTTTCATGCATTATGATAACTGTATAGGGCTTTGAAAAAAAGGAAAATTCTCAAAACTGTGTAGGGTAAAATAAAAGAGCACACGAATAGACAGAAATGCAATGAATAGTTATTATGATGGGACATTTGCTTTATAATACCAAAGAAAGCCTCTGCATATGCCAGGAACTTGCTATACTGGATATTGTTGAAATTCATGGCTGAAACTTTGACATTCCCCAGAATTTGAACAGAGCCAAACTGGCAGGGGACGGAGAAGGTCCTCCATGTGGGGAGACAAGTCAGTAGCCCAGGCTGTGTTGCAGTTTAAGACCAAATGACACTGTGAAGACTAAATAGATTTGAATACCAAAACCTTTCAATCACAGATATATGTACAGTTCTACAAATTACATGACTTCCCTGTTCTGTAGCAGAGATGATGTGGTCCAGGAGAAAAGCTCGGTGAGTTGGCATAGTGCTTCCAGGCATGTGGTGCACCATCATGGCCTCGGCTGCAGGCTCACACCCCAACAATGGTGTGTGCAGTCATGAGCCCTTTGGAGTCCTCTCCTGTTCTCTGGCTCCCCATGGGTGTTGCAGGGATGGTCCCAAATCTTGGAGCAAGGTAATGGGGGCTCCTGCATTCCCCTAAAGTCTCAGGTTCACCTTAATTTTGGGTTCCTTCCACAGCCTCTCTCCTTGGAGTCTCCCTTAAATTTCTTTAGTGGTGATGTCCAGCCAAGGCAACAGCAGCAAGGCAGGTTCTGGGGCAGGACAGGTGGTCGGGGCAGCAGGTTGGGAAAGCAAGGTGCACAGCTGCAACATAGCTCAGTTCAAGAGCAAAGCTGAGCACCTGAACTTCCATACAGCTCTCATGAGATGGGTACAAGCTCTTGCTTCTCACAGCTTTTGCCCAGCAGTCAGACCAAAGGTCCTACAGCTGCACCAGGTCAGAGCTAGCCTAAAGTACAGGTGGCTAAATCCACAGTGGGGAACAGCTGCAGAGCCTGTTGGTACTCTCAGGGCCCTGTCACTAAATTCACTGGGGAGGTAGAGGAAAGTTAGGCCATGAGAGCATCCCAAAGCTCAAACGGAACGGTAACAGACATGAGTATCCTCTGTCCCATAGTGCCTGAAGTACTATAGTCCACAGTGAATCTGATTTATACTTCAACATATGAGACAAAAAAATCAAGATATAAAGGAAACCGTATTTGGAGATACAGTTAATAAATCAAAGAGGATCACTCACTTCAGGAAACAATATATAGAAGCAAAATAATTCAACATAAGATAGCTGGAAATAGAGTTTTCCAGAATCAGTACTGAGGGAATTCCTATGGAGATGCTGGTGATGCTTTTAAAAGTCCAATGTTATACAAATGTTTGTAGCTCCTGGAGAAATGCTAGTGTTTTGTGATAATGAAGTTGCATCTCAAATGAAAAAGCTGGTGAATAATATGCTTTTTAAAAAAAGGAAATGGTTTTGTTGTTAATGCATATAAAGCTATAAAGATGGAAAACATCTACTGTGTGGGACCAGCGCTGTTAAGCATTCAGTTCCCAGATGGGATCAAAACAGGAATGTGAGTTTTAAACAAAACCATTTTATTTTATTTTACATTTTCATCCACCACTAGGAGAAGTCGTGACTTATATTCTGTATATGCATAACATTTTATAGGGAAATGGTAAAGATTTACTGTAACAATGCAGTTATTTTATCTTCAGAGAAGTTATTTACTGTGATGATATAATCTAGGTCCTTCCCTTACCTATACCATTATGGCTGAGGAATGAATGAATATAAAGCTCAACGTACTATACAGTAATTGAGATTTAATGTGTTGAGTGTAAGACTGAAGGTCAACAGCTACAGCAGTATATAGGCATAAATTATTACTTATTAAATTCACATTTAGGAGAATCTTATTGTAAGGCATAAGACTGGGAACATGGAAATAAAAAGACCTTTATTGGCATAAATTAGAATGACCATATTTCTTACAAGTGAATGGATAATTCTGACCTTTTAAAACATCTATGAGAGCAGAACGAAGCATTTTCTGCTCTAAATGATGATGACATGACTCTGGATTTACTTCAGACTTACCCCGACAGAGTAGCACAGTGCTGAGTATAATTTCTACACCCTGAGCAATTTCTGAGGAAAGATGAAGACCAAGAAACAGGTAAAATATTCTGAACTGTCTGAAGTAAGTGCTGCATACATACTGATTGGCATGTTGGGCCTTTCTCTAGTGTCCTCCAAAGAAGTGAAAAGTAAAATGAGATCATATACTGTTATATAAATAGGATGATTAAAATTCCTTGAATTGTGTGAATAGTTTCAATTAATTTTGCTGTTTCCTGTGTCCATATTGATAATACATATAATGGAATCAAATATTGCATTATAACAATGACAGAAGACTATTTTACCTCGGGAAACTAAAGACTTTGGGACTCCACAAAGATACAGAAAAAGTTCTGTGATGATTGGATGAGTTTATTAAAAAGATATTTTAATCAAAAAGTTAAACATAAACGTACTCTAAAACAAGTGATGTCTGCATATTTGGAAACTGCTTATGATGACAGTGGTCTCTGAGTTACTGTTAATAAGCTACACTTGTTTAACTCGAGCAAGCTAAACTCAAAGTTTTCCCTGTAAGGAGAAGGAATATTTTTCCTTGAATTCCAGATCTACTGTAGAGAGTTGATTTTGACTTTTTTTTCTTTAAAAAGCTAAATATATTTAATATTTTTGTGCCTAGAAGACAACATACATATGTGAACATGACATCAGTAGAAAAAAATAACAAATTATTCTGTACCTGTACATTTTAATGAGTTATATGAAAACTACCTACTGATATTTGAAAGATCATATAACACTAGTAAAATAATATAAAATAAAAAAATATATAATTCATCTTTGGCCTTCATAAACAATGAAAAATTTTGAGATGAATCAAACTTCCAGTAGATATAGTGTTGTTTCCTGATTAATTAATCAACCTGATTTTCTCAAGTTTGTCTGTGTTATGTCAACAACTGTTTAATGTTTCATCTCTACTGGAACTATTGTAAACTGAATGACCTGCCTTGTATTAATTCTGTATATCCACTAATGATTTATTTCAGAAAAAATCACAAGAACTTTCCCTTCAGTCCACATGCATGTACTCAGTAGATTTATTTTTTTTCCTCTAAGCAACTGAAAATAAGATTTTGTCATGCACATGTCAGATAGACTTTACAACAGACATTATCTCCTGGACTGTCTTCTAAGGTAAAGCAATATGCAATATGCACTTTGCAACTTTACTTTTAAGGAATTATGTCCTGTTTGGGAAGTGAAGGTAGGAGGGTCAGCTTGCTGAGAACAAAGTACACAGACTATAAGCATGTGTTATTGAATAGCACTCCCAGGACTGCAAGTAGGCACAAAGGAGTCTGAAAACTGGTTCTGTTTTGAAAGAGAGGGAGACACAACCAGAAGATACTGCTGATGATAAAGACAAAAAGAATAGCATGTGTGCATGTGTATTTGTCAACAGCTCTTGAACTTCTACCTATATGAATTCAGTTTAGTTTTTAATTGTGGATCAAAAAGCAAAATCTAAAATTTTTGCATGGAGAATTTTTACCAAAGTTGTGATAATTCACTAAGCAGAAGTATTCCAGATTCCAACAGTACATTTTATACAACCTGTATATGGCTAAAAGGCAGCGATTCAGTTGATTAAAATTTATGAAAACTTTTGTCTGCTGATTATAAATTGTATGAGAAACCTTAAAAAACTTGTGAGAAATCCATCAGAAAATCATTCTTTGCTTGGAAGAAAGTGACTAACAGTCTTTGCTGACTTCCTTTAAAGTAATGAAGACTTTTTCCATTTGACACGGTGGCGTCATCACTCAGTCAGGTTCTAATCACAAAATACTTTCAAAATACAGCACTCCATTCCATCAAAGCAAACAACCCATGTCCATGCATTCATCACAAGCAATTGATTTCTCTTTATTCCAGACTTCATTCTAGTGGCCTTCATCCTATCTGGTGCAGCAAAGATGCATCAGGCAGTCTGTTCATCAAGATATTTTTTTAATCTCATATTTCTTCTCTGTTTTGTCATTGCCAAACTGTCAACCCATTAGTTTTCAGGCTTGGACCTTTGCTTGCTGAAGTTCATGCATCCCCTTATTTTACAGCTGTACTTCTCACTGACATTAGCCACAGGTTTTTCTAGCAGTTCTATGCTCCCTCTCTGTTCCTTTCTCCAGGTCCCTTTCTTATGAGTTTAATCAGAAATTTGTGGTACCTACGATATTGGAAATGTTCTACTCCTGTAATGTTAGGTGAAATTACTTGATTGAAGTAAAATCTCTTCAGAGGCATGTAGATGACCTACATAACAGTAATGAAACCATACCATGTATGTCAGAAGAGGGACTCTATCTCCTCCCAGTCTTGACTTTAGTTTCACTAAATATAGTTCTGAGGCAAGTATTAAGTGAGATAGTGGAAAGAACAACTTTTGTACGTGATTCAGGAAGTATACTTTCAGGACACACATCTTACATGACATGAGGCAGCAGATGCAAAAAAATTCATAATGGATGCTCAATTTCCTGTGAAAATTTTGACTTAAATTCAAAAATCCAAGTTACTGTGCTCAGTTGTTTTCCAAAACAAAACAAAAATACCTTATGTTTGGGTAAATCATATTTATATAGAGGAGTCACTTATTTAAACATTTACCAATGTGACTCGTGCATAAATATAGACCTGTACTCAAGGTCTATATTTCAATATTTGGTGCAAACACTGACCAAAAATGTTATAAACAGAACAAATGTGTCTTGTACTTAAAGAATTATTTTGGCACAGGAAAAGATTATGACACTCAGAGATATCTGATTAAATTTGGGGTTTTTTTCCCCAAAGAGAAGGAATGCGGGCGTATGGAAAATGTATTATTTACCTTCCAACCCTGGAAGTATTCAAGGTCAGGTTAGATGGGGCTTTGAGTATAGTGGTCTAGTGAAAAGTGTCCCTGTCCACGACAGGTGGGTTGGAACTAGATGACCTTTCAGGTCCCTTCCAACCCAAACCATTCTATGATTCTATGAACTTGTTATAAGACAGAAGCCGGTTTTGATCATTATGTCATGACATCAGAGTATGAAATTCTGCTGGGTTTTGTTTTATGTCTGGAAATGTAAATGTATTCTTTCTGTTTTCACTCAGGGCCAAGTTCTGTCTTTTTTTGCCATGCACCAAAGAGAACCTTTAATGTTAAGCTTTCTTAGACCACACTATTGAATTTTTTGAGGGCATTCCCTTATGAGATTGAATAAAGTTTTTGAAACTATAAAAACTGATTCTTTCAGTAAGAAATCTAAAGATTTATAGTGCAGCTCCAATGGTGTGCCAGCAAGAGTGAGTTCAATCCTAATTTGCAACAATAACAATATCAAAGCGATTTTAAGGGCACCATTATTCTTCTACTTTTTCTGTCTATTGTAGTCAGAGATTCCATTTTTCTGCTGCTCAGCAACTTATTCAATCGTTATTAGAAAAGATGATGTTATAAACTACTAATTTTGACCAGCTGAAAGAGTTTCTTTCTAACAACTTCCAATTACTCTTTGTTCCTTCACTCTAGCTGTAGAAGGCACTGTATTAATTTCCTTTTATCCCCACCGATAACAAGCCTCTGTTTTATAGTGCTTAATAGTTAGACTGAATCAAAGAAGTAAAAATGGTGACTATCCATTAAATTGCTCAATCTCTTTCCATGCAAAAATATATTTTTTGGGAACAATACAGAATCATAGAAACATAGAATGGTTTGGGTCAGAAGCGACATTTAAAGATCATCTAGTCCAGCTCCCTGCCATGGACAGGGACATCTTTCACTAGATCAGGTTGCTCAAAGCCCAGTCCAACCTGACTTTGAACACGTGCAATGGTGGGACATCCACAGCTTCTCTAGGCAACTTGTTCCAGTGTCTCACCACTTGTACTGTAAAAAAATTCTTCCTTATATCGAATCTAAATCTACTCTCAGTTTAAAGCCTGACTTTAATCACCTCCCTGTCTTTCATGTGTTTCAACATGTCTTCCAAGTAAATCTATTCATGATGTTACCAGGCACAGAGGTAAGGCTGACTGATGGGTAGTTCCCAGGGTCCTCCTTTTTATCCTTTTTAAAAATAGGTGCGAACATATATTAGTGCATATTTTCAAAAGCCCCATCAGGAGGCATGAACAAAAATATAGCTGGTCATAATACACTCGTCATCAAACATAAATCTCTTTCTTTTGTTCTCAATTTTTAAATATATTTTTGGAAGTCAAATGAGAGTAATACATTTAGGAAAAGAAAAAATCACATTAAACATCTGGTTACAGAAAACCTTCAATGACCAGCTTCTTTAATCATGTAAACTTAAATACATTCACTTGACTTTTATTAATTTAATTTTTGCCCACCTTTCATCTGATTATATTTTGCATACTTCTTCACTGTCCTGTAAGAATTATATGATATGGGTTATTAGATATGCTCTTCATCTCTTTGAGACTTCTTTTAATAGTCATCACAATGTTTCTAAATGCAGCTTTGCTGCTAACTGTTAAAAGTCCCATCAACAGAATAACGTTTGCATTATGGATCACATAATCTGCTTGAATTTTGAATGTAGAATAACTACTATACTTCATGAAATCTATTTCACATGCAAATGTTTGTCTTAAAAAGGAATTCAATGTGACTGGTGGACTACAAGAAAATCAGTCCATTGTGCCCATAAATATACTGACATTGGAAACTGAAAATCAGGAGTGGGCTAGTTTTAGTAAACAAATTGATTGACATACAAATATTTCAACACAAATTATTTAAATAACATCATTGTTCTTCATGATAACCAAAACCAATGAGGTGTGCCTCAAAAGACTGAGGCATTCACTGTTGTTACTATCTTCTACACTTTTAGTTTTTCAACCAAACGCCCCATCACTCTTAAAAAGTATGTCTGAACATTTCAGCAATCTTGTTACTCATGATTTCTGCTAACCTATGCTATATTTATGACCTGGTCTTGAGAACAATCCTTTTTCTTCCAGCCAGTTAGCTTACATCTATCATGCTCATGGCCAGCCTCCTCTAGTGTGGACTGATTGTGCCCAGCAAGCACAGTAGACAGGGCTATGCTTGGGTCAGAACCTATTTTGCAGGACCCTGTGTCTATTCACACACACACACATTGATCTTTCAGTCATGCCACAAAATCAAGATATGATACTTGCATTCTTCCCACACACATACCATGTGAATATATAAATTCTTATCATGGTCTTTGATATCACAGGTCACACTTCTCTTCTTGTGAGAGGCACTTTTAGGAGCCTGAAGACCTCTGCAGAACTGTTCTGCCATGTCTGAAACAGATGTCTGGGCAGATTCTTGGATTTATGCCCTCTTACTCCCTGCCTGAGGATATGGTATAGGTGACAAATTATTTCTAAAAAGGTCCAGATCTCCACTCTTGCCTAATTAGTGTTTTTTGGTAATATTCCCCAGGTAACTTTAGGGCTGTTGGACAACACACTATGTTTGTGTTTTAAGCATGATGCTAAGATTTTCTTTCATTTCTTTTTTTTTTTTCTTTTTTTCTTTTTTTTTTTTTCCCCATGCACAACAAAGATGTCATTGTGTAAGGATGTAAGCTTTGTTAACCAAATGCTGGAGAAGACTGGGGCAATGCAGCTGAGTGAGATGTGGCTTGGTTCTGCCAGTACTGTCTATCAGAGTGCTTGCTGAAGCAACCCAATCCATCAAACTGCTTTTAGGTTTTGCTTGGAGATAGGAAGGTGTAGTTCCCCTCCAGAAGGGATCCTGTGCACAATTGTTCATATGAACAATTTAGAAATGAGTACTAGGGAGCAAAACAGGGAGTGATCCAAACATAGACATTTTTATTTACTATCTGATAATAATTTGCCGTTACTATTATACTACTGTATATACTACTATAGCACTACTACCATTTTCATGTGTATTAATCTAAAACATCCTAAAATATTCACATCATTTTAAAATAGTAGTACTTAGGTAGAAAACCTATTGGAAGACAAACCAAGTCTGAGATACATGAACTACTATGTTTTGGAAATGTCTTCGTGGAAAATTGCTGTCACATATAAAGTCCAATATTACTTGCATAATTCACTACAGTAAGGTGATCTCTGAAAACATGCTACCTTCACATCTGGGCTTTTCATCAGATATGATACTTAACAAAAACAAATACTTGCATGTGAAGGTATTTATTACACTCTTGACTTCAACTCCACTGAAATAGAAAGCAGAATTAATTTCCTAATATGTACTGTATTCTGCCTGCCCTCTAGCTGCTGCTCCAGAAGGGTCTGGGCCTTCCATGGGTTATCTGTTATGTCTGCCAGTCCTACACAATGCCTTGGATATCTACTGCTATTTCATGCTTCCAAAGCAGAACTAAACATCTATGCTTAGGTACCTGAAACGCTCCTTAGAATGTTGAGATCCCTTGGTGTTTTTTGTATTATAATCTCAGAAGCAACCAGAGTGCAGCAAAAATAGTATTTGAAATTAAAAAGGCAGCCCAAAAAGGGCAAACATTTAAAAAATAAAATTTAAACCAGGGATGATAATATGTGCAAGGGTGATGAATTGCTACACAGAAGCATATTAGAGGTTTTGAAGGTACTGAGTACCTGTGCCTCCACCTCTCCTGAATGGTCTCCATATGCCAATATGTATTTTTTAGAAGGCGAGTGTCTTAATGGTGGTGGTTGCACTCTCCCAGGAGATATTAGGGTTTCTGTGCATTGGACAATGTAAATTGGCTTATCAATTAAATTAATTTCACAAAGTAAATCTATGACTTCAATAATATCAGATGCACATACATACACTAAATTGCAGTGCCCTTTAAATATTATTTATTCTATTTTTTATATGGAATAGTTCTGTAGAAAACAGCAAAAATCTAACTAAAAGGCTTTGCCTTACAGGTGTATTTGCACCAATGTCAAAGAGCTTGGGTCAGGTCTTCTCATAATGCAGCCTGTTAAAAACAAAAACAGAGAGAGGATATTCAGGAAATGGTACACACACACACACACACGCACGCACATATGCATGCATATGCTTAACTGAATTAGGAAACCCTCTGGAATTCTTGAAATCGCATGGCCCTCCTGCAAAAACCACCTCTGTCCATTATGCAGCTGCTGTTGCCATCGAGAAAAACATACAATTACAATTAAACTAGAATGCAGTGATTTTCTGTGTGTCTTCACTATAAAAATAAGGTATTTTGACGGCCAAATATAAATTTATTTTTAACAGAGACAATTTATGCAATGTCCTGCCTTTCTAGTAAAAAAAATGGGAATAGAATATTTTATATACATGGTATTTAAACAGCCAGTGAATGCAGGGCTTATAAGAGCAAGGCTAATGATACTGATTTTTGCATGGATTGAGAAGACAGGTGTTATACAAGTTTACCATGTAAAACAGTAGAGCAGAATCATAGTCTTTGCAGTGTAGTTATTTCAGTTCTATTAATGTCACAGAATAAAGCATCCTGAATGAACTGTACTGTGTCATTTTATGTGGTTGTTTAGAGAGGTACACAAATGGGACAAAACGAGACTGAACCTCATTACAGAATTTCTGTCTAAATCTACAGGCACAAAGAGCAGAATTCTAGCATAATCTAGAACAAGAAAACTTCTCTGCTTGGTGGAAGAGACCTTATGCTCAACAGATGGGGCATGGCTACAGTACATGAGACTAGACTAATCTAAGTATCTGGTGACATTTTAGAAATTAAGGTCATTTGAACAGCATTTGCCTTCAGAAAAGGAGAAAGAGGGGATGTAGCCAAAATAAAAGTGCACAACTGAAGACTCATAACTTCCAGAAGAGTTCAGATTCAAGTTTTCTAGTTATCTAGAATATGGATGCTAAGAGGAAAAAAATTGGAAAATGTGAAGTCTACCCTCTAAGCAATTGCTGTACCCCTACAAAATGGTTGTCAAGATGATATGTGTGGCTCTAACATGTAAACATATCCAATAATAAATAAATACAAATTCTGAAAAACATAGTTGGCAAAACATGGGGTAAAGTATGCTACTTATCATCATTCTGTATCAGCCATATAGAAGAGAAAAACTGACAGATGAGTAAAATACATACCGCAACTAATTAACATTAATCTGGAATGCTTTAGAAATTAATCATGCTAAATGTGACTCTTCTAATGAAAGCAAATAAGTCAGAAATGAAGACTGGCAGGTCATCTTCTAGGGGGTTGTCTGTTAGCTCTTTGAATTGTTTTGAAACTGATGAATATTTGTGTGATAGTGAAGCACTATCAAGCATGGATATTATATTGCCATGTCCTATTTTCTCTGTCTGCTGAGGTTCTTTCCTTTCTTGAATCCTTTACTCTCTAAACAAACCCACAGTTTGCTTAGACCTTCTAGTCATTGGTCAGATAGAGCAAGAGTAGTGATGAGTGCATTACAGCAGGGTTTGCCGGCTTAAGTCTTCTTACTTTTTATATTCCAACACAGTTGGGGGGAAGGTATTGGAAAATAAATCCTATGGGTTTTAGAGGTTTAGATTAATTGCTAGGTAAGTTCAGTGCAAGTCAACGGCTCTGCACAATCTACGTCAAAGAGTCTTCCTGTCAGTCAGTGTTTTAATATTTCTAGTTTCATTCAAGTGATGAGAAGCAAACAATTTTTGTAGAACTCAGTGATAAACTGCATTGTCAAATTCTTTTCACTATTACAATTGAACAGACATTTACAAATTGCACTACAGAAAAAAAGGTAAAGAATAAATACATTGCTATACTTTGTTACAATATCGCAAATGGGAACACCAGCTGTATGACTTCATAACCGAATAATGAGCTATCAGAAAACGTGTGTTTAAAGAAAAGACCACTGCATAAGAGTGTATGCAGGAATTATTCAACAGGCCTGATTTGCCTTTGTTCTGGGTACTCCATAGTTATGTACAGATAAACAAAATTAATGCAAAACAGGAACAGTGATATTTTACCTCTGAGACTCATTTCTTGTGCAGAACCCTGTATTTCTTTCCCTGGTAACCATTACAGCTATGCATTGCTCTGCTCAGAAGTACAGGATCTGCATCGATACAGATAAGCTATTTTGAAAACTAAATGAAGACAACTTACTGAAGATAAAACACAGAGTTAACAGCACTGAAAACCAGCATCAACACCATCAGAAGTGATGGCAGACAAAATACTCCATATGTTCCTGAAGGCCCATCTAAGCAGTTATTCTATCTCAAAACATACCATACCTTCTTGTGAGATAGCATAAATAGGAAACTAATATAATAAAGAATGGAAACTATACATTTAAGTCAACTATTTCTTCATCTAATTCAATGAAGATTAAACTCTTCTTAGCTTTTGGGCCAAGTACCATGAAAAGCCAAGTATCTCATAACCTTCCAAAAATCTTTGCAAACATCCAGTCATATTGGTACATTAATTGTTACACTATAAATGAGAATCGTACAGTAATTTCTCAGAATAAGAAAGATATTCTGCAGATAATATTTACAAACACTAGGTACAACAGTGTACAGAGAGCTGACAGGATCTGTCTGAGATCCCATGAATCTCTGACAATATGCCAGTACAGCAAGTAATAGACTCGAGACAGTATTTGAAATCAGTCCCCGAGTAGCACAACCCACTGTGTCAGACTAGTTATTTTTAATGAGTTTATGTGTTTTACATTATGCCAGCCATTCCTTGTCATGCTATTGGATTCTTGATGCAATAGGAAAGAAGCTATTAATCTTGGTAATAAAAACGTTTGAGTACAGAATACACAAAGTTATGCGTAGCAGAAACCATACAGAAGTTAATGGGCCAAATTTAAAAATGCCTTATTTCCACTTAAATCACTGGAGATAAGCCACGTCTCAGTCTGAGTTAATGACTTTTGGTACTATGCTAGTGAATTTCTGTCATACATATGATGGCATAATTTATGGTATTAAAACAACAAATAGCATGTCCTGTTGAATGCACTATTGCTTTTTGTCTCAGCTGTTCATATCAAAGACCTTTGCCCCTTGTCTTGCCAGTACAGGTCTTGGTAAAAACTCTTTCTCTGTCTTTCTTATAAGCTCCCTTTAAATATTGAAAATCCACAAAAAGGTCTCCCTGGAGCCTTTGCTTCTCCAGGATGAACAACCACAAGCTTCTCAGCCTTTCTTCTTAAGAGAAGTGTTCCACCCTCTGATCATCTTTGTGGCCCTTCTCTGGACCTGTTCTGACAGGTCCATGTCTGTCTTGTACTCAAGATACCAGAGCTAGATGCAGTACTTCAGGTAACGTTCCATGAGTGGAGTAAAGGGGGAGAATCAACTCCCTTGACCCGCTGGCCACACTTCTTTTTGCACAGCCCGGGATATGATTGGCTTTATGAGCTGCATGTCCACATTGCTGGCTCATACGTGGTTTTTCATCTGCCATTATCCCCAAGTCCTTCTCTGCAGGGCTGCTCTTAAACAGTTCTTAACTCAGTCTGTATAGATATGGGGGATTGCCTGACCCATGTTCAGGACCTTGAATTTGGCCTTTTTGAATTCCATTAGGTCTATATGGGCTCACTCCTCCAGCCTGTGAAGGTTACTCTGGATGGCATCCCTTCCCTCTAGCATATCAAGTGTACTGCTCAGATTCGTGCCATCTGCAAACTTGCTGAGGGTGCACTCAATCCCACTATATATGTCATCGATGAAGATATTTAGTATTGGTCCCAGTACAGAGCCTTGAGGAACACCGTTCATTACTGGTTTTTGCTTGGACATTGAGACCTTGGCTGTAACACTTCGGATGTGGCCATCCAGCCAATTACTTATTCATCTAACAGTCCATCCACCAATCCTATATCTCTCCAACTGAGCAGCATGAATGTTGTGTGGGATTGTATCAGAAGCCTTACAGAAGTCCAGGTAGATGACATCCGTAGTTCCTCCCTTGTCCACTGATGCATTCACTCCACTGTAGAAGTCCACTAGATAAGTCTGTCATGCTTTGCCCTTGGTGAAACTGTCTTCGCTGTCTCTAATCACCTCCTTGTCTTCCATAAGTTTCAATGTCTTCCAGGAGGATCTGTTCAATGACATTACTGGTGCAAAGGTGAGCCTGACTGGCTGGTAGTTCCCAGGGTCCTCCTTATTATCTTTTTCAAAATCGGGTGCGTTATTCCATTTTCTGAATTCACTGGGAACTTCTCCTGAGTGCTGAGACTTCTCAAATATGAGAGTCACATAGCATGCTTTTATGCATACTGGAGTTTTACACATCTCAGCAGATGTATTCAAAAAGTGCTCATGGAGTTTGTCTACAGAATATGGGAAGCATTGTTCTTTTCCCTTGTCTGTGATATGGTATGTTCAGTTATTAGTATTTTATCACAGATAATAATATTTGTAGAATTTTTTTTTATATGTGAAGGAATTCACAGGTAGTGTCCTCTTTATTGGCATGTTCCTGGACAATGTCACCAAAGGCAGCAAACATGCCCATAAACAAAGCCACTTTTTTTGCTTCACAGAGCAAAACAATTATGTTGGCAAGAAACAGATCCAATGACCCCTTTACTTTGTGAAGGGGCAGCTCTCTTTTTTAGAGCTGCCAATCTAAATCTGCTCATTAATGTTGCCTTAATGTATTCAATTACTAATTCAGCTCCACATGATTTCACCTACTCTTTAAAATTCAATTTAATAGATTTTTTCATGAATATATTTTTGTCTTTAAAAAAAATAAATATCTTCTGTTAACCTGTTCAAGAAGAAATTACACCTAAGTTGAAATTGCATTTCAGGGAAGATGCAGCTTCCATCAAGCATCAAATAGGACAATGTTAAATTATACATAAAAATGACACAACGGTTGCAGGTGTGCAATCCATTATTGTCCTGGATGTTCTTTATAAAGACATTTTCAAAGGCATGAAATGGGTCAGTCTATTTTAATAAGGCCTATTGCACACTAACTCAGCTTTATTTCAGGCAACGGAAAAGCTACCCATCTACCCATTTTAATTTTATTGTACATAACCATGTTCATTACTCAAGGGAACAGCCTCTTGTGGCACTCTGGGTTTTCTTTGAAATGCAATATGTTACACAGCCATCTGCTTTTGCAGGAAAAGTGTGGGTTAATGCATTTTTAAAAAAGAATTCCTACCCAATGCAGACACTTGGCTACACAATCCCTACCCCATCCATCAGTGACCCTCTGCAGTGTGGCACAAATTATTTCCCAGCTTCTGCCCATGCTAAACAAATTTGCACATACAGCTTTCTTGGGAGTTCCCTTACATGATACTTTATTTTGATTCTTTCCTTAAATAAAAAACCAACCACCCTATGTTTGTGGTTGCAGGATGCAGCATCATGCCCTACATCACTATGCCTTCAGCATCACACATGTCTTGCTGAATAAATCCTTTGCTTGTTTTACCTTACTGTTGTCAGGGTCTTAACTGCAAGATTAGAGCCAAAAGATTATAAATATAAAAAGTAGTCTAATTACATTTAATAGATAGTTAGAGGTACTCATCTTTTTCTGGTCAGAAATTCAAAGATGAAATCCACAGTCAGGGGTTCATGATGACATGTGAATCCTGCCTTTGCTTGAGAACCTAGATAATAAGCATGTTGCTCTTCAGACTGGGTGGACCTAGTCATAGGACTGTTCATGGTCCTATTCAGGTTCTCCCTCCAGCAAATTCTTGGTGTCCCTCTTTAGTCCTAATTGCAGCCATTTGCTTCCCACTCATTACAAATATGGGCATGGAGTTTCATACGTTTCATGCTTCTGCTGTGTCAAGGGATTTAGGCTTTGTGTACAGATAGAGTTACATTGAATAATTCTTCTAGGAGTCAAATGGCACATACTGTAAGATGATTTCTTCTGTCACCATTTAGTTCAAGACCAACTATTTCAGTTTTAACAATCCCACACACTGAACTGCCACTGCAGTGCATTTATAATGGATATTACGTAAGTTAATATATACAGCTATTATCCGATTTCTCTGGAGTGTCACCACCTTTACACAGAAAACACACATAAATTGTGACTGAACAGTTTCATAACGTTACCTTGCATATGCTTATGAACCAGTGTTTCTTCTATTATCACTTCCATGTCACAATGCCTTTCTCCTTGTTCTCCCTCAAATGCTAGGAAAACAAGAACGCAAACTACATTTAAAAGAGATTTGATGTCAAAGTTCTTGTTTTACTACTGCATGTGGCCTGAAATCTCCTGCTCCTGTATTTCAGTTGAATCCAGTGGTCCTAAGAAATTGTAAGCTTGTCTTGTACACAAGTCATCCATCTGTTCACAAAAGAGATAAAGCCAAAAGGGAATGGTAGAATATCTTCATCCTTGCCAATTCATCTGAAGTATTAGTGGAATCATCTTTAAAGATTAGGTGATCGTGCTAGTTTAGTTCTGTTTAATACCTGGGAGAGTCAGGATCCACAGCTATGCACATTCAAGTCCTCTCACTGAAGTCTGATCACAGATGGAAGACAGTTTCAGTCATTAATGATGTGGCTAGGTTTTAAAACAGATTCTACATAAAAACCTCAAAACTGCATGGCAAATGTATATACCTCAATACAGAGCTTAAGCCCATATTTAGAGGTCTGGAAACTTATTTACACATTTACTAATTATTCAGAAACAACAGAAATTCCCATAAACTCCAAAATAGTTCTATCTTTCATTTATCAGTTTCTACAGTTCATTGTTAATATGTATTAGACAGTGTTGATGTCTTTTGAAGGAACTTTAGTAAAACAGACTTGTTCTTGATGTAATTAATTAAAATCCTTGCAAGTTTTTACATCAACTTGTATTACTACAAGTATTTACATTTTATACAGGCTTCAGGATCCCAAATTCCAAAAATTAACCTTGTCTAAACAAAAAATAACTAGTCTTTTGAAAACACCTCTATAATCCATCACAATTTTTTTCTTCCACCCACTAAATACTTTAAAATTATCTGCACTCCACAACTTCCTTCTTCACTGATTATAACTAAGTCAGATATTTTATGCACTATCCAATCTTACTTGCCCATAAAACTATCATAAGCATATTAAAGCATAAACATATAGAAATAGCTTATCTAAAAATTAATGTCAAAGTCATTTTCTGTCTAGTGCTGAAGTCCTCACGTACACATACTTAAAAGGAAGACTGAGCTCTCCCAGAAGACTATGAACTCACAGCACTTTACTGTAATACAAACACACACATATATAAAAGGCACAGATGGTAATAGCTGTTGACTTCCATTCATTAATTTAGAAGTTGTTGGCTTCCAGTCATTAATTTAACAATTATATCAATTACTTTCTCTACAGTACTGCATCCAGCATTTCCTTCTTAATTGAAAGGGCAGCAAAGGCTTAATTTACTAATTATTGTGCCTTTTAACTAAGCAAGCAAATTCTAACACAATACAGTCATTTATTTCAGTGAGGCATAGTTACTTTTCATGATCATAGAATAAAACAACAGAAAACATGAATACATCAGTAAATCTCAGACAATGCCACCAGTACCGGTGGTACTTATGATGCTGTAATTAGGACCACATTTTGTATTCCAAATAACAACGTGTTCACAAGACAGTCTCTAAAAAGGCAAGATGGCACTCATCTTCTAACCAAACAATCAGCTATAACTTCTTTGAAGAACAGGAATAGAATAGGAATAGGCAATTGCAGTTGGAAGGGACCTACAACAATCACCTAGTTCACCTTTCTGACCCCTTCAGGGCTGACCAAAAGTTAAAACATGTTATTGAGATCATTGTCCAAATGCCTCTTCAACACTGACAGGCTTGGGACAACCACTGCTCTAGGAAGCCTGTTCCAGTGTTTGACTACCCTCTAGGTAATGTCCAGTCTAAACCTCCTACAGTGCAGCTTTGGACCATTCCCATGCATCCTATCATGGATACCAGGGACAAGAGCTCAGCACCTCCCTCTTCCTTTCTTTTCCTCAGGAAGCTGTAGAGAGCAATGAGGTCACCCCTCAGCCTCCTTTTCTCCAAACTAGACAAGCCCCAGAGATCCTTAGCCACTCATCACAGGACATTCTTTCCAGTCATTTCACCAGCTTTGTTGCCCTCCACTGGACACATTCAAGGACCTTCACATTCTTAGATTGTGGGGCCCAGAACTGCACACAGCATTCATGATAAGCCTGCACCAACACTGAATACAGCAGGATAATCACCTCTTTTGACCAGCTGGTTACACTGTGTTTGAGGCACTTCAGGATGCAGGTTTCCCTCTTGGCTGCCAGGGCACACCGCTGGCTCAGTATGAGCCTACTGCCAATCAGCATCCCCAGATCCCTTTCTGCGGGGCTGCTCTCCAGCCACTCCTCTCCCAATTTATATTTGTGCCTAGCATTAA
>JAVJGI010000040.1:9230544-9242096 GCA_035590275.1 Ibycter americanus
TATTATTAAAGACTGAGGCAAAAAAAAAAAAAAAAAAAAAAAAAAGCAGCATTGAATGCCTCTGCTTTTTCTTCACCCCTATTAGTCAGATGATCATCTTCAACAAGTATCAGTCCAATCTCTTCTTTAGGCTTCCTCTTGCTATTAACATATTTTAAAAAACCCATCTTGTTATCTGACAGAACACTGGCCAGTTTCAACTCTAATTGAGCTTTGCCCTTTCATGTCTTCTCCCTGTGTAAACAAACCACAGCTCTGTGCTCTTCCTTTGAAGCCTGACCTCACTCCCAGAGATCATACCATTTCTTTTTCCTCGAGCTCCGTGAGGAGTTCCTTGTTCAGCCAAGCTGGTCTTCTGCCCCACTTGCTTGACTTAAGACACAATGGAGTTGCCTACTCCTGTGCTTGTAAAAGGTGGGTTTTAAAGACTGACCCAGCACTTGTGGGGTCCTGAGCCCTCAAAAGCAGATTCCCAAGGTACTCTGCTAAATAGATCCCTGAATAGCTTAAAATTTGCTCTCCTGAAGTCCAGGGTAGTACCTCTGTTGTACTTTTTTCTTATTACACTGAAAGTTTAAAATTCATCCATTCCATTATCACTGTGACCAAGGCAGACACCTACTATTGCATTCCCCATGAGTCCTTTTCTATTCACAAATAGCTAGTCCAGGAGGACATCTTTCATAGTTGGGTCACTGAGAACTTGTGACAAGAAGTTCTCTCATACAAACTTCAGGAATTTCCAAGACCTGCTCATCACAGCAGTATGATATTCCCAACTGATGTCTGGGAAGTTGAAATCTCCCATAAGGAGAAGGGCTACTGATCCCAAAATTTTTCCTAATTTCTTATAGAATACCTCATCGCTGGTACATCCTGGCTGGGTAATCAATAGTAGACACCCACTACTACATCATCTTTGATTTCAATCCCCCTAATCTTTACCCAGAGTCTCTCAACCACATCATCCCTAATTATAAGGGCTGTGCAATCAAACCTCTCCCTTACATGTAGTGCAACACCTCCATCTTGCCTGCCTTGCCTATCCTTCCTGAACAGCCTGTAGCCTTTCATCCCAGCACTCCAATCATGGGACTCATTCTACCAAGTCTCACTAATTTCAATGATATCATAGCTCTGGGAGCTGACCAACACTTCCAGTTCATCTCATTTGTTTCTCATACTGCATGCATTTGTGTATAAGCATTTCAGATACACTCTCGATCCTCCCATACTCCCATGAGCGGTGCAAGTGTTCTCACTAGGATCCCCACCCTCTGGATATGCCATCCCAACCCTTTGCTTACCTACTGCAATCCCGCTGGTATCTCCTTCCCCCATCAATTCCAGTTTAAAGCTCTCTCAGTCAGCCCCTCCAGCTTATGCCCAAAGCCCCATTTTCTCCATCTGGACAGATGAATCCTATCAGGCCCCAACACATCTCTCAAAGGCTCTTCCATGGTTTAAAAACCCAAAGTTTTGGCAGAGGCACGAGTCCTGAAGGCAGATATTGATATCCCAGGCTCGCCTGTTTCTTCCTAGGTCTCTCCCCATTACTGGGAGGAGTGAGGAAAATACTACCTGTGCTCCCAAATGTTTTAGCATTCTTCCCAGGGCTCTGAAATCTCTTGATTGACCTCAGATTTTCTGTTGTTATATCATTTGTATCCACATGAAAAAGCAGAAACAGATAGTAGTCTGAAGGTTAAACTAGGTTTTTCAGTCCTGTGGTGACATCGTTAATTCGGGCTCCAGGAAGGCAGCAAGTTTCCCTGAAAAGAGGGTTCAGTCTGCAAATGAGTGTTTCCATTCTGCTCAGGAGGGAATCACCAATAATCATAACTTACCCTTGTTTCTTCTCAGTGCTGGTCTTAATGCAGGTTTTGTTGTGAGAGGTTGGTCCCTCTGATCTTGGCAAGACTGCTTGTGCAGATTCCTCTTCTTTCTCATCTTCTTCATCTGCTGTACACATGGCCCCATACCTGTTCTGTAAGGGTATCTTAGAGTGTAACTTAGAGGGTAAGGAGGGGTTTCTCTTACTGCTCCATGGTGTAAACTTCTTCTGTCCCTCTTTATTCTTTATGACACTGCCTTCCTCCCTGGCACAAAGCAGATCCAGAACCTGCCTTTGTAGTGGCCACGCTGATTTAGCTTCCATACGTCATAGATGGCAGAGAACAGCTCCACTGAGCAATCACCCTCTCAGGCTCTCAAATACTCCTCAGTCTGCTCACCTCCTCCTGCATCTCAGCCACCACACAGAGCAGTTCATCAATCAGGTCATAACCCCTGCAGCCTTGCTTGTAATCACTTTACACTTCTAGGAATGTCCCCTCACACATCCCACAGCCAAAAACCTGGGTGGTTGCATGCTTGAACAGGAGCTCTGTTAGTTCTACCAGGTGCTAGAAGCTCAGGAGAAGCAGGGAACACTGCTTGCTGCCACACAACCACCATGCAGCCACATGCCTGCCCACTGGGAAATGTATATGCTCATTAGCTGCAGTTAGCTGGGCTGATTGTTTTCACCTGCTTAAATCTCCTTCACTGCCGGGTGCAGGCTCAACTCCTTGCTGTCTCTTCCAATCAGCAGATCCGGGATCTGCTGCTGGGAGCACACCCCCTGTTCAGTCAAGCCTCTACTTGTCCACATATATCCCTCATCATGTGTCCCTCCACTGCTTGCTGCTGCTCCTGGCACTGCTCTGGCATCTGTTACAATCAGCAAACCTTGATGGCCTCATCAGCTGCTAACATGAGCTTGTCTTCAAACCAACACAACAAAGATTTCATTAGTAAGCTGCTATGTTTCTAGTGCAAAATTGTTTCTGCTATGGGGTAAAAGAGCTTTGCTTTCTCTTTACTTTTACTAGCTATGTTTATATGTTTCATGTTTCTACCAGTATAAAATTCATCCTATATAGACTTTATTCAGCTCCTGTCAAAATCAGTGAACAGTTTGTCCTTGATCTCATGAGACTGACTCATACCGTTGAGCTGGATGGGTCCTGTAAAACCATTAGAGCTAAACACCTTATCCAGTTTCTAGTAGTTTTATATTCTCTGTGGAATTATTACTTCTATTCCTTAAGCGATTAGCACACCTACTTGGTGTTGTAGAAGATAAGCCAATGCTCCACAGCATTCAGCTGACTGATGTTTATGTCTTAGATTGGATAGCCCTTGTCTGCACAATTACTGTCGGAATGGATAGATTAGTCCAGACACAAAGAGACATGAAAGTGAAGCTTTGCTATTTGTGGTCACAGCCACATGTAAAGAAAGAACTACACTGTCACAGGAAAAAAAAATCATTCCCACCTTTGGCCTTACTGTTTTACAGCAAAACTTTTCATTAACACAAATGAATTATTTGACAGTTCCTCTTACATTATATGTTATAGACTCACATCTGTATGAAGAGGCACTACAGTGAGACGTCAGTATTTTCTCTGAAATGATTGTAGTTAATTATTGTTTCATTTAATTGAGAAGGAAAACAATTTAATAAGTTTCTTAACTAAAATTTTCAGGGAAGGAAACTTTTGGTCTCGAACACGGGAAGTCTGAAAGGTATAAACAGACCTTCTTTTCCCTGCTGATATTAGCAATACTTTCCTAATCAGAAAGCTGTACATTTCATGAAGATTTAAAAAATTATAGTTGTTAAATTTAAGAATTTGAAAATTTGGAAGTTTCCAAATACTGCTATCAATTATCAAGCTTATAATATATGCAGTTGTAAAGTCTAGCATAAGGTTTGTAAAGTACAGGGGATTATATTCCAAAAGGTCCATCCTCTATCTGAAATCCAAATCAAACCTCTTCTGTGTTGGCATATACTTGTGGTCTTCCTCTGGCTTATGACAAACTTGAACTGAAGCTGTAGGCAATGTCAATGAGAAATTACAGGTTTTCCCCAAGGACAATTCAGAGCAGGAGCAGAGGTGATACGATCAACATTTTCTAGAACAGGTTTTGTTATTCTTTTGAGATAGAAAGGAGTTGCACCCTTTATAGAGTCCTCTGCAAATCAATATCTAAACCTAGGCAATTTGAACTCTCATTTCTCTCAAGGTGTTTTCTTTCTGACAGTTGAGATGTGGAAATGAACATTAAAAAAAAAATAAAAATCTTCACACAAACTCATATTACTGATGGGATCATTCTGATACAGATACAAGTGGTATTTATGATGGTATAATTGATATTCAGTAATAACTTCAGAAAATATCGATGAAATGTAGTAAATGAAAGAGTATGTTCATTTATCTGCACCAAAGTTTAAATTAATTTAATATC
This sequence comes from Ibycter americanus, assembly GCA_035590275.1. Classification (NCBI taxonomy): domain Eukaryota; kingdom Metazoa; phylum Chordata; class Aves; order Falconiformes; family Falconidae; genus Ibycter; species Ibycter americanus. The sequence continues at coordinate 9,234,847 of JAVJGI010000040.1, forward strand.
AACAAAGATTGCAGTTCATTTCAGTCATGTTTTTCTCAGTCATGAGCTACCAAGGCAAGCAAATTACTAAGTATAAGTATAAGAATTCTTGTCCTCTTTTAATACATGTGTAAAGAAATTATTGGGATTAATATCACAGGAAGGTACTTTGGATCCATTTAGTAAACACACATGATCAACATAATCCTAGGCTTTCTGTTGAGACAGCACTTGTTTGCACATTGTACAACCATACATCTCAACCATACTTTTACCCAGACGGTGGCCATTCCTTACACCTGAACCACTCCCAAACAATTGGTGAAACTACCACTACGTAATAATCTAACTTCTCTGATTGTGACCTAGAGACACATACTACTATAAGAATTCGTGTACCTTGCAGATCATTTGCAGTATGTCCTACAATGAAGAAAGGATAATCTGGAAAAAAGAAAGGTGGGGTAAGGAGTATATATAGTGAGCTACCAGAATATTGGAATGTATTTCTTTTCTTTTCCAGTTTAGAAACCAAACACACACACACACGCCCATACACAAAAAACCAAACAAAAAAACCCATCAACAAACCACAAACCCAGAAGTGGATAATGAAAATGGAATTTGTTATATGATCCAAATAGATTCTTAGACTGAGTCACTACTGAATTCATTCAGTGTTGGGTTTTCATTTTTTGGTTTGGTTTTGGTTTGGTTTTTTTTTTGGTGGGGGGGGTGTTGGTTGATTTTTTTAATTCATTTACTCTATCTTTTTAAATGCAAACATTGTTAGCTGTCAGAGGTAAGTCTACAGGGTGGTTCCAACATCCCAGCTGGTATATTTATTTAAACACTGCATGTACTTATCCACAACAGATGTTCAGTTTTATTCAGTACTGCTGCAAAGAAAAATGTTAGCACATTAGTGAGGAAATTCATTATATCTATGGAAACATATAGTTATGTGTTTTGTTGGTTGTTTTTTTTTCAGATAGACTATATTGCCCTTTTTTTTGGTGACAGTTTTCATTGAACAACTCCTTAATTCTCTGTGGGCTTTTTAGGAATACTCTAAGAAAAGAACAGCTGTGAAAGAGAACTCTCCATTTCACAGAGGAACCATTCAGTTTCATTGGCGGAGTTCTGAAGGTTTAGTTTGCCAGTTACATCTGGTGATGCTAGAAGACACTGTAACTTGGAAGTGATAAAGTCTTTAAAATTCTGATTACTTGTCAATTTTTAAAGTTTGTGGAAAGAAATGGGAAATTTTTAACATCCAGATGGATAAAGCCTTAAGCAGCCTAGTCCGAGTTCAGCAGCTCTAAGCAGCAGGTTGAACTGCCTGGCTTCAAGTTCCCTTTCAGTTTATCTTTTATTATTTTTAATATTTTATTTAAACATGTTCAAGCGATATTTATTTGGTATACAGTAAATCATTTAAAAAAAGGAAAGTATAGTTGATTCTTATTTTCTTATTTTACTTTGACAATCTAACCTAATCTAGTTCAATTTAGAACAATAGTGTGAACATTAAGCTGTGAACCTGGAATGGCTTTAGCTGCCTGTCAAAGCACTTGTCCCAACCCTTCAGCACAGTCTTGTGTTTAATGAGTAACTTAAACACATGAACTACTCTGGTTCCTCACATTGCAAAATCTCATTGAATGAAAAGCACCCAAAGCGGAAACTTTAACAGTTCCAAAGAAACTGTAAAAGATTTATTGCTCTTTTTACCCCTTTAGGCAGTAAAAATTCATGGTCATCACATTTGCATAAAGTTTGCTGCTTTTATTCTAACAACTTTTGCTCCAAAAAGACAGGGCACTTTAGAGTAGTCTTTGTGAAGAGTTGCATTCTAGATTTAAAAAGTGTGATATGATCTCACTGATGGTCTAGAAAAAGACAGGAAAAGTCTACAATGACCTTATGCACAAGAGGAAGCCACAAAAGGGAAAAAAAGGAGCCAGGACTAGGTTTCCTTATCAGCTGACATGATCCAGGATGCAGGTTACTTCATGATTCATGTTTCTGGCTCCAAAGGGAATGCTTTCAGTGAACCCTCAGTAGATCCCTGTTTCTGAGTCCTTGGAAGTGTCAGAGAGTGAAGTCATTGTTTGAATACAGTAGCAGGGTATCAAGGTACCACTGACGTGTTCACAGTTGCCTTCACTGGTAAGTGGGTGAAAGTGGCATGATCCTGCTGCTCTGCCTACAGTCTCTAATGATTTACAGAACATCTGAATTTTGCAGTCCCTAAATGCTGCTTTGATGCAAAAGCTGCTGTTCTTGAGGACAGGGTAAGAGTTTGTGTTTGTGAATGACACATCCATCCCACTGCGCTCAGATTTCATTACAGTGGTGATCTGTGGCCTTTCACAGCTTGCATCCATGAGCAGCAGAGGCTACCAGGTATAAGATGGAAATCTTCCTTTACAGAAAAATAGTCTTTTCTTTACCATACTATTCATAATGGATCATACACATTTTCTCCAAAAAGAAAAGAATAGCTACACAAAGAAACAGAAAATTCAGGTGCTTTCTTCATAGAATTAATTGTCTTTTGGTTTGATTTTGATATGTAACATGTACATACTTCCTTCGTTAGCGGGGCTTATTTTATTTAACTCTATTGCAGAAGACGATTAAGAAATACAATGTCTTTTATTACTGCGGTAAGTAATGTCTTCTGGAGAGACTCTGTAGGTGATGTTCATGTGCACAAAAATGTAGTATGTATCTAACTTTCACCTTCATATTTCAGACCCTTTCTAATCTCATTGAAGTATGTTGTTCTACAGTACTCTTGTACAAGTTTAAGGGGGTAGAGAGAGCTGTAAAAGTGAATAAATATTATGACTCTTTTCTAATATGTATCTATACAAAAATCACTAATTACATAATAGCAATAAAAACCTTACAAGAACAACACAGTTAGTTCTCTTGAGGAATAAATTATCATCTGGGCTTAATTAACTGTCCCAGAAAATTATACCTAAATAGCAAGTAATTTCATTATAAGTAATAGAGAAGTAGGAGCTAATTGGACTTTTTTGTAGTATACAGCATATTTGACTCAAAATCATGTTAATTACATATTAGGATGTATTTTTCACTTGCTTAAAGACAGGTGCAACTTTTGAACATGCTTATTCATTTGATCCACATACCTCACAACTGAGTAAACTTCTCCATCTGTCATCTTCAAATTAAAGACTATTACACTTTAGTAGCTTTATCTGTGGATGGGTGAATTCTAATTGCCAGAAATGTTGAGGACTACGTATTAGCAAACACCAGAAATGATTGAATGACCACAGAAAATGCATAGCTTCTCCCATTGGCTGTTTTCTGTGCTTATTTGGCATAGGTAGGAAAATAATTTACTAATATTTCATTGGGGAAACAAGGTGTGGGTAATGTGTACAAAAATCAGCTTCTCAGAGTGCCTGAAACTAACTTGCCTTGCTGAAGATATCTCTGTCAACTAATTATGTTCTTTCTTACTGTTTTGGTAAACACCCAAGAGTAGTCACTGATCTGAATCTTTCCTTCTTTCCTAACTTGCCAGAATAAAATTGAAGTTCAAAAATTTCCTGCTTATATGGATGCCTATGTGTTTTTCAGAAACATGCAGATTACATGTTGGTTTGAATAATTGATTGAAATGAAACCAAACAAAACACTTAGCACCCCACCACACCCCTCAAAGAAAACTTAGGAAGATGGAATTACATCCTGGAGTATCCCATCTACATTTGTGTCTCAACATTTTTTGCAGGAGAGCAAGAGTTAGTGGCCAGTGTACTACTTAGTACAGATTTTTCTCCTGTGTGTGTCCGTACTAAGCTGCAAATTGGTTTCCAGCTGGGTCATTCTCCACCTCTTCTGGCTGGAGGTGTTTAGAGGCTCAATTCAGTCTTTCAGTGAGATACTTCTTGGTTTGCCTGTGAAGAGTTAAAGGAAAAAGAATCTCTGTGAAATCAGGGAAATCATTAACAGCATCTCAATCTCTTACATCTCCTTCTTTAACTTAAAACAGTAATGAGTTTTTATTATAACAAATATTGTGGGCTTTCCCAAGTTTTTGTGGAACAGATACTGCCAAGAGCATTAACATTATGTCTACTGAAGAATGCAGTGCAATTTACACTGAATGCTAAAATGAACATACTTGTCATTCTTGCACATTAGTTATAACTCACATGATGGTTTTATGCTATTTCCAGGTTTGTGTGAAGAATTTTCAATAAATAAATTAAAATACAATGGAAAGCCAGTGTGAGTCTGATAGCAAGTGTATTCTTATAAGGAAATGTCACTTTTCTGTAGAAGGCTGGAAAGAAACAAAAAATATTTTCCATGCTCATCTAAACACAGACTTCATAATTACGAACACTTCAGTGAAGGGTATGGTTTCAAAACAAAACAACTCTAATCCAAAAGCCAGCCTCCCCTCTCTCTGGATGCCTGTTGAGCATTAGTGAAAGACCATGCCTTATAGCAGGACAGTTTAATCTTTTACCTTAGAAGATTAACCTACAGACATTTTTTTTCCTGTAATATTATTGCATCTATACTGTGGGTGGTTGTAGTGTGTTTATGTAACATACGGACATTTCTCCTATGCATTTAGTGGCTGAAGAAGCACAAACTTTGTACCCGCCCATAGTGTTACGAAAGTCAATCCAATGCAGCACACCACTTCAGGTTACTCTAAATTACGCGTGGTAATGATTTTTTGCATAATGGTTTAAGTTTGTGCTGTATATTTTTATCAGGCAACCATTTTGTTTTCTTCATACCTTGTCAACACAGATATGTGGGAGAAGGCTTAGATTACCTGTGGACATAGAATCCTTGTGGCTCACTGAACAAGGCAGTAATATTAACATGAAATTTCCTTGTCTGACAGGAAGCATGGATAATTTTCTTCAGGGCTATGATTGAAATGACACTTGAACTAATAACTCTCAAAAACTGGTATCTATTTCAGCACCACTAAGAGAACCTTCTCAATGTAAAAATAGATTTATTCTGTCCTCTGAAAAGTTTTTCTCTGCAGGTAGCAGTTCTCGCATCATGCTGAACGAGTTTTCTCAGTACAACAATGTGAGTATTATAAGGCAAACTAAAGAGCTAATGATTGGGAATCTCATCTCTATATGTAAACTCATCCTTGTTTTCCAATTTCATTCAGGTCTGAAAAAGATGTCTCTGTAATAGCCACCCAGTATGACAATTTCAAAGAAAACTTGAACAGGACTTCAAAACAGGTTCATATGAGGAGGTGAGCTCTTCAGGTACTGTTTATTTGTAATTGGTTTCACCTCACTTAAACTCTGGAAGATGCCATGAGCTTGGACAACAAGTTTTTTTCACCTCTGCTTTGTGTTCAGTGTAATGAAAGCAAGAAAATCCTTGCACACTGTGAGCACAAACTTGGTAATTATGATTTTGCCTTATACAGGGTAGTGCGATTTTATTATCTCACTGTATTTGCAGCTCATATATTTGTGCTTTAGAGAAATCCATGCTAACTTACTCACCTGTTCTCTAATGCTCATGTGTTCTTAGATGGCCCCATATTTTGTCCCCTATCGTGTTAGGAACACATTTTTTCCTGAATGTGTTTACCATTAGCCAATGGTTTAGGTTACTATTGGCAGCTACGTTTTCTTTGATTTCTTAAGAAATTTTTATACCACAAAACCCATTCAAAATACCTTTGAATTACTTTGGCAATTTATTTCAGAAACTTTTGAATCCCCAGGTAATAAGTGTTCTCCTAAATATTCTCATTGCTTCTCAATTCTCTTTTAACAGTTGTTTTGCAACAGTGCTCTAGCTCTCATATATATTTGCCTTTTTTATTTTGTATTTTTTCCTCAATTTTGTTAATTATTAGCTTAATTTGTAGTTAAATTCCTTTGCTGTAGTCACATAATTTCTTCTTTTAATTTGTTCGCTACAAAGCCAGGCAGGCATTGTTTTTTCACTGTCATGACAGTTCCTTGACCTCTCTCACGGTTATATTGTGATCTCAAATTAAGACATCAGTTTGGACTGCAAAAGAGTCTTGATGAACTTTGCTTTTCAAATGCTGCCCTATAATTATCTTTAAATGATTCGCTTTTTCTTTATATGTGGAGTTGTTCCTTTAGTCTTTTATGTTAATTTTGCTTTTTCTATTTTGTATCAGCATCTTCAGTAATACCTGAGATTACTGGACATAATCCAGCATTTCTCAGACATTCTTTGATGCTCCTGAGAGTTAATTTGTTTCAACTGTTTCCTTATTGTGGCAAATCTTGTTTCTCCTTAGTACTGTCCTTAGGCAAGTCATCTAACATGCAATAAATTGCCCATAATTTTAATGTATTTCTTGGTCATTGCAACAATCAACTGGTATATGATCAGTCTGATTAACAGCAAAGAAAGTCCTGCATATCATTCTGTGAACATCGCTATATGGAAGAACAGTGATATAATGTAGTAACATTCAACTATTCATTGTGTTATGAAGATACATTCCTTTTTTGTTTAATACTACAGTCTCCCAGGATATCTGCGATCATGATAGGGAAACTAACTGCTTGCCACAGAATGTATCTTTTATTTCATTATCTCTTTTTGGAGTGTACATATTCATGGATGTTTATATTTTTGCAATTACTTTTTATCCCTGAACAACAGCTTGACAACCAGTGGATTCGGAACAGTGATTGCCTATCAATTTACACACTTCCTTTTTTTTTTTTTCTTGATTGAATATTTCCCTATTATAAAATAGTGAGGTTTTGTTATCTGTAAAAGATCCAGTTCCAGACCATTTCCTGTACTGCTGCCATGTGTGTGCAATGCTCTCCAGTTGTTTTACTCTATTCAGGAATGAACTCAAAGCAGTTCAAAGTATTCAGTTTCCACGGTTTTCCAGAGTTTACTCATATCAGCATTTGTGTTTTTCCAAAGATTAGCAGCTCTGCTTATTAAAAATTAAAGATGAATAATCTTATGATTCATTCTGCAATCCTAGTAAACAGTAGATTTGTCTTCAGATTTATCACTGAGCTTCAGGCTCCTCAGCTTGGGAAACCCTACTGGCTTCTGTTGCAGTACTACCAAACTAGCCGCTGCAACAAGGGTTTCCCACACAAGGTTCCAAAAGTTCACCTACGGTCCATGCTACTTCTTCAGCCTCTTCAGGCCAGTCCACCCTGCTTCTTGCCTCTGCTGCATCCGGGTTCCTGGCTTCTCCTCCAGCCAGCCTCTCC
>JAVJGI010000040.1:9250364-9269445 GCA_035590275.1 Ibycter americanus
CCCCCCCCCCCCCCCCCCCCCCGCCCCCTTATTAAATGCACAGAATGAGAGTTATCAAGGAAATAGTAACATTTTGACACAAACTCTTTGGTATCTTCTGTAGCTTAGGGTGTATTGGCATCTTACAGGAAGCCCCAAAAAAAGACTTATACTTTTCTATGTCTAGGTCTACCAGATAACAGGTTGCATCATGTGGAACAGTCTGGATACTGCTCAGCTTGTCTGTCTGCAATGTATTGTCTTTCTTCTGTAAAAGAGAATAAAACTGAGGACTTCCAAAGCAGACACCCAAGGGGCCATCATTTCAGCTCTCCTTACAGGAAAAATATAGCGTTACAGTTTTCTGACTGGAAAATGAAAAAGGTATTTCTTGTAACGATATAATTCCAACAGATTATTCCTAACTAATTCTCCCCAAGATGTTGTAGTTATAAGTCTGCTACCAGATGCTTTTGTGAAAAAGGTGGTGAAATACCACAGCAGTCAATACGTAACATGTGAAACTTACCTGAAACAGGGAAATCCTCACATGACCTGTTAAACTGTCAGCAGCAGACTCCCTAATCCTCTTCTGACAGAGTCAAGGATTTGACCCATAAACTGTAAGAAGTCTGGCAAATGACATCTTGCTCCTCAAATAATAGGTGCTATTTTAAAAGTATGACTAAAATATAGGTCTCACCTAATGGTGTTTCCTGCCTGCTTTACTTCTCCAGCTAAGCCTCCTGGAAACAGAAAAATCACCTGTAGAGGTAAAATAGGGTGTAATCTGCACAAAGGAGTTTTCTTCCTGATTACATCAGTTAGTGCCTTGTATCCTGTACATTTACAGTAAGTAATTTAATCTGTCTGCCCTAACTTTGGTTGATTTGGGTGTTAAACTAAAGCCCTGCCGTCTGGATATAAACTGCACTGTAAGTGCACTGTCTGAATATAGTATTTTGCTTATTTGCCTTCTGTATTTTTGTGCACAATAAATTATTATAAGCACAGCCATCACAGTCCATGTTACTAAAAGGAGAAGCAAACAGTCCAATATTACAGCTCATAAAGAGGAAAATATTCCTGCTTTCTGTTCCATTCTACTTTTTAGAGAGGCAGATTTTTGGAGGACAATTCATATAGTGTATCTGGCTTCAAATATCAACTGAAATCTACATATCTTATTTCAATTTAATCTCTTAATAGAAGTTAATTTCCATGTTTTGCGTAACTAGTTCTCCTAGGAGACCTGTCTTCAGCAGCTGAGGCCGGCCTCACACTTACAGAGGTGTGATACCAGGTTTGAGACATCTCATCCATTAACACCTTGCAGAGGTGCATTTAGTATAACCTCAGGGGGAGGAAAAATTACATATTTTGAGATCTTGTTTGTTCCTGCACTTAAAACTATTTCCAAAGGGAATGTAAAAGCCAGTGCATATGGCAGAAATGTAATTCTGGACAGAGCTTGCATATGAATTACAACTCAGAGTGAATACCACCATCTGTCCAAAAAGTCCTTTCTGATCCCCTGGCTTGAAAAGCAACAGAATCAGAGAAATCATGCAACACCATGAGAAAAACAGAACAAAACAGCTGGCTCTTCTTTGTAGTAAAAGTTGAAGTTAAAAAGAGCTGCTTGATATTAAGCTTTCAGTTCTAAACTCAAATTGTTCCTTAATAGTCTATCACCTAGTCACTGACTGAATTTCTTTCCCAAACCACAGCCTAGCTTAATACTCCGTAATGACTGTCACAGCTTTTGCTATGATGAGAAATTTTGACTCAGCTTTCCCAAATAGAAAATAAAAGTGAATACCCTCAAATTCCTATGAACTAACTGAAAATATGTCCAACTGGTAGCTTTCCTTCAGAACATCTTAGTCCACAAATAACCACAATGCAGTCAAGTAGCTGTTGAAGCATTAAGGTACAACTTTTTATCAAAAATGGCCAGTTGTGTTTTGCTGAACTAAACACTGTTTTTTAATAAACACTAGATTATTTCAGCCTAGGAGGAGTGAACTAGCTTGAATAAAATAAGTTCCATATCCACCTGTTACAAAACTTTATCTTAACTCCAGACAAAGGACATTAAATAATCAACTGGCCCTAACATAAAGTCATTTAACAAGTGACCTAGCTTTTCAGTTGCGTGTTGCACAGTCTGCCTTGATGTTGTTCCAATTGTTGGAATGAATTGAAATTCTGATGTTTATGCTCTCTGAAATTATGGCCTGTGAATCTATGAATGGCCTTAAAAGTCAAAGCAAATGTCTAGTGAAACTAGAAACCTTTTCCACTAGTGACCTAGAACTTATGCCTGGAGAAGATTAATAAACAAGTAAACACGTAGTGGTACTTCCCTAAAAGATAATATTATCCTCCAGAAGTTCACAGATCAGAAAGCCCAGCTCTTGAAATTGTCCACATTACTTGTCAGAACAAATTATCTTAACTATTTTGGATACACTTCAAAATTTTTGAGTTCTTCCGTGTGATTTTTGAGGCTTATCCATGTAGAGTCTGTCATCCATCCTTCAAAGATTTTCCCTCTGAAGGAGTATCTGCATACCTAATTATTAAAGCCTGTTCACATGGTGTAGTTTTTTAACTAACAGTTAAGGAATTCGGAAGAAATGTAAATATCAAATTATTTGCTTACATCAAGACCTTTTTAACCACTTTATTAGACCTTAAGCTACATATTTAACTCAATTCTTTACCAAGCATTACTTCCAGTAAAAGTCTAACCAGAAAAGATTATTCAGAAAATGAAAAATTTGTATTTATTTACAGCTTCTGCTAGACATCTCTTGCATGTGTGATTGGGGCAGAATCTATGGAGGCGATCTAGGCAGATATTGCAGCCATATTACATTTTAAATAAAATGTATGGATTATTTAGATTCAAAATTATCCTGAACAATGCCAACATTTAAACAATTATAGCAGACTATGTTAAAGAAACAGAAGCTCTACTACTTTTTAATTTATTGGAAATGTAGCAACACAAGTAAAATTTTTAACAACAATTATCTAATTTTTATAAAGACACTATTGCAAAGAAAAAAAAGACCTGAAGAAATATTTTATTCACATTTCCTTCCTTAAATAGATTATTTCTATGGTTGTATTAGTATTTGCTTAGCTTAAATCTGTATGACGTGTGGTAAGGATAAAAATACTAGTTTTGTTGGTACATTTTGGTTGACAAGAAAGATGGGAAGGAACTGAAAGTAGCTTTTTAACTATTTTCTTAGCAAAATAATATGAAAAATAAATTTCCTGCATTTCCAAATTGAAATATTAAGTAGAAAAAAAGTCTCCCACATCTTCATATTTAATATCATTATTTTTTAATTATTTTGCTAACATAGTGAAAAATCCTAAGGAAATACATCATAACAAGCCCCTTACAAAGCAAATAAATCTGCAGACAATTGTAAATTACACTATGTGACAAGTGCAGCTGCATTAAATTTAAGGGAAGGGAAAATAGAGCTGGAAAGAAACGCAAAATAAATGGTCACTTAATCTGGAATTTACAGTTCATTATATATAAATTATTATATTATATATGTTATTATATTTGTATATATATTATTATATATGAAAGGGATATATAAATATCCCTTTCAAATGAAGTTGTCTACTCAGGGAGCAAGGGAGGATATTCGGACTTTCTTTGCGTTTACATTAGACAGATAAAAGGATTATCTATTTGTTAAAAAAAGTCATCTTAAGACCTTATATTAGGGAGTAGGAACTTATTAACCAAGTCTACCACAAAGCCAGCTTAAAAAAAAAAAAAAAAAGAAATAAAATTCTATAGATGAAAAGGCACGGGAAAAGTGCTGGGACATGAAGGTTCCGCAGAGGTATTCAATCACCTGCAAGGTTTTGTATTGACTGGGCTCATGAACCTTCAAGTTAGCTAAGGAAAGACAAAACTACCCTTCAAAAGGAAGCCAAATGTATAAGAAAAAATCAGATACTTGAAGACTTCCCGGTCACCCCTACGAATCTTTTAGGATTGATACTATTCTGTGTTCAGAATTCTCAAAGGATTTGGGAAAAGGTAAGTTATTTTTTTGCTATAAAGAACACATTGAGTGATGAGGATATGTGGCCTGACTTGATAATATAAGAAACAGACCTAGATCTGTAAGACAATTAAATGTTGCTTCAGTGCTTGCTAGGGAAGCAATGCCTTAACAGTGTCTTCCAGACTGCTGCCAGACACTGGCAAATGTGACTGAATTTCACACCTGCTCAAAAAGCATCACTAAAAGCAGACACACATGTTGGCTGACTCTGGGCAAAGAAGACACAAAGGTCAAATTCTGTAAAATATGATGTACTTTTCATGACACAGAGTGCCTCCAGTGATTATAGACCTCAGTGTGACTTCCAGATGCCAAACTCCTCTCTTGGACAGGAATTACATATCTGAATATAAAGTGTGCAGTGAAAAATTTCCATCTTCTTTTCTATTGGGATCTGTTAGTGGCACATATATATATTTTCAGAAGTATTACTGGAGGATGCACAGTAAAACTGCAGATACTCTGAGAAGGTAGTATATATAAGAGAATTCTTGTAGATGTACATAGTGTACTTCTTGTAGATAAATCCAGGAGCAAGGTAAAATTGTCTCTCTTCTGTCAGTGAGGAATTGTGTGAGTGTGGACACATTGCAGTCATTATTACATTGTATCCATTCCACTCTTTCCCACTGTCCCTAGATAATTAGCTCTTAAAGAACAAGGAATGGATCTCAGTGTGCTTTATCAAAGGAGGTGAAAGTCAGCATTTGTGATACAAAGTGGGGTTTGGAAAAAGTTGCATTTGACAAGTCTCCTCCTGATTTCAGTACAAGCCCTTTATCCACCAAGTATGCAATAATACATTTGAACATTGGTTAGCATACAGGACTCCTATTTTTGATGGGGCTTCTAAAGGCAAATGGATATAGTCAAGAATATAACACCAAAACATACAAATTAAGCAGTAGAAAGCTCAAACTGGCAGTAGTTTATGGCCATAAACTGTGTATAAAACTTGGGTAGAGTTTGCAAATGATTGGTAAGCATGCAAAGACATTAGGACGCTGTCTGGAAATAATAATCTGAGCCTCAGCTAGTTGACCAATTATGTTGCCAGCATGCATAAATGATTTACATTATAGGATCTGCAAAGTGCTCTGCAGAGTAACAGCATGTGACATTCTATTAAAAACCTAACATTTAATTAGCTGCATGGAACTTGACTGATGAATCAAATATGCTCATACATTTAACATTAATCCAATATAAAAATAATGTACAATTTCAGTCAAGAAGATGACATTGCTATTATACAAACGTTCTGCTTTAAACCCAGTGGAGACCATGGAAGATATTCTTAATGTCAAACTTTTTTGCAATGCTGGTTAGCCATTATAATATTCTTGTGTGTACATAGCATACATGCTCCAAAAAGACATATTTTAAAATTAATTTATTTTATTTTATTTTATTTCATTCCAATGTCAAGAGTTTGGATAGACTACAGATGTGAAACAAAACCTCAGAATTAATTTTTTTTTGTATTCTAAAATAAAATTTATTTTTTAATTGAAAAATATCTCTTAAAATACAAAATCTCAATTCTTGCTATTATATTCCTTGATACACTTCTTAGCTTATCCTGCTTGGTGTTTATCTATTTTTTTGTGTTTCTCCACAAAGCTCATCATAGGTCATCTTGCTCATCGTCTTAGTTGCAAAGATGTGTCCATATATATTTTTCAGTCCTGAGAGGTATGCAATTAGTCTATTCTGAAAGACTTCTACAAAACTGCCTGAAAAATTAAGAATAGTTTGGATTTTAAGCTCTATACATACTTCTATATCTCCACTGAGCTTTAAAAAAAGATCAGAAATATCAAAAGAAAAAAGTCCTCTCAACTGTTACTAATTTTTTGCAGCCTCAGGCAATAAAAATTATTTCTTTAACTAAAAATAATCAAAGTAATAGAACATTATCTGGTCTGAAATGTTTGAGATCCAGCAGTCACTAAAATGTCACCCTCTTGGAAACAGTCTAGAGGATATCAAATCCTCAGATACTCCTCTACAGTTTGAAAAGGTTTCAAACCCTCAGGTGTGCTCCTGACTGGATGATTAAAATTTAATCAGGATAGTAGTGAACATGAGACATACTGTGTACTTTGTTTAGCTCTAGAAAGCGAAACATGCAATGCAGGATCAGACCTTGCTCCTGATATTTGACTACAGCTCCTTCTACTAAAAAACTTGTAGAAAAAAATGAATTACTGAATAAATAAACCAACAGAACTTCAACCCATATGAAATCCTCAGTGGTAAACAGCTGGCAATTTTTATTGCTGGTTCCATCCTGCTATCAGTTAAGATATTAAATATGAAATAAGATTATGAATTATTATGCTTCTCACCATGTTTTTATACATGAATGTGTTGTGAGCTGACTTGTAAAATGAGTACACTTCAAATGAAAATTATGTATTTCTATTTTTAAGTTCTGTCAATAATAGTGATGTCAAAGATGTGTGTACAGAAAAATAAATATCAAAACTGAAACTGAATTCTCAGTATCATAGTTGCTTTTTCTCCATTAACTTAGGAAAGAGAATTAATGAACAGCAAATGGAATTAGTTAATCCTGTTATCCAACAACTCTTACTCAAGATGTTAATTAGAACTCTAAAGGAAGTAAGGAAGGAAGTAAATAATTGTCTGCCTCCTCATAGCTTTGGAAGGACCCATTGGAGAACTTAAAGCTGGAGAAATTAAGATTAGTTACTGCATATGTGAACCCTAGGGATCCAGAGATCCACTTCTAGTGGAAGTGAAGTGGGTTTTACCATTCAGTAACAGAAATACTCTCTCAGATTTTATGCAGAAAATTATCATCCCACCCAGAGGGTGGCAGAGGCGAATGTAAGTGGCATCATCCCTACAAGCAGCTCTGCCTCCCGTCCCAAGCAGCAGGTTTCAAAGGCTGAAAAGATCTTTGCACAGGTGTGCCAGAGCTGGAAGTTTGGGGGGACAGAGGCTCAGGGAAAGGACAGAAGTAAGGAGAGGTAAGACAGACAATCTGGCAGCTGGTGAATCAGTGGGAATATAAGGAAAACTGAAAGCAAAGCTTTGGAGTAGGGATCTGCATAGCTGAGCTAAATGATGTTGTAGCCCTTCAGTCTGGTAACTCTGGTGCTGTTGCTTGCAACAGAATTCGTTTTATGACATGCTCTGGACCCATCTGGGCTGGGCTGGGTCTGCCAGAAGATTTGTTTTATACTGTAACAGCAATTGTGTAATAACCAGTTATCTAATATTTATCCGAGTAAATAAAAGCACTGTAATCTTTGCTTCGGCACCTTGATACGGCATTTTTCCAAAGTAAACATGAATTCCACGGCCATACTCCACTACTAAAAAATCATATCTCCATATTTTGTGTGTCTTTTTTCCCTTTTTTTTCCCTACCAGCAGTGAAGCCCTTGCTTTGCTCAAGGCACGAGCCTGCCAAGAGTCAAAAAAGCATCAAGTCAAGAACTGCATACATTTTTTAAGCATCCTCAGCAGCACTGCTCCTTGGGACTCTTGTGTACAGGAGAGACAATTTTGGCTTTGTCTTTAGCAAATAAAAGTATCTACCTGTAAATTCTGAAAGCTTTTTGATACATAGGTTGAAATAAATACAATAAATGCTATTTTTAATTAACACATTCAAAGACCATACAGTTCAACTAAGAATATTCTCAGCAGCCTGTGAAGTAAAACAAAAACCAACAGCAAGTGTTAGTGGCTTAGTAGTCAAGGATCTTTCTCAAGACCACGGCAGTCAGTGGCAAAGTTAAATAAATAATCTGGGTCCTCCAGACTGTAATTGTTCTCAATTGCTTATATCAATAACTGAATAAATTCTGACAAAATGTTTTTGAGGAGTTCCCATTTCCTCAATTCTATCTAAGAAAACACGAGTTCTGGATCCAGATTTGTTGATTTAAAGCACTGCAATTCTTGATTAAAGGCAATTGCATTTCTTTTCTTCTTTTTAAACTGATGTGACAACATAAAATATTAGGTTACTATGCATGATCAAAACTTAAATGTTAGACCTTGGTTCAGGTGTTGCAGTACTAAGTAAAGCAGCACAAGTACATGCTGAAACTTCTGATCATTAAACCTTAAAACCTGCTTTATACACAATAATGAAATGGAATTTATTGAACTGTATAATGGAAATGATGACAAAATCCACTCTGTCATCATTGTCACTATCTGAATATATGACTAATTAGTATCTATAACACTGTTTTGGTCTAATTTACCTTCAGGTATTGTAAAGTCCAAAAAAGATTAATCTTTTGAGGAACTTATGTATAAATCATTGAGAGGTAATTTTACATTCATTCTAATCAACAACTAAATTAAGTGCAATATGTAACAAGCAGAAGTTTCTATTTTAGTCAAAGGTTTCTTGTGTGGTTTTTTGTTTTGGGGTTTTTTTTCTGATTTACACTACATCTATTCAGATAATTTTTATTGATTCTTGCATCATTATTCTGAGAATTTAATAAATGACAATAGATCTAACATAACGATTGTGCCAGAATATCTTACAGCAGCTACAATGATATGTTAATTCCTATTATATTGGTTTTCCTCTGGTTTCTAATAATATTTTTCATTTCATTTATTTTTCTTTTATTTCTATTATGTGTGACTGCAATAGAGAAATAATTACCAGTACAGTGTTGGACTGACCACTCATGACAAAAAGAATTTCATAAATGGACACATTTGTCACTTTTCGGTGCAGAACCCACTAAAATATTTCAGCTAATTTGGGTAGTTAAACTGTAGGTATAAGAATACTAATTTCTTTCTTCACCTCTAGGCTCCTTGAAACCTCTTGTTCCAGACCATACTTTTGTCCACAGTTCTTTACAGGCACATATAGAAATTTCTGTTCATGAGTGTGAATATTCATAATAAGTGATTAACCTTCATTCATTATTGACACAGTATGATTTTTCCCTAAAAATTTTCTGAAGCTTGGAATTTCTGTTTTTGTCAAAGAACTGGTATTCTTTGGAAAAATAAATTTGCAATTACTAAAAACAAAAGAGCACCACTGCTATGTCCATATGCACACTTACTACCAATTATATGTATTTTAGCTTGAGTATCTCCTCTAGCAGAAATGCTTTAAGAAGAAAAAGACATTCTAAAAAATTGTCTTTGCTGTACTCTTGGTCACAAAATCATTTTTTCTTCCTCTAAGAAAGTTTTATAAATTATGCATTTTCCTATCTATTCATGTTCCTATTCATTTTCCTATATTTTTATATTTATTCATTTAACTAAATCATTGCCGTATCCTATTTACAGCCTCTAACCTTTTCTAAAGGTAATAGGAAAACTATAACTTCCTCTTTTTATTTGTTAAATAGACTTCTTTTGTCCAGGGACAAATAAAGGTTTATTTACCAGGACAATGCATATTAAAAATACATAAAGTAAAAATTATTTCTATGATGTTTTAAAATATTTTAGAAATGTAGAAATCCTATAGAGAGGCAAAACAACTGGCTACTGCTAAAAATCAAATGAAAGCCAGAGATCATTGACTCTGTTGTATTTTAATCAACTGATTTTGAAATATTTGCTACAATTTTATAGAATAAATGAAATAAAGTTATTCCAAGGAATACAGAGACAGCTCAGCCAAGATAATCCATAAACTAAAATTACCCATAGAAAATAGAAATTGTTATAATATTATGATCATACAAAAAAGGCTATAAAATATAAACCCATTGAGGACACTTAGTGGGGTCCTAATGTCTCTGAATGCAAAATGTCATATATAACATATTGATTTATTCATAATTTAATGTGGTACTTCGAAAAAGTGCTTCATTATCTGGTGTCCACCAGAAAATGACTGAATAATGAAAAAAAGCTCAACTTTTCAGTATGTATAATGACAAAAATAAAATTACACAAATCATAACCATAAAATGATACAAATTTATTCACTCATGTTCTAAGATATTATCAGGGTAGTGTTTGATATTTAGATTGTGCAATTCGTATGTGTTTTAATATGGTATTTTTATTGATTTTTCTTCCGTCAAATTGAGATTCACTTGCACTTTGTGATGACATAGTAGTTTGGGAGAGAGTTCTGGATTCTCTTCTGCCTCATCAAGCATGAGAACAGTTAATGGCGTTAGCCTGAAATAAAGATGTGGCCATTATTTGAACAGGTGGAAGATCATTGTTCTTACACCTACAGTTTTCCTTTATTATTGTTTCATTTTTGTCTTGGGCCCATGCTCCACCTCACATAGTAGCAGTACTGTGTTGTACTTGATTCTTTCATTAACCACTCAGCTTCGTACAGAAGTAAACTGCTTGCGTCTTTTGTCTTTCAGGATCAGCAGTTGCTCTCTGTGCTTCTCTGGGCACTTCACATTCTCACAGCAAAATTCACTCTACCTTCTTTATTTCTTCATTTTCTATTAATAAGATGCCCAGTAATGTGTAAATTGCTGTGATTTCAATATTATGCCACCATCACACTTATACTCCCACATTTATTCTCCTTCATTAAAACCACTAGGAAAAAAAAAAAATTATCAAGCTATGTTGCAGGCAACAGAAGTCAGATTTTCTCCTGCAATCAAGAAATCTTCTATGCTGTTGGTGATGCCATATGCAGGTATACTCCTTAATGGCTAACATATGACTCACTGTTTCTGAAAATCCTTTTTCTAGGTATCGGTCAGTGGGTGGTGAGCAATTTTATTGTGCGTAACTTGTTTTTTTGTTTTTACCTTGAGTTTTATTCATCTCTCTTTCCCTCTCTTTTTCATTACTGTTGTTGTTGCTATTGTTACTGTGTTGTATTTTATTTCAATGGTGAAATTGTTCTTATCTCTACCTATGAGTTTTACCTGTTTACCAATTCTCTTCCCCATCCTGCTGGGGACCAGGGGTTAGGGGAGTGAGCAAGCGGCTGCATGGTACTTAGTTGCTCGTTTGGGTTAAATCAAAACAGAACATTAAAAGAAAAAAAAAAATAATTCCAGTATATAATAAGCAGATGGGCAACCAAAGAGAAGGATTAACTGTCTGACATATTACTATAAAATAAAACTCCCATATGCAAGTAATACGGCAGGCTGTGTCATACAGAATATCTGATTATTAATTTGATTTTACTACTTGGAAATAACTAGGAACTGAAAGGAAGACTTCTTCAGTTTATTAGCTGTACTCGTTATCTCCAGATACCCTCATGCGTTTTGACCTGAATCTTTTTTACTCTCAGTTAGTTCTTTCAACCAGGTGATCCATATCTCTATTACTGAGAGAAGAGTATGATATAATGAGCTGTTTACAGTGGTAAACTGCATTATTACCTACAAATGAACAGTGTTTGGGCAAAACCTGTTACTAAGGCCTCTGGAGTGTTTATACAATCTCCGTCCTTACAATTTTTACTTTATTATTTATTATTTTTATTTATTTATTATTCAAATACTTTTGTCAGACCCTTTTCTGGGCATAATTTAGCCAGTACCCTGTTCACAAACAATTCTTTTTTTGCAACATCCTATTTTCATTCAAAGCGTGTTGAGCAGTCGTCTAGGTTACACACACTTCTACTCCACGTTTGGATGGCTGATTTTTCCAAAAAGGTGAAAAGGAGTTAAGTGATTTCAGACAACTCAGGAGACATCCCTCTTCGTAAAATCTTTTTTGAAACAAACAAACGAAACCAAACCCAAAAGCCAAAACGCCTAAGCATTGTTATATAGTGTACTGAAAAATATAAGTAATCTATGTTTTCTCAATAAAGGTATGGATTTTATTCAAACAGTGATTTGTTTTTAAAAAAACCAGTCAAGTCCTTACAGAACCTTATGAAGAAGTGACAAATAAAGGGAGTGTCAGATTTAAATGCATACAGTTTATGACAGAAATCATAAGCTTTCTTGTGTTTGCTTTTGAGGTATTTATCTTAGAGATGAATTATCAGTAATTGCTTCATATGAGATATACACAGTGAAACTTAATTAGTAATTTAAATGTACATCAAATTAGAACATTTTGAATCCCAATTAAAATTAATGGCTGCAATTAATTTAGACTTATTAGTCACAAGCTTGTTCCCCATTCCAGCTGCTGACATTTTCAAGTAAATGAGACAGTGTTTGGTGAATCCATGTCATAAACAACACTGTCAAGGAGTGGTGTCAGCTGTTAATTTGTCAGAAAGATGTGAAAACCTTTCCATCTGCCTTACAGTTGCCTTTATGAGGGATCTACCAATCACAAAAGCTGTCAGATCATCAACTGTGTAATGTGAAAAAGCTTCCATTAGTCCTGAGATAAGCCCAGAGCTGGTAAAAAAATAGTGTTTATTAAATTAATCTTCCTTATTAACATGTGAGGAAATAGAAATTCAGATTTGTTTGTACATGTTTGTCAGAGGAATAATAATTCATGTGTATAAAAGTTACAACCGTGCTTCTGAGGACACAGGATCTTACAATAGGTAATTTAAAAGTCATCCTTCTTTTGTCCTTATGCCAAGAGGCAATTTAGTCAAAACTTTTGCACACATTTGTTAAGCTGTGTGTTCTAACCCAAATCCAGGGAAATGTGAAATTCTTATTTGTCTGGGGAAATATTTCATTAAATACCCTTACTTTTAAATGTGATTATTATACTACATTCACTTTTAAGCTGGTGAAATCCAAAGC
Organism: Ibycter americanus; assembly: GCA_035590275.1. Taxonomy (NCBI): domain Eukaryota; kingdom Metazoa; phylum Chordata; class Aves; order Falconiformes; family Falconidae; genus Ibycter; species Ibycter americanus. The sequence continues at coordinate 9,263,155 of JAVJGI010000040.1, forward strand.
ACAGAGAAAATTACACCTGTAGACAACTGGAGAGTCTTATACAAAACCCTTAGTATTGATACCGCACATCCAGTGTTCCAGGAAACAAATGACATCTTATTCCAAAAATGAATGAAAATCATTGTTGAAGTTCTCAGCTTCACTTGGTAGTAAGGGATATTTAGATTGTGTTATGCAACATGCTAAAATCTTACAAACGTGGCAAACTAAAGCTATATCTTGCCACCATAAGATATTATTTTGTGTTAGGTAAAATCTAATAAAAATTCTCATGTTGAAAATAACCCTTTCACCTAGGCCACTGACAAAAATACCTGCCTTTAGCTTACAAAATGACCTATTCAAAACCAGTTGCTCCAGGTTAAAACGACAGAGTGAAATATTAATCTAGAAAAATTCAGTAGACAAGTCAAGTATTAATACGTATATCCAGTGTGCAATAGCTTTTATTAATGTCTGTTAAGCATGTGACTAGAAATTAACACATTATCTTCATCTTGGTGTTTTCAGATGAAACTGTGCTTGCCATTAGATAAGCCTTGTTTTCCTTTTCAACTGGAATCATAAAAAGCAGTAAAGTCTGTAAAATCTCTGGTATTTAGTACAATTTTCTTTGCATTTCCCTTGGATGTCAATAGATAAAAAGTACCATTTTGCACAGGAGATATCTAGGCTCATACATTTTATTTATTAAACTCAGTCTCCCAGAAAGTCACTACTTTTCTACTGTAATTTCATTATATGCCACAACTACACCAATAAACTTCTTCTCTGGGATTAGGGCATGCTCAGCAATCAGCACAGTTAAACTGTACACAACAAACTGAACCAGGGCAGCCTCTTTTAGTCCTGCAGTCTATTAAAAATTGTTTTTCCAGTGAGAGTCTCCTAAATTCTTTGTGGCTTCTTGCTGTTAAGTTTACTTGTATGCTGCTTCACAGAAACTCAGATCCAAAAAATACCTCTTCTCTTCCTTAATACAAGCACAATCCTGCTCCCACCCCTGCTTGATGCTTGCATACTTTTGAAACCTATGGATCCTTTCTAACTAGTGATAAGGCCAGCAGTTGGTATAATAAAAGCTATTATCTTTAATCTTGCCAAAAACTCTATGAGATACAAATTCATGTAGCAGATCACATTGTGTTCCTGTATTGAATGCCTTTTCCCAGTTCCACAGTATGAAAGGATTGGAAAGCAATTTTACCTGCCTTGAACTTGTAGATTAGCAAGGGAAATTTCCAGGTTTAGTGAGCCAACTCAATGGCTCTCTCTTAAGATCTCTTTCTCTAGCACTTAGATCAGAGTTTTTCCCAAGGCACTTTTTTGTTCCACTCTATTAACAATACACTATGTGAAAGACTACGTATGAAGGCTACAGTATGCCACTATATGACGGATAGTAATGGGATTCCTGACAATCGTTATTCCTTGTTTTATTTTATGTTTTAAATTTTGTCCTAATCTTTCTTAATTTAGTTTTTCTTTAAAAAAAAATCAGTAGGTTTTAAAAAGCTCCTTAATCTGTCTTATCAATGTACAGATATTTTGACTCTCTTTCCTGTCATGTGACTTTTACATCATTGCTTTCAAGATGGTAATATTCAAGCTGAAAAGTGTTTCCAGAATATCAGTGTTCAAAGAAGTAAACAATTTCTCTATTTCAGCACTAGTATTAGGAAAAATGAAAACTACATTTCCTTTATACTGCTGAATTCTAAAGGCTCTGCAGATATAGAGGTTAATCTGTTTTATAAGTTAATATTATTTCATTGTTTTCAGAAATCTAAAGCATATTTTAGTCTGCTAACTGGTTCATCTCCTACGGGATGAGAAGTTATCTGGAGAGATTGCTATGGATACACAAAGTAAGCATTTGCCTAAGACATCAGACCAGCAGAGACCACAAAAAGAGTACTGCTTCACTGCCACCGCATCCAATGACGAAACCTGAAAAAGCAGATACCAAAATACCATACAAAGTAGTGGTCCCTCCCAGAAAACCTGGTCCTTCTGAGTAATCTTCCTTTAGCTTTGCCTGAGTCATCTCTTCCTCTAGCTTCTCCTTCCCTTCCTCTGGCAAGAACATTCTAATAATACTTGGACAGCAAAACTAAATTTGTCTGTACTGCTGAGAAGCTCTGAACCAACTCTGGTACTCTGCTCTCTCATCCTCATGCATTGCACATAAATTATAGGGAATGATGCTGAGGAATTTACTCAAAAATCATAAACAATTGGAGATAAATACAGCACTACAACACAGGAGAACACAGTGTAATACTCGTAAAGCAGTGATGAGACGGCATGACCTAAGAATTATGTTGTGAGAATTGTTTTTTTTCTGCAGTCCCTTTAAAACATGATCCCAGCTTGTATAAAAGGACAGAGGAAACCTCTACTGCGTGCAGTTTCCTTAGGTGCTACACGAGATTAGAGGCTTCAGTAAAACTTTTCAGCCTTCACTAATATTACCAGATAGGCATTCTGTCTGATTGTACAGAAAAAAACAAGAAGTTGAAACAAATCTGGGAAACAGCATGAGAAAGTCAGGAGGCAAGGAGATTTCTCAGTAAGAGGGTAGTTGCCTTGCCCCTTTTGAAGAAGTTACATACAAGTCGCTTCCATGTCAGGCCTGCATGGATGGTCTTGACTATCTGTAAACATCAGTAGTACTCTTCAAAACGTTCACTGTGCTCTTTTTAAGCACCACTTCCCCTGCTTTTGCCTAACTGTATTAGTGTTTCCAAAGGCTAAACCAATTGTGGGAAACATTTTCACAAAAAGAAATGTCATTGTAACAGTTTATTTTAAATAAACACTATACACTCATTGGGTATGTCCTATACCTGTTACTTCCCTTTCGTTGGCACAACTCAGCAAAGACAGGCTTAGAAACTAATATTTTCCCTCAGAAAATTACATGAATAGATTAAAGGAAAACAGAAAACAAGTACATGATACATTCATTTTAAGCGGCCTTTTGGTCCAGCACTCCATGAAAGCTCAGTGTTATTCCAACAGGTCTGACTGCAGATTTGGTCAGATTTGGAGACAGTCCGAAAGATTGTAAGGAGTGCAATTTAAAATTTGTTTGAAATCTAAAGCAAAAAATGTAATGGACAAAAATTATGCAATTACAGACCTTTCTGGTTATCTTAATTACCTTATTAGGAGGGAATAAACACGTGACAAAAAACTGACAGAAGCTTGGCATCAAGAAGAGTGAAAATACAAACAACACCATTCAGACCTGAGTCCCACTCATCCTTTGGGAAGCATGGAATATCCCATTCACACAGTAATCAGTAGGAACGGATGATGCCTCATGCATTCCGAGATCTGTGCAGCCCCACTCCAAATCATGGCTCTTGAAAGTTGAATGTAAAATGAGATGCAACTTTGGAAACACAGAGGGCTGAAAGAGTGAGAGAAGGCAATCATGTGAAGAGCAAATCATCAGTGTGGTAGAGAGACCTGACTGATGGACAGCCTCGGAAATGTAAAGGACTTGTGTGTGTGATAATGAACTGTGAGTTTTCAATGTGAGATGACAGCAAAGGAAAGCCAGTGCTTTCCAGTTTAGGGCTGAGTGTGTAGAGATATCTCATGACAAAGCAGACAGGCAGTACTTGCCTCTGGGCATCTCTGGTGGAATAACACTTTGAATACAGGATTCATTTCAAGGAATTACTTTTCAGATAAACATTTATAAAGTGTAGGGAATTCAGAGATGACCCAGAGAGGGGGGTTGGGGAGTGGGTAGGTGGGGAAGAACTGATTTATGAGGAAGGAATAGAAAATTCTAGAAAATTCCACATCTCTGCCTTGTCTGATGCCTGGAGTGAAACAAGAAATCAGGAACTATTTGACAGATGCAAACCCAAAGGACAAAAGTCTTATTTAAAAGAATGCCAGAGAGTGTAATAAGAAATGGTGCTGTTACGATATTGAATAACAATAAAAAAAAGTTAAACTGGCTATTTCAAAAGTATCCTGAGTTCTATTAAAGCAGCAATATTACTTTCCTGAGTGAAATGACAAGAACCTTTTGTTAAATAATAAAAAAATAAATTACTTTTTTGTACCTAGCCTAATAAAACAAACCAGAAAGACAGCTCCTGGAGAGGCGGGCTAACAGATTTGGTTTTCCTCTCTAAACTCAGATATATTTTCTATGATGCCATCTATCCCTCTATTGTTATTGGAATACATTTTATATTTCAGTTTTTGCATGTATTCAAACATTAAGGTAATTTAAAAATGATTTTAATTATCACTCCTTAATTCATGTACCTCCATGATCAAGAAAATTAAGTCAGTCAGTTCTGAAAATAGGCAGTAATATTGTTCTAGCAACTTTCAGAATACACTTTGGGATTTATCGACAACATTTTATTCCTCTTTAGAAATGGCTTCCTCCAAGCCAGATTTGCTGCTTTTATTTTACATGGATGTCAGAGTTCATGTCTCACTAGATATTGTATCCTCATGAATGCTTGAAAAATTATATTAACAAGGCTCACATTAAACAGAGAAATCAACCTCTTTGCAAACCTGAGCAGTTGCTGTATACATATCTGAGTCTGAATACTTATACACCTAAGTATAATAAACTGTACCACAGAGAAGTATAATAAACTGTACCACAAAGAAAAACTACACTACAGTTTGATGCTTAATGAAAATTTTTCTATTTGTTTACAAAATATTCTATAGACTATAGTATCTAGTAAAGTTATATGTAACTCTAGGAAGAGCTAAGAAACCAAGCTCTATAGATTCAAGCATTTAGTGATAGTAAATCTAGGTGCAGATTAAGACCAAAAATGTCAGAAAGGGAAACACACTGATGATACTACCCTTGCTTATCAATGTAATATTCAGCTCTCTTTCCTAAATATGAGAGCCTTAAAGCAAAAGGAAAAAAAATTACATTGTGTCAATCCCTGTTTCTTTCAGATGTCAACATCTGAGCAACATTTACGACACCAAGTTGGGCAGGAGTGTTGATCTGCTTGAGGGTAGGAAGTGTCCACAGATGGATCTGGACAGGCTGGATCAATGGGCAGAGGCCAATTGTATGAGGTTCAACAAGGAGAAGTGCTGGGTCCTGCACTTAGGTCACAACAACCTCACACAGTGCTACAGGCTTGGGGAAGAGTTGCTGGAAAGCTGCCTGAAGGAAAAGGGCCTTGGAGTGCTGGTCGACAGACAGCTGAATATGAGCCAGGTGGCCAAGGAGACCAATAGCATCCTGGCTTGTATCGGAAACAGCGTGGCCAGCAGGACAAGGGAAGGGATCGTCCCCCTGTACTCGGAACTGATGAGTCTGCACCTTGAATACTGTGTTCAGGTTTGGTCTCATCACTACAAGAAAGGCACTGAGGTGGGGAAGCATGTTCAAAGAAGGGCAACAAAGCTGGTGAAGGGTCTAGAGATCAAGTCTTATATGGAGGAGCTGCGGGAACTGGAGTTGTTTAGCCTGGAGAAAATGAGTCCCAGGGAGGACCTTATCATTCTCTACAACTACCTGAATGGAGGCTGTAGTGAAGTGGGTGTTGGTCTCTTCTCCCAAGTAACAAGCAATAGGACAAAAGGAAACGGCCTCAAGTTGTGCCAGGGGAGGTTTAGATTGGATATTAGGAAAAATTTCTTCACCAAAAGGGTGGTCAGGCATTGGAACAGGCTGCCCAGGGAGGTGGTAGAATCACCATCCCTGAAGGTATTTAAAAGATGCATAGATGTGGTGCTTAGGGACATGGTTAGTGATGGACTTGGCAGTCCTGGGTTAATGATTGGACTCAAAAATCTTAACGGTCTTTTCCAACCTAAATGATTCTATGATTTTATAATTCAATGTAATCAATTGCAAACCTTTTTCAACAAATTCACTTTGTAAGTCAAGCACATGGTTTGTCTTCTGGAATGTACTGAGTAAATGTTAGAAGATACAGGAGTTTCTTGCAATAGTAAAACCAGACAACCAATCAATGGAGGGAGAAGAGTAGCAGTAACACATTGAAGACTGTGATGCTATAAGCTAATAGAAGATGACGCATCCCTATTGTATGGCTTGACACATGGTGTCCCACTTCCACCTACAAATGCAAAACCTAAGTGTATTGTTTACATATAGTTTCATGCTGTTCATTGGCAGGTTGTGATAGAAGGGAATGAGATAGGTAAGGGTTAAATAAGTTTTGTAGGGTGAGCATTTAAATGAATCTTGTAGGATAATCATTGTGATTAGCATAGAATGAGGTATTGTTTAAGGTCAGCAAAGTGTGC
>JAVJGI010000040.1:9269545-9286207 GCA_035590275.1 Ibycter americanus
CACAGAAAGGAACCATACACGGTGCGCACATCTTTGGGAACGATCCCATGTGCGCCCGGCGCTGAATAAACATACCTGCTTTATAACCCTCCAAGGTTGTAAAGTTACTATTCCGCACGTCAGTTGTATTAAAAATTAATAATATCACTCAAGCTCTAAGGAACATGGTCTAACTCTTTATTTCTAAGCAATATCTGTTGCATGAAAGGGAGTTCCTGTTCTACTTCCAGGTCTGATTGAGCAGCAGAAAAGCAAGCTGTCTGATTCCCTCATACTGCTGCCTCGATGCTGAGCTAGATTCTGGAGAACAGGCAGTGTAAGCTTTCCATCAGAAGAACTGAGTAGGCTTGGCATAAAAAGTCTTCTGGATCCATCATGAGGAATGGTGACTGAGAAACACACCATGAGGAAGCCAGTAGCATGAGAACACACTAAGGGGTTACCAACAGTAGTAGATACACAGAAAACTTGGAGAAATTAGAAAGCAAGGGAGCCTTCTGGGATCTAAAGATATTATTTAGACTTTACTGAGTCAACAATAATAATACAGAAAATTGCTCAATCTACAAGAACAATGTGAGCAGTCAGGAAAGTTTGTTTTTAAACTCTTTATTGTTTTCCCTTTTCCAACAGTAGATACAAGTTTTCCTTCATTAAAGAAGTTTGTAATTGTATTTTGTTTTTTAAGAAAAGAAATAATGAGAGAGTAAAAACTCTTTCCCCCCCCCCCTAGAGTTATGAGATACTTTCTTTAAAGAATAGGGGCAGCAGCCTCCTTTCAAGGCTTGGGATAGTGTTAGGCTTAGAAGAAATGAAAAATGTCACCAATACTAAATACCAAATCTTGCTAATTCAGTACCTGCTAAATTCTACGACACTTTTTTTGCCTTGTGTCTGTTCTGGACAACTGTGTGCCATCTAACACAATATTTTCTGACTGTATCCCCCAGAATATGCATGAAATATTAATTCCTGATGTTTTCAGCTCGCTGACACTGAATTTGTTGGTTGGAATCATGTCTGTGCTATCCTCATTTCAGGCATATATAGATGGAAAAGGAGGAGAGCAGGGGACTCAAAAGCCCTAACAAAGCTTTGTCACAATGAAAGAAAGAAAATTTCTGTGCAAGTATCTGTTTCCACACACAGAGGAATATTTTAAAATGTAAAAAGAAGCATTAAAATTAAGACTTGGCTACTGATAAATATCAAAACAAAGAAAACATGACTGTTATTTACAAAAGAACTGTCTTTTTCTTTCATATTCAGTTCTTAGTACATTAAGATGACAAGTTTATTTATTAAAAGCAAACACAGCTATGTTTCTTATAGTTTCCATTTTGATGAAAATACTTCTGGTACACTGTGGTATAAATTATATCTCAAAAAGAGAACAATAATTTATCCAGAGAAGCAATAAAAACAGAGTATGAGCTCCACAGAGTTCTCCTGGCTAGTCAGTATAAAGTAATTTCAAGTAATAAAATTATAAAATTAGATTTTTAGTTATTAGTAACTGTTCAGGTGCTTGTGTTTGTACATGCTGAGCTGAAGACAGAGTAAAAAATCTTATCTTTGAATGGGCACGATGCTTATTTTTTTCTGGAAATCAGACAAAGCAATGTGAAGACTAAAAAAATGAAACACACTGGGTGGCTGCTCATTTATGAAATTCTAATGTTATCCAGAACACAAATTTCTTAAGAAAATGAAGTAATAAGTAGTTAACCTACAAATTCTATTAGTATTTATTTAAGGGAAGAGCTATTGCTAATTGTGTGTTCAGTACAGTACCAACACAACAGTGGACATGCCAGTCTTGACCCAGAGTTGATACTGAACCAAAACGTTGATTTTCTAGTTAAAAACACACACTTTTCACATTTGGTTTCCATGCTTAATAAGGCAAAGTCCTGTGTGCAAACCAGCACCTGCACACCCATGTAACAAGATTAACATACGCTATTGCACAAGCAATTATATTGTTAAATCATTGGAATAGTAAGCAGAAATACATAGCTTTCCTAACTTACCCGATAGGTTAGTAAGGAAGTTCTTCACATCAAAATATTTCTGCCCAATTGGTATATTACTATGGAAGACTGTTATTGTTTACATAGATCTGGGGAATGGTGTCATCCTAGACAGGTTACCTTTAGAGCTTGTTATCCACCTCTTGTGCTCTACTCATTTCTTCTCCCAAATCCTGTGTTACTTTGAACAGTTCATTGCCATATGGTAGCATTGGCTCATGAGCAGCAAATCAATGTTGAGGGTCACCATAAAGAGCTATTTTCCATACCACAACTGCAATGACATCTTTGTGTGCAAAAGGAAGTGATCTTAACTTTTCAGATTTGGGGAGTGGAAGACTGAAAGTTAGGGGAGAGGAAAACCAGAAATATATCTTGACAGACACATCTGTTGAAATGAATGCAACAACTTTCAAAACAGAAAGAGTATAAATACTTGTTACGCTGGTATTTCTTTGCAAAACCATAAAAGCCATGGTTGTCATACATAGCACATTGAATAAGGGTGCAAAGACCAATGTAATTTTTTCAGCTGTTTCATTTTCTTTCTTCCCTGATATAACTTTTCAAAAGAAGTTTAGAGTAATTAAGATGCATATAATTAAAAAATTTGACTGTAAAAAGCAGCTATCTCAATGTACAGTGTAATTTTATACATTTAAGTATTATGTCTTCAGACTGTAGCAGGCACACTCAGTACTAAAACCACTAATGCACTCCAGTAGAAATGTGACGGTTGGGAAAGCAGCACTTATTTTAACAAAGAAGCACTGAAACAGAAGCAAGATGTTAACTCAGCATTTAAATATTTAATCACAATTTAAGAAGTTATAAGAAACAATTAAAAGGATCTAAGGAAGCAATTGGAAAAATCTTATTTCATCTGTGATAAATAAGTTTTCCTATGTTTAAAATAGCATGGTAACACTTCTCAGTTTAGATTACAGTTTATTTGCACAGAAATTCAATTGGGAGGGAGAGGCTGTGATTTTCCCAATAGTAGTAAGCAGGAAATATTGACATAATTTGATAAAATGTGCTAGAAGAAGAATGTGAGAAAGAACAGAAATTAATGATCATATTTCTCCAATTAAATATTTAATAGCTGTTTCAGTTTTAGACTAGCCAGTTTGGCTAATTAGTTCTGCAAAATCACAGTGAAATTACAGGAACTATCCAGACTTTTTTTATACAAATGTCTGCCCTCCAAATAAAGCTCTTCATTAGCCAAAAGTAGAGCAACAGTTTACAAAGTGTGTGGGTTCATTTTTATAGCGAGTACACTTGTAACTTTGTACATGAAACTAACAAAGGGTTTCGGAGTGGATGAAGAAGGCATGCTCTGGATGATCCCACTCTTAGAATTGTAACTGGAAGAGATTCTGAGGAAAGGAAATGGAAAAGGGAAAGGCAGATGGGATCAGAATATCCTTTTACCTACATGTCTTAAAGATCACTGGTTGTTAGTAATTATTGTTATTTCTTCAAAAGAAAGTCCATGTATACACAGGTATAGGTGATTTCAGGCACTTCTGATGGCACAGCTGGTTAAGCATCTTAGTGTCTTCTAATCAAATAACAGTTGCTAACACTGCCTTATAGAAGGCTTTGTCAGCTGTGTATGCCTAAAGGATGATGTAGTGCTCAGAGAAGGTTCTATCATGTAACAAATCCCTACATACCTTTGCTACCGAATTTTCCACTTATTAAATAAAATACTCTCTGGTTGCCGTCAACTTGTTTAAAAGTCCATGCACAGCCAGTGATCCACTAGAAGAAATGTTGCAAGGAAATAGCAGAATCCTGCCCATCCCTCCACCCCCTCCCCAGCCCCTGCCCCGCAACACAAATAACTTGTCTATGAGACGTCCAAAATGAAAAAAGTTTTTCTAATATTCCTAACACCAAGGTCAGTCTGCTACTATTAAATATTATAGTGCTAGAGCTGTGCTGGGGCTATATGAATTACTGAGTAGCACTTGAAAGTAGGAGAAATTTGCTACAGTGTATGGGTGGGCTAAAGCAGGGAGTAAAGGTTGAACTCAGCTTCTTAGTTCTCTCATTTTCCTTTAACTATGAGGTTATGGTGTATTTCTACATAAGACCATCACAGTCACTTTGTCTGGAGCTTTGAACCTGTTGCAAAAGCTATAAAAGATGCTCAGAACAGCATGAGCTCTGAATTGAGAGCAGAGACAGGTTTCCTGTCCGGCAGTTAGTTTCATCCTTTATTCCAAATGGAGCAACTTTAACAAGAGAGGTGTTATTTCGCACACTTCAGTCACTCTTTACCCTCACACACACTTTCCATCCCAGAAAAAACATATTGCATGACTACTCATATTTTGCAGGCTGTATAATTCTGCTGAAGTCTATATAGACCTGGCACACTAGCATTAGTTCTGCTGGACCAAACTGATTTTACATAGTCTGTGTAAAGCTGGTAAAACTGCATGCCAGCTGGAATGATACCTTAGGAAATGTAGAAATGTGGGATATATCAGGTCTCAAGCCTTAGGAAAGTTAGGACAAAATTTTTTATTTGACTGGACCTGGACCACAGACCACCACCATTTGATAAACAGGGAACTGCATATTCACAGAACTGTCTCTTTGAGATAGAAGATGTGGGAGTCCAGCAGTATTGAGCTACAGGACAAAAGGTAGATGACTATACCAACAAAATCTTGTTTTGCAGATTTTCCCATTCATTCCTCAGTATTTTCTAGTTGAAAATATTTGATTCATTCAAGATCATAAGTAGTTCAGAGACAGCCAAGCTAGTATTTTTTTTATAACCACACCCCTTTCTTTTAGTAAAGTATGACTTAAATTATATTCAACATGTCTGTAGCACAAATATAAGCTGCTATCAAATACATCAGAACATAAAGAACTAAAAAATAGTTTCTTCTGTTGTTAAGGGCTGCACTTGAATAACAGATCACTCTCTCTTTCTGTGTCCTTTGCAAAGGGCTATATGCTTCTTTGAACTCCACAAAATCTAATAAACAGATATTGCAGTAAATAACAGTATTTCAGAGTCAAAGTGATCACTAACACTACAAATTCAGTTTGTGCTTGGCATGTTCTCAGATAAATAACATCCATGCATGCCTCTCAACCACTCATATCATAATTTTGCACTTGCCCCATCAATGTTTACTGCCTCTTGGCAGTAGTTAAGGAAATAAATTGTTTCTTTTTTTGTTACTACAAAGCGTATGATAGCAAATGTTTGCAGTAAAAAGTTTTGTAAATTACTAGAATAATTAGTGGTAGTCAGAGTCGAATTTTGCAGGAAGCCACTGACAAGTCAATATAAGAATAAAAAAAAATTGCTTGAAAATGACCGAATAATCTGAACTTCATGAACCAGTAGACATAAACAATGCCTATTTTTAAATGTACTTTAGTATCTTCTGTATCACTCGGTGGCAGCTTTCTTCTATGCTAAGTAAAATTAGAAATACCCAGGACAGTATGTTAGAAAACTCTAAGTACAAAATAATTCATTAAAAAGCTTTAAAACTGCCTGGGTGACACTAAAATATTAATAAATGGAGAAGTTCATATTGCTTATCCAAAAATGCTCTTTGTTCATCTGATAGGTTTGGCTTTTTCACGTGGATAGGGATGATTCTATAGAGAATGACTTGCCAGGGATGCAGAAAAACATTAAGCAGAAGGAAGAGGAAGCACAGATCAAAGAAAGAGCCACTACAGATTCTGCAAACCAGAGACCATAACACAACTAGTTCTTGGCTGCCATTTCTTTTCTTTTGACAGACGTATTTCATGGCCATGGCATGATCAAATTTGACTTGAAAACTTTAAATTTCATCTTGTTTCAGCTCCCACATATTCCCTTGCCTTTTTTACAGTTTATTTTTCACTGGTCTGATCTATCAAATTATTCTCCTTCATTCAAATGTCTCCTGAAGAAAGAGAGATGGACAGGATGTATTAAGCTTCTTAGTGCTACCAACTTGGGAAAGGTTTGAAAGAGAATTAACTGTACTAGTAGAAATTCACTGGCAAAATTTCAAGTGCCTACACATATTAGATGCCTAAAGAGTGACATGGTGGTTTTGAGGATGGTTTCTGATATTTAAACTAGGTGCCTCCATCCTTCCTAAGTCCTAAGTGGATTTGAGTACATACATTTAAGTATTAATGGTCATGCCTTACTCTTTCTGCCGCCACAGAACGCAGTCAGGTAAAGATTTCTGTAGTCCCTTGGCAGACCGCAGCATCCCTCTTATAGAACAATGGAATACCCATTTTGTTGGAAAATTGTAATTTAACATCTAAAAAATCAAATGTTAATTCTACTATAGGTTGAAATGTCCAGAATCCGTCTCTTGAGTTACAGTCCCTATAAAGGTGTAGGTTTTCATTGTGCATTTTACACCTAAATATTTAAGAAACTGTTTTACTTTCTGTCCTGATTTGTTTAAACGGCTTATAACAGACATATGACAGAATTTCCTCCTTCTGTAGCTGTGTTATTTCACAGAGGTATCAAATTTTACAGTTCTGAGTTATTAGTAATTTTAGAAGTGGTAACAGTCTCTTTATAAGTCAGTTTCCTGTCTCACTTTTCCTTCACTTCCCTTGACTCTTATTTTACTGCTACGATCTTCCTACACAGGTTGAAATCAGTTTTTAATATTATAATCATTGTTACCCCTTCAGTTTCCCCAAAATCACTAAATAAAAGCTGAAGTTAGTTTAGCTTTGAGTGGGTAGGACATAAAAAGTAACCCCCCAAAAAAGTGTGCCTTGTGCAGGACAACAAGCAGGCCCTGTTTCAAGAGATTATTAAAATGAAGATTGTGCTATTTACAAAGACTTCTGTCATAATTCCCCCAGCCTCTACACACATGGCATTTTCATATTGGAAAGTGAAAGAGGTAAGGTAGAAAAAAGATCTTCTTATCTCTCTGTAGACTGCTATTTTATTGAGAGAAAGCTGGTATTGGTTAAAATTAGTAAGAGATACTGCATTTCTTCAGGTGTAAGTGAGAACCTGGTTTTGGTCCAGTAAATGCCTCAGCACTAAAAATTCAAAGACCCAAGTGTAATTAAAGAATAAAAGGACAATCATTTCTCTATGATGAAGAATGCAGGAAATTCTCCACGAATTCTCTAAGAAAACCAGTGATTTAGTTTATCTCGTTTGGGTTTTGGAGAATGTGGAAGTAATGCTTTTAGACTTATTAAAGCCAAAAGATGAGGTTACAAATACCAGGTAGCATTTTTATTAAAGCAGGAATCAGTTCTAATTAATGTCTTCTCATGTGTTGTCGTTTGACCCCAGCTAGCAACTAAGTACCATGTAGCTGCCCACTTCTCCCCAGTGGGATGGGGAGGAGAATGAGAAAAAAGGTAAAACCTGTGGGTTGACATAAGAAAATAGTAGTAGTAGTAGTAGTAGCAGTAGTAGTAAGAACAACAACAATAATAATAATAATAGTAGTAATGAAAAGGAAGACAACAAAAAAAGAGAAACAAACACCAAGAAAGATGAGTGACATGTAATACAGTTTCTCACCGCTTGCTAAGTGATGTCCAGCCAGTCCCCAAGCAGTGATCAGTCCCCCTAGCCAACCCCCCCCAGTTTATATACTGAGCGTGATGTCATATGGTATGGAACATCCCCTTGGTTCATTCAGGTCAGCTGTCCTGGCTCTGCTCCCTCCCAGCTTCTTGTGCACCTCCTCACTGGCAAAGCAAGGGAAACTGAAAAGTAAGAACTACATAGCAACAAGTAAAACATCAGTGTGTTATCAACATTATTCTCATACTAAATCCAAAAACACAGCACTGCACCAGCTACTAGGAAGAAAATTAACCCTATCGCAGCCAAAACCAGGACATCATTTATCAGGAACTTCAATGCACCTTTACTGCCCTGACAAGTATTAAATTGGGGCCATCAGAACCTGACATAATCCTCTGAAATTCAGAAAACTAACTGATAATGAAGTGAAAAAGAAAAGCCACACAGTACCATCTGCTGTGATCTTTACTTAATATGGCAGATGACATTTTATGGCCAGAAAAAGCTCCCCAAAATTTGAAATATGACCTTCGAATCAGGCAGGCTTGTGTCAAAAGAATTAATAGAATGAAAATGATGCAAGGAAAGAAACTGGGGAGAAAAAAAAAAAAAAGGCAAAACAGAAAAAGGTGCCAACATACACTTTATAGTAACTGTCTATTTATCATTTTTAATATACAAGATAAGGGTAAAAAATTAATGAAATTCTGGACAATTACTACCTGTGATGCAATTTAGATACTTTCAAACTAAACATAACTTCAGGAAACAGTTACGATGCTTCTTCTTGGGTATTATGAAAAAAATATACAAAGACTGATTACTTCATTGCTAAGATTTATCCAGACCTCCATCATAACAACAATTTTCTAATTACCTTTGATTTCTGAATGTGAGGAAAAAAGTTTGTGAAGAAAAAGCAGGCACGCTTCATCTTCCTTATGCTGCTTATATCAAAAGAAATTGTGTATAAATCCAACAAAAATATTTCAGAATTCTGTACGCTGCAAGAAGTGGCACTGGATAATAACTGCAATCAGCCAGTCAGAGTAAAGCCTGCAGTGCCTACGTGCTGGATTTCAGCACAGTGCTAGCGGAAAGTCAACATTAACTGTGCAACCTTTTCTCTAGAGACTCCCTCTAATCAGCATTAAGCCAAAGATCTGCTTTCCAAATTTGTTCCTTTACATGGAAGCTGTTCTGTGAACTTATTTTTTTAGAGATGTGTCTGGCACTTTCAGAAAAACATGCTTAATTTCTGTATTTTAAGCTGGACTTTGGAATTTAAGTTGATATTTACCTTTAAGAGTTCTCACATTTCCCTTGTCCATTGTACATTAACTTCAAATCAGTAACTGTTATTTCTAAAATTTGTTGTGATATCTGTATAACCAAATTCAGTGAATTTGGTAGACTCAAAAAGAGCACTGAAGTGAGGAGGAAGGTTTACAGGCCAGATAAAGGAGAAAAAAGAGACCTTAACATATGCTTATGTGGAAGTTGTCATACTAATTTCACCTGTGCTCTGAGCCAGTGGGGAACGAACCATTTCTGTTCTGAATCATGCAGATCTATTAGTAAAGGCAGATACAATGATAGTAAGTTCACCTGAAAAAAAAACTTTTTAGCACAGCCATAACTACATGCTTATATATTCCTATCACTTTGGAACTGGTGATTCAGGGAAATGGAACTGCTGAAAATTCAGCCTGTGGGATAAGAAATGGTTCTTGGCAGAGCAGAACAATCTGACCAGCAGTTAGAGCTGAACAAAGAGGTATCATTATAGAAATAAGGCTGGTGCCTATCTAGCTTCTATCTGGCTTGGCTAATACAGTTCAGCTCTGAAGTCATGAAAGCAGGTATTTGCAGATCAGGGAAAACTGCTTGTACTGCAAAAATTATTAACGATCAAAATCTCACCAGGACTCTGTCAATCCCTGGACAGACACATATTGCTCTTTTAAAAACTATTAGCTAAAAAAATGTAAGTTACAGTTATAATACATGACACGTTTATAAAAATATATGCGCATTTAAATGTGGACGTGACCACTGAAAGCACAGAATACTAATATTGAAACAATTCTAAGTACAGACTTAGTATCTAACTAGCTGTCAGTGGCCATCACACAAACTAAGTTTATTTCAGAACAAATATAACCTTAAAACACTAAGTAAGCTTTATTTACTCGTTGCATAGCTTTTCCAAAGGCTGTACAAAATGTCTTTTTTATTCACAATGCAATTTTAAATGTTTTTATATACTTCTGACAAAACTGCACAAAGATCGCAAAGTTCAATATACTTCTAATAATTATAATTATTTTCCCAAGTTTCTGTTTGGTTATCATCACCATGTATAAACAATATAAATCGATGTTTTTCCTGCACGTACTACTGCGGCACAATGCTTCAGGAAAGGATCAAATACAAGTTATATCACAAAGTACATACCCACTTTAAAATAACTGAGATTTTAATAAGATTCATAAAAAAGGTAATGCTGAACACACAATACTACATTTGAGAGTTCAAATTTTGACCTGCCTTAAAATGTACTCTCCTACAAAATTAAAACAATGAAACTGCAACTGTTACAACTGGAATTATGTTCAACTTGCTATATTGGGGAAAAAAAAACCAAACAAAAACCCACAACACCCAAAATCAAACCAACCCAAATCATAAATCCAAATTAAACTAACTGAGACTTTTAACTAATTTTTCAATCAAGCTGTGAATCAGGCTTTAAGTAATTGAATGAGATGATACTATTTAAACACTGATATGATTTCTTTGACAATGCTGTTAAAAGGCAACTTTTGATTTACATAATTTCAAATAACCCTTTTATCATAACTGTAGCTGTAACTAAACCATCATAATCTTCTCATCAAATAAGTTTTAAAACCTTAATTTTAATTAAGGATGCTTGTTGCTTAAGATATTTACTAGATATTTATAGACAAAATAGCCAGATACATACAGGTGGGGTTATTTTGTGATTGTATTGCACAATAGGAATGATATAGAAACAGTTTTAAGAGGAACAGTGTTAATTTACACAAGCTAGTGTTCAAGGTAGCAAATAGTTTGCATGGCAATATAGAAGTATGAGAGGGTTTAGATTTGGTAAAATATTAAATATAGTGCACCAATATATGTTCTAACCTGTATTGCTTTAAACTCAAATTTCTATCCCCATCAATCACTTTCACTAAACTTGAATATTGGGGTTCAGAATTCATGCCTTTATATATTTCAGTAGAAATTAATATTATTTTCAAATTTATTTGAGCATTTTATTTTAGATGTCTTGTTCATTTCTTATTCTAGATTCATGTGACATCAACCAAAAAAGTGTACCACACAAAGTCCACTATATTACTTTCAGTGGCTAAAACTGTGACTTTAAACTAACTTCATGCAGTGCTTACTTTACTATTAAAGACAGTAGAGACTGAGTATTGCAGAAGCTAAACACTGAATGAAAAGTCTTTAAGAAAAGGCAAAGGGGAAAATACCATCTTAACTCCCATTAGGAGTTAATGGAGGAGGTTACCAAACTTATCTTTAATCAGGATCTCCCATGCATATTTATGCAAGCACTTCTCTATGTTTGAAAACTGGCTGTTCCTCATTAACCAAAAAGGTGTTTTAGTTTGCTGCAACCTACCACAAAGCAAACAACTAAACAGGAGAACTAAAAAAAACCACTTTCCTGGCAATTGCAAGAAACATGTGATGGTCCTATTTGCAGACAAATGTTCAGCAGCCCTGCTGGCAGGAGATGCGTTAATTATTTTTTGAAGTGTTTTCTTCTCAGCTGCAATTGCACAAAGGAGATTGATGGGTCAGAACTCTGCCACGTATTGCTTTCTTTCAAAGGAGGAGAGAGTGTGTATGTATGCCTATGCAAGACGGAATTTTTCTGGTAAGAGCTGAATACTGATCTTGTATAATGAAAAAAATTACTAAGCATGATTAGCTCATTAAGATACAATAACATCTCCTTTCATTCTCTGGAACTGGTTCCTATACAAAAACTCCAAGTAGGCTATATGTCTCATCACCGCAGAGAATTTTACTGATCTTCTAACAGCACTCGGAATTTAGCATGCTCTGTAATATTCTTGGGGTATTTTTACTTATATTTTTATTTCCTTCCACCAGGAACATGGAGAAACTACTTTCATTTAAAAAAGGTGCTAATTGAAACATAGGTGTAGAGGAATGAAGGCAGTGGGTTGATTAGCATTGATAATATGCAGCTGTGGCCTTGCCTCGACGGCAGTGAGTTGATTGACCTGGACGATGTGCAGCTGTAGCTCATTCCTGCTAAGTAGTTAAATAGCTCTGAGGATTGTGGGAGGCTGGATGGAGGAGGAGCAGTGTGGTCTGGCCTCTGGAGGAAGGAGAAACAGCATGGACAGTAGAAGCTGACTGATGGTAAAAGCCTTGTGACAACCTACTAACTTGCCTGTGCTGTAACAATTGGTGCCCCATGTGAGGCTGACTGAGTTGGACTACAACACATAGGTACGTGTTGAAGTTTGGAAATTTAACACTCAGAAACTGAAGGCCATGAAGCCACTCTTTGAACATCTGTGTCACTGGCCCATGTGAACAGAGAACCTAACATCAGCAGCCATTACAAGGAAAAAAAATAGAATAATAATGAAAAGGCATCAAGCTGTAGTATTTACCATTTTCTAGCACTTTGTCTGTGCTAGTTGTTATTGAAGGTATGCCTTTGGACACATGGATAAATAAATCTTGAACTTCATATTGCTGTACTAAAGATATGTTATCACCAAAACCATAAAACAATATTGCATCATCTTCTGTACTTCAATAAAAACAGCTATGTAGCTCTATATGAAGAACAAAATGAAACAGCTGGTAGCTATGTAACACACTACTTGGTCATTACTTTCTTAATATGAGCCATCAACAACAGTAGGAACAAAAAATAACTTCCTAAACTTTTGGCATGCTTACACTGCAGTTAGACTAAAACACTTTACTAAGAACACCAAAAAGAAATAAACTTCTGGGAGAATGTAAAACAAACAAACAAAAAACCCCTTTTATTCAAAGAGCTAGAACTGGGACTACAATTCTGCGCAAGCTGTGGTTTTATAATGTATTAAACATATCCTGCTAGCAGAAAACATCATTTAGAGCTGAACAAAAAAATCACAATCAATAATTTACTGAATGAACTTAACATCTTCAGCTTGCAGCATATCTGTGGAAAGATAATGATTTCTTCTGTTACATTGTGATATTCAAAACTTCTGAACAATTAAAATTATCTTTTGTAAGGTAACTGGTAAAAATGATCAGACTTCACACCAAAAGAAAAAAGTTTTCTCACAAATAGTCTGGCATAGGTGAACCACACAACACAGCAGGTTTTGCAAACATATGCATTGAACAGAGATAAGAATACTGGAAAATTCTTCCTAAATTCGTGGGGTTGTTATGTCTACGTGATAACGGTCTTGAAAGCCCTTGAACTCTAAAAGTGATTGGATAGGGAAGCAAAGTATCAAGAAAACTTTGGACACTTCAAAGTAAAAGTGAAAATGTTATGTAAGGTAAAATTTAGTTGTCATTTTGAAGGTTATCACAAAAATCTGTTATTAGACAAGACCTGCACTGGGTCACTTTGAAAAACTGCAGACAAAATACACAGATCGGCACATGATGACCCAATTGCTCACCAATTCTCTCAGGAAACCTGTTCTCTCTAAGTTTTGCAAATTCACAAGTCAGAGATTATTAAAATGAGTTCCAAGATCCTTTTAGTAAATTGGTCTTTAAGATACTAGAGTTTTGGAACTTACTGCTACCACAGTAGATGAATACACAGGGAATATATATATATTATGCTTGAACAGCTATTTTAAGAAGGCTGTTCAGACAGGGCAGGTTCCCTCTGTAATATTTTCAGGAGTCCCTGTTTGGGAATCTGACCTCAGCAGACTATAATTTTTCTTTCTTTAAATCATAAAGAAGAATATATATGTTCAGGTCCTATCCTGACAAGGGTCAGTATATAGCGTGTACCTTGACCGGGGATATGCTTGTGGTTCATGCAGGTAAATACATCCTAACAGAATCACCTTACCACAGTGAGCTATTTTCAACTATATTCACAAAACCTGTTACTTTTTAAGCTTCCTTCATGCCTACCGTTCAGGAGAGAAATATTACACATATGAAGGCATGAGACAGTTTTACAATATCAAAAAGCTTGAAAATATTAAGAATATTCTAGTTCAGTAAATGCCCACGGATTGATTTCCAGTGGAAGCGAAGGCAGCATTTTAAATCCAAGCATAATCTATTCATATTTAAAATGATAGCTCTTGTTATGACTGTATTTGCTACTACGCATTTGTGTAAACCTGCATTGGTACTTGGATTTTTTCCTTCACATACTGAAATCCTTCTTTCGCACCATTGCAGATGGTGTCAATTCCCACATCGTGTGGCTGGACACTACTAGCAAGTTAAGGGTTATGTTTCACTTATGGAAGTTGTCATAGTTTTGTTTCTTTCAATAACACATTTTATTTCAGGGGTTGTTTTTTTCTCTCAGATTTCATCAGTCGTCCATCCAAGTGGCAAACTAAATTAAAGAACTTTCCTAGATCAAATTTACTTTATATGCTACCACTTCTAATGCCCAGTCATTGTTCCATTTCTAAAAGTTGTTTTTCATTCTGACAATTCTCAAGCCTATATATTCTTGCTTCTTCTAAAGTGCATTCTTCAATTCCTTCATCGCTGTAGTCCAGTAAATATCAACATTTTCCTACTTTTTCCTTAAGGCCCTCTCACCACATAAGGTTTTTGCCATTTGTTTTTCTTTGGCCTTGACACTACCAATAACCTATGTGAAGCAGATACAACAAGAAACAAAAAAATTGAGCTTTATCCAACAATAATTCCTTTGATCAGATCCCTAAATATAGCATGTCTACACTAGTCCTTGGTGTCAGGCACATGTCCATGGCAAGAATATATGAAAAAAAAATAAAACCAGATTAAACATTATAGAAACAGGTTTTAACTTCTTAGTTATTGGCTCTTCTCCCTTCAATACCAATACCAATGAGCATTTCAATAGTTCTGCAGCCCCTAGTCTTTAGTAGAGTGCAAGGCTCCATGTAGATTTTTTCAAAGGGGTCCCAACATGGCTTATTAGCACAAAGCACAAAATGTAGTTTAATGTCATGTTTCCTTTAACTCAGCTGCAAAGTCTTTGAGTAACTGTTCACACTGCAAGGAAAAAAGCCTGTTTTCCTCTGTATCTAACCTAGGCTTGTCTGTGGGGGCAGAGGGGAGGGATGGGGGAGAGGAGGGAGAAGAGAAGGCTCCAGGCAGACCTTGTTGCAGTTTTTCAATACTTAAAGGGGGCTTATAAGAAAGATAGGGACAGACTTTTTAATAGGGCCTGTAGCGATAGGACAAGGGATGATGGTTTTAAACTAGAGGAGGATAGATTCAGACTAGATATAAGGAAGAAGCTACTTATGGTGAGGGTGGTGAAACACTAGAACAGGTTACCCAGAGAGGTTGTAGATGCCCCATCCCTGGAAACATTCAAGATCAGGTTCGGTGGGACTTTAAGCAACCTGTACTAGTTGAAGATGTCCCTGCTTATTGCAGTACGGTTCGACTAGATGACCTTTATAGATCCCTTCTAAACTAAACCATTCCATGATTCTATAAGACCAGAGGGGTACTGATGGTGGCACTAACATGTCATAAACGGGCAGCGAGTAGACCTAATCACAGCAGTTGTAACAGTAGTGCCCATCAGGGAGGGAAAGAAATGAGTAGAAGCAAGCAAGCCATGTTCTTTAAATGGTGGACCTTTGTTTAAGGTGAGGAGGAAGGACTGGAGAGTGAGTAGGGGTTGCCTTTTTAAGCAGATTAAAATCTATAACAGGGCACAGAAATAAATTGCAAACATACTGCTCCAAGGAATTTATCAGCATCACCCCACTAAGGCAGCAAAATATACCGCTAAATACAACAGGCCAGCAACTGTTCTCTGCCCATGAAGCCAAATGGTGACATTGAACTTGTGTCCATATGGTTAGAGACTCCCCTTCTCTCCTACCAGAGGCAGATTTACCTTGACTATGTTGCCAGCTGGGAACAGACCCTGCCCTATGCTCTTCCCCTAAATCAGGCCTGGGCACGTTTCAGAGCATGTCACTTGGCACAGACTGAAACCACGCCAGCATGAGTGCGAGCAGAGCAGCCATATAGATGCACACAGGCTGGTACCCCAGCCAGAGTGTAGCCCTGTTGTCTTTATGAGGTAGGCATAGCTGAAATGTCTGAACATGGGGTGGTTAGTCTGGTAAGGAATGAGCCACTGAAGAAATGTAATAACCTGATGCAAGTAACTCATGCTGGATTCTTAAAGCACTGTTTTCCACAATGACTGTTACAGGGCTATGTGTCAAAAGCAATGGAACAGAAAGAATGAGATAGCAAATATAAATGCTAGGAACTATTTGTGACTATAGGTTTCGCTAAAATACTTAGGTGCCTGTTAGATTTCAACTTAACATAGGTTCTTACGGTTAATAGTGCGATTCATCTATAATCCAAGTATTCCTGAGTCAGCCATGATCAATCTTGAAACAAGAGACCAATACTTCTGTAGCTCAAGGCACAAGGGTTCTGTTCTACACTCTAGAGGCTCTAGGTCATTTTCCAAAATGTTAGGCATCATCCAGTGACATATTCACTCCAATTTTTAGTATCTTCTAGCATTACTTTAGATGTTAAACACACACATGCACAAAAAAGACTGCCAATATGTTGCCCACCATCTTCCAAATGTATCAAGTTTGGATAAACTTCTTATCTTCGATCCGGTAGGAACAGGATTGTAAAATTTATTTATTTATTTATTTAATGTATGAGATTTAAATTTAATTGATCATGTCTTGGTGTCGTGGTTTCAGCTGGGATGGAGTTAATTTTCTTCTTAGTAGTTGGTGCTGTGCTGTGTTTTGGTTGTGATGT
>JAVJGI010000040.1:9300973-9328505 GCA_035590275.1 Ibycter americanus
CGCCCCCCCCCCCCCCCCCCCCCCAATTAATACGTCTTTCTGTAGTATGATATTGAAATGCATGATACATGATACAAAGATTTTATTACCGTTCACTTGGTCAGTACTACTCACAAGTAAAACATACTGAGTTACATGACTTGTGCAGACTTAGACAGACATCTTAGTGATATCTGTTACTGCAATGCAGAATGCATCCTTCAGTGTACTATATACTATTTCATTTCATCTTATAATTCTGATTCACTTCATCAATTTGATCCATTTCATACTTAAACTAGTATTTTCTGTCTAAAAAGGGGCTGGAGGTTAGGCTTGTGTTTATATGTATGTGCTGTTTATCAAACCATAGAATCAGAGAAATAAATCAAATTTTAAAAATCTATTTTTTTCTCCTCACTATAGAATGTCATGCTGAAAATTAGAGAGAAGTAAATTTGAAACAGAGAAGATAAACATAGGTTAATAGGGATCTTTACTTTTTGTGAAAGTTACATAATAAACAGAGAAGCAAGCTCACTTGAAAACCTACATTATGCTCTAATATTCTGCTTTGTGAGATTAAAAATAACACAAACTGGTGTTTATAAAACAAATATCAACTACACCACACCACCCCAAGTAACTTAACAGAAAATATACCTGCCTATCCATCTACTTCCCATAGTATTCAGGTTTCTTGACTATAATCATAGTGGAAAAACACATAGAAAACTCAAAAATAACACATTTTTTTAAATGAAAGAAGACTACGGGATAGAAAAATGTCCACCAAAGGAAAGAGAAGATGGACTCAGTCAGGATACACTCTTTTCAGTAATCAACACGAACACACTCACAAGCCCATCAACACGCAAGTTACTCCAGAGTAATCACAAAGTATATGTTGGTCTTGGTTAACAGGAGTGTTAGAGAAAATACAGTATAGCTAGGACTACTGAAGAGGACTGTTGAGGGGCTAGAAAATATAAATCTGAAGAAAGCCGTGCTTCAGTAATTATAATGTCCATCAAGCAATTTGTTCTGTGCAAGTGAATCAAATTGTCTTTGACTTTTTGTTCTCTGGTATTTTAATGAAACCTGTAACAGTGTACATTCATGCAATATACACAAATAAATATGGGATCCTTTTTGGCTTTCTGGGTTTCAAAATGTTGATGAGATGCAACAGCGCAGATGTTCTACCAAGTAGCAACAATTAAAAATTAAAACTTTAACTCAAAGTTATCAGCACAAGACTTTTTGTCTAAGTTTAAAGAAAAATGGAAGACAGCATTAACGGAAGACAGCATGAGGTGAAGAGGAAAAGAAAACCACAATAATAGAGTGATTAATTATAATACAGAGAAAAAATATAATATATACTACACACTGTATATATGTATATTATACACTCTGTATTGGTAACTTAAATGTATTTTTAGATATACAAATATGTGTGTGTGTGTATATATATACACACACACACCCCCCATACAGAGTGGCAGGACTTAAAGAACAAATCCAAATGCCCAACTTTTTCTACTAGTAGATGAACTACCAACGAGTGACCTGGCATTGCGTTTCAATGACTGGTGGAACACAGGTATCTGTAGATGGGAAGATACCAGGCGAAAATGCTTCATGAATCAAAAGCATAAACCCATGGTTTTATATTCAACTGCAACATGTACAAAGAATTACAGAAAAACAAAGGTAATCTATATTAACATCTGATTACAACAGTAGTCTGCTGTAAGTATGTAGCCAGTGCAAAACAAATATAAACTAAAAATGTTTTGAGGCTAGGGCCTGCAGGAAGTATAAAATAAAGCAAATTATAAATGTCAATAAGGTGATGTAAACAAACACTGATAATTATAACCCTATGGTCCACAGTATTATCTTATATGCAAAAGTCTCAAAAAGTATTAATATTATGCAAGCCTTCAGCTTATACACACCACTGAAAATGTTCAGAACACAAAAACATTACAGAGCAATGAGAACATATAGGAAACACTCAAAATAAATGCCATTTATGTGACAGAGTAATGCCTCCACAGAAGCAGCACATATGAGTTACAACCTAAAATATCATATGTTGTTTTTCCCCGCAAGGGAATGATTGTGCCTAATTCCTATTCAAAGTCAATGAACACATAACTCTAGACTTTCTTTGCTATACAGAGAATGAATTTATGGCAATATCCCAATTTCATGGGCTGGGAGTGGATGCACTGATGTGATCAAAACTACTTATTAATGTATGGATTCTTAAATACAAATACCAAGCATATAAATTCTGCAGTTGTTTTGTGAGGTATAATACATTACTGTGGCTGGGGTTTGGGGTTTGTTCCTTTTTCTGGAAAGCTAGCACCAGAAATTATGCATATAATCTCATCATATATCATTGTGGTTTCCAACTGTTGGAAACCCAGTGTCTTTTTCATGGTCAGATGGCATCTAGTGTTGGATGAAAATAAGGGACATACACAAGATTAAAGATTCTGTGACTCAGATTATTACTCAAATTTATCTACATTGACCTTAAAATGAAAGAAAGAGCACTGGGGAGAAGGAGTCTGCCTTGTAACTGTGTGGTTTTTATCTTCTGATCCAATACACATTTTCAATAAAGAAATAGAGCTCCATTGTGTTGTTAGAGGTTCCTGTGAAATAAGCACCTTGTGGATAACATCAGAAGAAACAAAACTTACTCACTTTAGCGCTACCAGACACAGCTTCAGTGTTTTATACCCTTTATGAAACTATAGTCATTTCAGGTAATCTGTAACTGTATGTGTTAATTTGCTACACATTTGTATTGTTTGTACCATAATACTTTCAATAAAAGTAAATTACTTTTAAAATTATGACTTACATAATTATATAAAATTAGTTTGGGTAAAGGTATTTAAAATCATCATTCATATGTCTAGTCATGAAAGCTGATTTCTCAATAAAATATCATCTTGGGATATGAACATTGTGAATGATGTGAAGAAATGTGGGCATTAGTGTCAAACAGGTTTCAGTTATTTTGAGAAATCACATTAAAAGAGAGACAAAGTTTGCACCCAAACAGAGAAAAATAGCAGTAATTTATTTTGCAAAACTTCAGCCATAACAAAATCATTCCAAACACTGAGACTTCATAAATTAAACATAAATCCCAATTGTTTTAATGACTGTAGGATTTCATAAATAAAGCTGACAATATATTATCTAAAGTACCTAAATAGTGATGGAAAAAGTCAGTAAAAAGGATTCAGAAGACCTCTGCTTCTGAAATAGAAGGTCTCTCAATGTTTTATTTTAATTTACAATTAGGTATCTGTTGGATTCCTGTAAAGATTTTTAAAGAAGACCCAAAAGGTAACCTCATGGCTCTCAGGCAAGGTTCTGCTCGAAGAAAATCCTTTTATGTTACACCAATCTTTTCACATGATATAGAAGACCAAAACAATTGAGAATGTGTCCCAAGTACCAAAAATGTAAAGAAAAGTAACAAAATTAAGAAAACTCTGAGAAATACTCCTGATGACAGCAAAATTTCTTTCTGAAAATGTAATAGCCCAACCTTTTTGGTTATGCTTAAAACAAGCAGCAGCAAGTTCCAGCAAATGCCATGAAAAATCGTGACGAGAGTGTTACTCCCTCCTCCCTAGCCGATGAGGCAGCATCAGCTATGTTTGATAGTACTTCTAGATGATTTCTAGCCTGTTCTTAAGATGGCTAGTGATGGAGATGCCACTGAACCTTTCCCAGACATTTCATTAATATTTCTTTTTCTAATACCTTACTTGACTTTGCTGCAACAGAAATCCATGATTTCCTGTTTCTAGCTACTGCAGCTGTGGAGAACAAACTATTTCCTTCCCTTTCGCAACAGCCTTTTACAGCAACAGCCTGGCTTGAAGACTTTTGCATCCCTTCTGTAGTCCTTTTAGCGCTATAACACTATTTAATCCTTCCTCATGTTCTCTCAAGCCCTAATCCTTTTCACTGAGCTCATTGGACGTTTTCCAAGGAAGGTCCAAATCCCTGCTTTCTCACAGAGCCTTGCCCGGAACTTGCTACAACGTTTCCAGGAACGCCTTAACCCTGAGCGGACCGAAAGACAGGTACTCAGCAGCAACCAGCGCTGTTACGTGCAGCCCACGCACAGCCAAGTCACCACGAGCGGAAAGAGCTGTAAAGGGAAACCGCAGGCCTTTCTGAAGGCGGAAGAATCTGTGGAAAGGCTGTACATACAGGCTTTTTTTCATAGGAGCATTATTTAAAATTCCTTGCAAGAGTATCTTTCCGTTTAGTTTTATCTTAATATAATGTTTATACCTCTTCCAATATTGCTGACATTCATTCTCCTCCCTGTTTTAACTTCCTGATGTTTTTGAAAATAATTGTTCTCAAGCCATTGTTCCATTTTCTGCATCCGTGCTGCTGACTATTCCTATGTGCACTACTTTGCACTTGTCTCTCAAAATTCATCCTGTATTTTAAACCATTTCCCAAATTATCTAGATCACTTTGAATGCTGATCTTGTTCTTCCCCATACTTGCACCTTTCTCCAGGTTTGTTTCAACTTCAAATTTAGTAAGTGTACTTTATATTTAATTTATATTTTACCTCGGCCATCAATATTAACAAAGAATAGTAAATGTCCAAAATGGTTTTCTTTGAAAATGATTTTGACAGACCTTTGTCTTTTGACGGCAAATGCTATTAACTCTCTGGAAATGTTTTTTTCCAACAACTGTTGCATCTGTGCTATAAAGCCAATCAATGGAAAATGTCCTTTCTTTAAGAATGTCATCTGAGACACTTCCAGAAGCACTATTTAAGGTCAAGATCTGTGATACCTGCTGGTTTTTTCCTCTTCACAAAGCTTTTTAACTGGTAACAAGTTGTTCTTGGAAAATCCACCTTGGCAGTTACTTACATATTACTTTGCAGGTGCTTACAAATAGTTTCTCTGCTTTACCATATTTCAAAGAATTTAATAGAGTAGCCTGTAATTCCGTGAGTTTTCTTTCTCTCCCACCCCCTTTTTTCTTTTCCTTTTCTTTTTTTTTTTTTTTAAAGTAAGCAATGCGTTTACACCTTTCTAACTGTTAACATTTAATTTCCATGAGTTTCTGAAAAAAATCCAAACAACTGTTATTAGGCAAACTGAAGACATGTGACTAATTAAAAACTTTTAAAGTTTTATATCATGTTTTTTCCTCCTAGTCTACACTGAGAGTTCCTCCTTTTGTTGCCAGTATTAGTTATGCTAGTTTTTAAACACAGCTGATCTTTTTTGGACATCAAAACAGATGATGTCCAACATGAAAACAAAATTATTTGGCATTCTAGGTGTCTTCTGTTTCTAGTTTTCCCTTCCACTGAGTTATGGATCTATATCTTCCTTGAAAATGCTTTCACTGGCAATGTACAATAATACATGTATGTTGCAATACAATGTCATGCTTTCCTTGATATCTTCTTGCAAGTTGCATCACATTTTATGCTCCAACCTTTCTGATTTTGTCTTTACAAAAACTATACCACTCTTTTATGGGGGTTGGTTGGTTTTTTTCTTTGTACTAGAAGCTGTTTATGCTTTATTTATCTGTTTAATTCAAGGTACACTACAAGCTTGTGATTTACCAATGCTGGTCTTTTGCACTTACCCTTTACTCATATTAGAATAATTTGGTTTTGATTCCTTAAAGATGTGCCAGATCTCCTTAATTCCTTTTGACCTTAGACCAGCCCACATATACTCCAAGTTTATTGTTTTCCACCAATAAAACAACAGATCTCAAAACCTCTAAAAATTATTACTTAGAATATTTCAGCAGGTCTATTTTTCTCTACTGCCTAAATCTCAAACCTCAGCGTCTGTATAAAGTAAAATCTCCTCTCTTTTTCTTCTACTTGACTTTCCTGAATATAAATAACATCATAGAATAATTTAGGTTGCAAGGAACATCTAGAGGCCGCCTGATCCAACCTGCCACTTACAACTGAGCCGGGTTTGATGCTAATAAAACATAGTCCTTTACAATACTATTCAAATCATGGAAATCTTTATGCTCTGGTAATTAAAACATAATCTCAATCTTGAATTAAAATATCCAGAAAAAAAACCTTATCTTGCAAGACAGGAGACTGACATTATAATATTGACT
Source organism: Ibycter americanus (assembly GCA_035590275.1). Lineage (NCBI taxonomy): Eukaryota > Metazoa > Chordata > Aves > Falconiformes > Falconidae > Ibycter > Ibycter americanus. The sequence continues at coordinate 9,307,136 of JAVJGI010000040.1, forward strand.
CATAGAAGTTACTTAAAATCCCAAATAACTATGTTTGAATATTCAGAACAATTTTGGTGTGACCAACCAGGTGCCACTTGTGCCTGAAACTCTCAGTTAGACTATTCTCTTGCTTGCAGCAAGGCTACAGTCTTCAGTGAAAAGGACAAGTGAGGTGCTAAATAGTTGTTTCCAAGATCTTCGCTGCAGCAGAAAATTGATCTTGACAATCTTTGAATGGGCTTCTGCTTGCAGAAAAAGGTAAATGAACAATGAAGCAGCATTTCAAGGCTGCTCTCAAGACTGAGAATGAATTTCAAATGTAGACAGAGGTCACTTTGCAGCATGGAAGACTCGGCATGCTTGTAAATGTCCCAAATTGTCTTATACCATTAATACACCTTTAAGCATCTCAGTGCCATGGACATGCCTGCACAGACTGCTTTTGGGCTGCTTACAACACACAAATGAGAAGTGAAAGATCTGATTGCAGCTCCCAGATCCTTCCTCTTCCACCTGCCTGTGGCTATGCGGTAAGAGCTATTTTGATATATGCAGAGAACAAATCATCCATACTGTTAAGTTCCACATTGTTTCAGTGAAAATATTATATTGTCTTTAAAACTTGCATTTTATTTGCATTTCACCTTCCTTTCCTAAGGAAATCAGGTTCTTGCTGGCACCTGTCTTGCTGTTTTTGAAGCTACTGGTTGACTTAAATTAGTTTTTACTGAATACTCCAAGCTATCAAGCTCCAAGTACCAGGAGAACTGGAAAATGGATAGAAGAGAAAGAACAAAGTCAGTTCCCTTTCTGGTTGAAAGGAAGCCATAAATAAATTGGGTTTTGTGTTGTTTTTTTTAATCCATGGTGAGAAGCAGAAACCAGCTACATAACCAGAAGTTGCATACGATCTGAGTAATCAACATACCTATATATATACCTGACCATAACACATGTGGCCACTCTCCAGACAGACATCAGAGGATGCAGAGAAGAGCTGAGGACACTGCAGTGATGATGGATGTTAGGGACACGTGAGGGCTGAGAGTGCTGTAGTAATGGGAAAATAAGAGATGGGAATTTACAAATCCATACAGAGGTTCTTTGCTGTTACTTCTCCTGTTGACCACTGAGTAACTGGAGAATTAGCATGTTTGTTTGTAACAGCAGTCAGTAATTTTTCCAGTTTCCTTCATTTCTGTGACATTACAAACAGATCTTTCTTCACTTATTGATACTTTCTGCGTCTGCTGATAGCATTGCTCCAAACTGCAGCAGTTAGGGGATCTGAGACACAACAATTCTTGTTACCAGTTTGTCCTGGTCCTTTGACTATTTCTGTTTTAAACTGCTTTAGATCCGAGTTTTCTCTTCCAGCTATGTCACATTCATCTCTTGAATATAGCTCTGGTTATATGCCTGTTGATATTGTCATAAAAACTATTCTTTTCCGGAGATAACTTATCATTATATTTCTTTTGCCATTGGGATTCCAGTCCCTTTGGTTCTAGAAATTGCTTCCTTTTTATAACAAAAAGAAGTGATATCTTCCCCTAGAAATCATTACCTTCCATTAATCATGAAATCCTGTTAACTTTTCCTGGAAACCATCATAGATTTATGATGGTATAAATGACAAAAATGCAGGTATATATAGTATCATATATACAATACACAATTTGTGTATGTATATGTAATGTATGCTAGAAGAGAACTGCTAGGATTGAGTTATTCATACAAATAAATTAATTCACAACAATGTCAGATGAATGAAGAACCAAATTGAAAGATCTGAATTGCAATGCTACTATGGAAAGTAAAGATTTAGCAGCCCAAGAAAAAAAAAAGCTTCTAAATTTGGACAGCAATTCAAAACATGTCTTTGAATGATTAAAATCAAGATAACTATCCAACAAGGAAAACTGAAGAACAGCTCTCTGAATTCCATGAAACCATTACTTTGGAGCCATAACTAGGTTTAAGGGAAACAGATGCTTACACTAATGGATTTAGATAAAACTTGCCAAAAGGTTCAACTGTGTCAGCTAACTTAATTATGAGGCATTTTAAATATACTAAATAAGGGAAAAATGTATTTCCTTGAAATTATGGTTGAGGTTGAACAAAAATCTAAAAACGGATATGATGCTGAATTCTTCAGCTACTTGTGCAACACCACTTCAGTAATATAAATTTGATTCCAGTTTAGTCATGTGGAATGTTAGAATAACTCCTTGTGTAGTTGAAAAAAAGAATTTGAAAAACCTTTATATTCCAGGTCTAAATATTGACAGTATCTTTAATCATCAACTATATATCAGTACCATAAGCTAAGAAATAATTTAATCTCCTGGACAAGAATAATTATCAAAAATATCATACTGTTAGATATAATGCCTTTTGCTCATGCAGAACAAAGCCAATTTTAAACGATGATAGAATAAACAATTTGGTTGGCTTGCATAATTCCAATTAATATTATATTACTTTTTAATTGTCAAATAAATTTATTGTCTTTTCAATGATTATGAAATCTTCCAGGGAAAAAGAAATGCCAGGATCTAACAAATTCTGTGATTATGTTCTGTGTGCTTTGTGTTGGTCTCAGAATAGCTACATCTTATGCCATTAGCTCTTTAGATTGTAGAGGAAGGAGCTGATAGTTTCATAAGAAATTATAAACTCCTATCCGAAGATTCAAAGCCTATTGAAGTCAATGCAGAAACACTTAAGAAAGTTAATCTGAAGTAACTTTTTAAGTGGATTAATTAAAATAAAATAAAGCCCTGTATTGATCTTTTTATTCAGATTTTCAATGCAGTCCACTTCAGACATCAAAGTGAATTAAGCTAAATTAAATCAGGGCAACTTTAATTCTGAATTTGTGTCTACATTGGGATTAATGCATTTCAACTTCACACAGAACTGCAGGAATCCTGAAAAAACCCTACAGCGAATTACCTACTTCCTAACAGGTGCCTGTGCTCACATCCTTTCTCCATAGAAAATTCATTTTAAGGTAATCTCCTTGCTTTGCAATGAGATGGGGCAAACTAACCGTTTATCCATATCTTACTTTGACATGTTGGGTACATCCTTCTTATTTCCACACTTAATTGATTTGGACAAGCTCTCTTGAGCATCCAAGACAAATTCCTTTTTGATGCAATGAAGTCTTTCAGACTTCAATGAGAAACTGACTTCCAAACCCAAAATAAGGTTAATCTGCATTATTTAAAAAAAAAAATTTTGTGATGTTAATGTTTCTCCCATGAACAACTCATTTTTTACAAAAGATTTTCAAAAAACTTACATTTATCTTAAAAAGACACTTTTTTTGGAAAATTGTTGATCACTCCTGAGCATGACAATGACAATGCTCATTCTATTTTGTGAGCAGTGAATGAAAAGTATCTCAGAAATGCATTATTGAACTGTCTTTACAGGACTTGTTTTGCAGAGAAATTACTCTCTTAGGCAAGAAATATGCAATCTGAAAATGTCTTTAAGTGTTTCCTTTTATCAGAGGAAACAGCTATCAGAGCATCAATTTACAAAAGCAGTTCAGAAATATAAACACAGACTCAGAAACAAGCAAGAGGAATCAGGAAGGAAAAAATGTCAAGAATTATTATAAATAATTATCTATTCTCATTCAGATCTTCATACAATCATATGTAATTTCCAGTAGCAGTCATCTGAAACAAATACTTCGTAAAATTTATAAAATAGAAATTATTTAATTATCAGTGGTATTGAACAAACACTGAAAGTTTGCATACATAGAGCTGATGCTAGAGGTGCCCTTTCAAAGTATATATATTCTCTCAGCTATAAGATGCCCTTTACATATCTATTTATTAGATGTGCATGATTAAGAGTAGGCTTAAAACATGTATGTATTTGTGACATTAATCCACTGGTTACTGTAGCTTTTCTACTGCTTGTTGCCTTCGTGTAAGCCCTTCAAGTTTGTAGAAAAAGTTTTTCAAACAGATGTGTTCAACTAAAAATTGCCCTTATCTTTCAAAACATATTGTTGTCTTTTCAATTTTTCCATGTAATTATGCTTTACTGCTGTCCATTACCTCTACCTATGGATTAAGTTTAAGCTCATAGTGACTGATTATGCGAATAGAGTTGTCATACACAGTAATGGAATGATTTTCCTGGGAATAATATTTTGTCAGACAGCTGATTTGGCCAGTCAGTTTTAGGCATCTGAATAGAAGCTGTCCTTTGCAGCATCACGAAACGTATTCTACATATGACAAATGTAGACCTTTACACTTCAGCCAAAGCTTTTGCGTAGATGCAGGAAGTTCATTGCTGTAAAATGTTATTTTTCTGTGCAGTTATTTGACTTTCACAAACCTGAGAAATGAAGTTATTATGATTTTTAATAAAACATCTAATGTTAGATTTTAAACCTGGCATAAAAATAAGACAGCAATAATATTTCGCTTTCAATACTTAATGTGACATAATGAATTACTGAAATATGATGTTCAAAATATAACTGAGTTCATGCATTTCTCCAATAACTTCGTTTTCATTACATTACAAGCAATTGCATCAAAAACAAAAGCAAATCCTAATATAAAAAGCTAATATAACAGCCACTGTCATGGCTAGCACACTGCATTGGGAATTTAATCAAAAATATTTGAAAATTATATATATATAGTTAATTTCTAGTGTTGTTTCTACCAATGGATTATTGCCATTTCTTTCCTTGCCCATACACAGAAAGTGGCATTTGTGCCAAGGGTTACATGCAAGAAAGAAAACAAAAGCACATAGGCTCAGCACGTCAAGGTGAAGGAATCTGTTTTCTTTTATAAAAATTCAGCAGTGAAAAGTAGTCTCAGAGCAGTAGCAAAAAATGGTCAAAAGGAAGAGAAAAATCACAAAGTGTATTTTTGTCTTATATTGGCTATTCAACAGGCAAAACCAGAAAGACAGTTCAGTGCTACCTACTACACAAACCTATACAGAGGCAGATGAGGAAAACAGTTTTCCCAGTGAAAAAAAAAAGACTACTTAAAGTAATTAAGAACCAAGGAATTGTGTTCAACTGGCATTAATATTAAACCCCGTACAGTCAAATAAAAATACTGACTTGTAAAATCTGTAAACACTCTAAAGACTGAAGTGCAAAAGCAGATTTCTAAATCTCTAAGTCTCTTTCTAGATCTCAGGAAAGAAAAATAAAAAAAGGCCTTTAATCGTGGCAATGAATTTGGAATAGAGAACTAAAATGTCATCTGAAAGCCTTTAATATGGCAGCATTTAAATTTGAGAGGACACCAGCACTGTTGGAATGTAATTGATATTGCACAACACCAAAATATGGAATAAAATATTTCTTGCTTTTTTATGGAAATATCTGTTTACCATTAGAATCACAGAACTTAATTCCACCGAATAGTATAATCAAAAGACTATATGAAACTATTTAGGGAATGATAAACCACTGATATAGATATGTTTTGTGCTGCAAATTCAGTAAGCTTTAGCATGATTTCAGTAGTTGAAATTTTTCTTCTGGTCTGAGAAAATAAAAAAGTCTCAGCTTCCACCAAAAAAAAAGTGCCTTACTTTACTGCAGAATTGTATTACATCATTGGTTAGTAAATTGATTTTCAGAATAAGGTATTTCAGTATCATTTCAGATCTGCAAACACAGCAGAGGATGTTAATGAAAACCTAGACCAAACTAAAGCTTGCATTACTACCTTTTTTCTTCTGTCTCTGAGGGTTAACAGCGACTCAGCATTGCTAGCAGATGGCGCGTGAGAGCATAATCGAGCCAGGCACCACTGTCTTACTTGGCTCAGTCCTCTAGCAGTTTTCAACCATTTTCAGCTTGGGAACCTTTAAAAAAATTCAGGCTCCTGTACAAAAGACATACACTTTCTGCAATCCATTAAAGAAACCGTACATGGACCCCAAAGGGCCTACAGGCTGCAGTTTGACAAAAACAGATCAAAGAGTGAGCTTAGAGTGCTGGAGGAGCCAGGTGTTGTGAGGTTTCAGTTGAGCCATGTCCTGCCTAATAAGTATTTGACATCACTGAAGGAAATAATCTGTCAGAGATAAGAGTGAACTGGAATTTTATAGAATAAAAGCTTTTTTCCTAATCAGTTTAGAGAAGAAAGGTGAGCAAAACCAGCCTGACCATGAGGATGCCTGAGGAGACTATGCAGACTAAGTAGTTCTCAAGTGATTCTAAAGCTGAAGGAGGAAAACTAAAGGGGTTTTTGCTGGTGGTTTGTTTTTTTGTGGTTTTGGGGTTTTTTTTTTAGTATTTGTTAAGAATGGTGAGTGTCACAACTTTGCAAATCCTGTGTTCTGTATTGTCACTGATGTGCATCTCTTCATGGGGGGAACAATAAGTAATCCCTCTGGCTGAAATACAGGGTTTACTGCTTTGTGGGAATGCCTCCAGGTAAATCTGAGTTGTCCTGAGCATTGCTAATTTTAAGCTTTCAAAAATGACAGCCTACTATCCACCTCCTTTTCATGTCATTTCTAAACAGGCAATTGTCTTTTTTTTTTTTTTTTTTTCTGCCTGCTCATTATTTGTGTTTTGGGATTCATGTATGCCCTTTTCTCTCTTATTAATGCATTAAAAATAAAATGGCTATTAAAACCAAAAACACATGCAGAGTTTCTCATGTAATTACTGAGTTATGAGACCCATTAGGTATAAAATAGTACCAATACAATAAAGAAGTAAAAGCTGCTAGTACCTAGTTCAAGATGAGAGGCTTTCTTTAATTTGTTTTCTGTAATTTCTTTATCCTTTGTAAATCTCAATAATTATTTAATTTTCTGACAGTTGATTTCTAATATCTTGCACTTCTCCTTTGTGAGCATTGTTTCTGTTTAAACAGAAGGAAATCTTAACTGCAATTCTGTTGGAGGACATGTTTGTATTTTAGTTTTATTAATGTTCTTAATTATTCCATTTCATCAGCTCAGATTAATGAACTTCTGGACATATCTTGATTATAGTTAACTTGGAACATTTTTCCAAATATTTTCCTTCAAATTTCAGCTAGTCCTCATGTGTTCTCCCATTGCACTCTTTGGAATGTGAAAAGGAATAGAAGACTTAGAATTGCTTTTCTGCCATGCGTATCAGCATTCCAGTTCTAAGAGCTGCAGAAGTTCCCCCCTTTCCAGCTCTGATGATACAATTGCTGGTGTGTGTCCTGAACCAGGAGAGAGTGCCAATGAAAACAATGACATGAGAAAAGGTCTAAATTAATATCTAGCACCCAATACCTATTCTGTTGTCTGTTCTCACTGTCATTCATGTCTTCTTATGAATATTCATACTAATGCTAACTCTATAATAGTTTCTGGCAAAGCAAGTAATGCTACTATGTGAATCATATTAATACATTTATACATTTTTGCTTTCTCTAAACTGTAATTATCCTCTTTTTTTAACTACCCCTTGAGAAATTCTTTTTTATTCTGTTCCTGTGAATTCTTTAAAGTATAAGAAGAAAAAAAAAAAAAAAAAGAAAGCAAAGAGTGATTTGCCTAGTTCAAAAGAGTTATCAGAAGATTGCAAGAAAAATTATTAGTCTTCACCTACTAAATATTGGATTTACCTCACTTAGTCCTGGTGAAAATTTCAAGTTTGTAATCTATTCTTAACCTGAAAAACACCTGAGACATAAAAAAACATTTGTAGGTGCTTTTTTGTTACAAAGTTAATTTGTTAAATGCTTTTACAGACAAAAGATAAAACATAAGATACATATCCCACTGTACCATGTTGTACTCTTTCACTTCTCCAGGATTTTCTTTTCTAAATAAAGCCAACACAGAATATCCTGGAAAATTTTATTTTCTTTTGAAGTGCTCAAAATTACTTTAGATGAGGCATACAAAGTCTCCAGATGTACTCTCTCTGCACTAAACATTAATTAAAAGGCCCATTTGTTGATTCCATTTCATCCTTCTAAAAATATGCAAACTTCAAGAAATTAATGCCCCCCAGTTTTTATTACACCTGCAACATAAAGTACTGAATTACTTTCTGGCTAGGTAGTTCAGGCTAGCATCACCAGTATAGCTGCAGGTCAAAGCTCAATCACGATGTGTTGCATGACTAGCCCACATTATTCTATGCGCTACTTCAGTATAAAGAATTTCTTTATATAACACTACTAAAGCTACTTAATTTCAGAAGTTTCAGAAATTTAGAGCTAGCTAAAGGTTTGGGTATTTTTTAATGTTGTTGATGGGTGTTTCTTTTTTCCTTTGTGATTCTACAGTTATTGCAGACACTTCAAGATACGAGTCATTTCATCGTATTCTTATAACGCTTAGAGGTCATGAAGTCCAAAAGTATTTTGTTGTTATTGCCTCAAACTTAGAGCTTTCCCTTTGTAACTGAGAGAAATTGCAAAGATTAAGCTCTCTATAAGAATTACTGTTTCTGTATGTTATGCCAGTGTCTCTTTACAATTCACGGCCCCATCTTGCAGGAAATATGCAAGCGTTATATCACTTTCTAGAAAAGAGCCAGAACATTTTAAGGGAACATGTTACATGTTCTTTTAGATCTCAAAAGTCTTATACTAAGTAATCGATATACATGCATAAGATATTTTACTCATGGTTTAAGGAGTTTTAGTGCCATATTACCAGCCTCACAACAACAAAGGAATCTGATTTTTAAGGCAGAATGAATCAAACAAGGTCAAGCATTATATTTTCTTTTCCATAAACTTTACTCTCTGTAACAAACAATATACAAGGATTTGCTTAAAAATACTTATATCTTTGCATTTTATTTTGTTTACATAATAGCAATAAATTAATGAGTATTTATGTCATACAATATTCCAGAAATTACTATGAGACTGCTCCAGGCTACCATGTAGCCCATTACACTGTATAGCCCTTACGTTATTCTTATCTTCTTTTGTCCCAGTCTGCTTCCCAAAGACAACCAATATAAATCCCCACGTTATAGATGTTTCCATGTTATGGAAATATGTACAGTTACAGATGACAAATTCATACTCCAGATCACAGATCTTAATGTAGCACTTAAAACTTCCTTGATAAGTAATACTGCTTTCCTTTACCTCTTTCCCATTCTCCAGGTGCTAAATTGTCAAGTTAATTCTTGTTTTCAGTTTTGTGATCACTGTAATGTGATTTATAGGTTTTCAGGGTTTCAGAATATTTTGTCTTCTATTTCTATACCATCAGGTTTCATTACCTCTTCTTCATAACACCATTTATGTTTGCCAAGCATGACCTCTTTCTTAAACTATACTGCTATGTTTGTGTTACCTTTTCAAGTGTTCTCTATAATAAAATGTTCGAGAGCTATTGCCTTTGCAAAGAAGATATATTTCAAATGACATTCTCCTTTTCTTCCTTCCCACTTTTCATGAAGAGTTGAGTATATCCACCATGCTGTATTATCTGTTAGTGTTTCTCCATTTCAGTAGCACAGTGACCAGATATGAATTCCCTTCCCTTCCCACTCAGTCCCGTTCCATCCCATCCCTTCCCATCCCTTCCCTTCCCTTCTCCTTTTCTTATTTATATCTATCATTTGGGGTTTAAAAGATGCCTTCGGTGTATTTACACTTACAAACATGAATCACATGAAATAAACCAGTGTTACACTATAAAGTCTGTGAATCCTTGTCAGGTATCTGTTATGTTGTTCTTCCTTAATCTTACAATTTATATTCCTAGTAATTTCCCTCTTTTTTGAAAGCTTTGCAAAAAGCGGACCTCCTAATCTGTTCTGAATGCCAGATGAAAGAATGACAATGCTTTCCATGGTGAAGAATTGAAGTTGAAACTACTCCTTCAGCAGCTTCCATTACACAACACCTCATGGGAATGCAAACTTAAAAAATAACACATTCGAGCAAAATTGTTATAGTACCTGGGGAAAGTTCATGACTGCAAACAGTTTAAGATGGGATTTTCACCAACTCTCATCAGTTGCCCAGCAGTTCTTATTTTGAAACTCATGGTACAGTTCTACTGACTTTAATAGAAACATCCAAGACAAGGTACTGCTGAATATCTGATAAATAAGGATCGTTCTGTCTAACACTGGCACCTTCAGAGACATATTTAGATAATGAATGAATAAATAGTGCACAGCTTGCAGGACAGTTTTAATGTTTTGTCTGTGGAAAATGTAATTGCAGAGGAAGTGATCTCCTTTCACTGTTGAAACTCAATATAGGGACCACACAGGTTCCATTAGTTCCTCTATTTTGCAATAAAGAATTTAACCGTGAGATATGCTGGAGATTGAAAAAAGGGGCTAGAGCATCTTAGCTAAGTGCAAGTGACCATAGATACTTGGAGAATTGTATATTTGGAATTGAGCTAAACAGTTTTCTTCATATCTTTTCCCACTGTGAAAGTATCATAAATGGTACACAGAACTTTTCTGTGAGAATAAGTGGATTAGTTTTTGATATTTCTTCTGATCATCTTCTCAGTCTATAAGCACTATATTACCTTTATTTATCTTAGACAAGTTATTGCTATCTGAGGAATTACTGTTCCTTAATCTTTGCAAAAAAATGGTACGTCTTTTCAATGGATGAACAACCATAGTTCTGACAGAATTATAAATCTCCATGCCATGCATTGTGAATCTACCTCAGTCTGTGTATCGTTCCTAAGCATGTCACGTAAGGTACACAAGAGTCTTCCTACAGATTTCCATGAATAGCAGATGAAGGTGAAAATATTAATAACCCTGGTCCACAAAAATGCAATGGGCAGAGGAGCAAAAGGGAGGTCTGTCTGAAGGACTGCTGCTCAACAGCAGGACTCACAGAAGAAAGAAGTGCCTCTCAGAAGAGAGAGATGTAATGCTTAAGCAGAGATCCTATTGCACCAAAGCAGAGTATACAGGGGCTGCCAGAAGCACTGGAGGAGTTTTTAGACCTGGAAAAAAAAAACAAAAGGAGCATAACAGCAATAGTTGAAATTTTGCAAAGCAAGGAAGCTGGTATATCTATATTATTTTAAACCATATTTCTGCAATGAAACAATGAAAATCTTGGATGCTTTGTTAGAGTCTCACGGTGGTGCTGTCTGCTAGCACACAGCATCTTAAAATGATGTCCTGGATAGTCTAAAAACACCAGAAGTAATATTGCTATTATTTTCAGATTAAATCTAGTATTATTACCTTCATTCTTCTGCTTTTAATAGCATTTATTGGCAGATACAAATTTCTGAGTCTTGAACACAGTCTGTAAACCTCTGATGAGCTCAGCATCTGGTTAGGACTGTGTCACTTTCCACTTTCACAAACCAAATTATCTCCTTGAAAAGAACTGTGCAACAAGACTTTTCTATCGCAGGTTTTCTCTCAAAAGCAACAGCAATAAAATATCTCAACAGAACTACCAGAAGTTGGATTGGTTCCAGAGATATTAAAGCAAAACCAGCAACATTTAAGAGATACTAATTTTAAAAACCAACAAAACACCTTCAAGTAGGGAGGGATTTCTTAAGTATTAATTAAAGTTTCTCACAAAGTAACTTTAAATCTCTGAGATTTTCCACAGCATTTGAGATACTACGAGACAGCCAAGGGTCTTCTTCTCATCATGTGCATCAAAATATTAGAGTAGGAAATTATCATAAATTATTACTGGTAACAGCTAAACCATTTAATTTTCCTCTACCAATGACTCTGCATTTTACAATTGGTTTTTGGCTCATTGTTGGTTTTTTCAATGCTTTTGCCACAGATGATCTCAAAATCTTAGTAACTTTTAGCCTCAAGGAACTCCTGAAACTCCCACCTTCTCCGCCAAAAAATGACTTACACTCCAGAAGTATATGGACTTTTCACAGCCCTGTTGCATACTCAGTGTGAGAGCTCCAAGTCTCAAAGAACTTAATATTCAAAGTTCAACAGCCAAATACAACTAAATATTAAATTGGTCAAGATGATAAAAAAGCTCATAGCAGACTGAAACAGATTGAACTGAAATGTTCACTCACACACTAATGCATGTAGAAAAGTTTTTGTGAGAAGGACTATTCTGATAATTTCTGAAGAACAATAATTTTCCTTTTGAGATCTGTTATTTCTACACCAAAATATCCACAATAGATGTGTCTTTTGACAGACCAGACAAGACAGATAGCTGCTTAATTTCCTCTGTCTCCAAGGCAGCTATAGTGAAAACCCACCAGTACACTTTTGGGTCTTTAAAATAACCTCTCCTAAGACAGTCTATGCCAAGGATGCATGGAGCTTCTGGGCCAGTCACAATGGGATGCTTTTGCCACTCATTTTGAGTCAGACTTATTTCAACCTCCAATACAGTTAGCTGTTGAGCTCCCCCTGTCACTCTTGAATTATTAATACAATTTCATTTCTCTTCCTTTTCTGTCTTCCTTCTACCTGGAGAAGGTCTTCTCATTATTCTTCGGATTCTTTGCCAAATTCAGCTCCAACTGTTCCTTAACTTTCCTGATCCCATCCATATACATCCAGGCAGCAACCGTATGTTCTTCCCAGGATACATGTCCCTGTTTCCACAGCCTACGCATTTCCTTCTTACACTTCAGTCTGACCAGAAGGTCCTTACTCAGCCATGTTTGTCTCCTGCCTTCCTTGCCTGTTTTTTTTACACATGGGAAATGAAAGCTCTTGTGCTCTAAGAACAATGTCTTAAAAAAACTGCTAGCTCTGTTGTGCTCCCTCATCCATGAGGGTAGTTTCCCTGAGGGCCTCACCCACTAATTCCTTAAACAACAAAATGTCCTGTCTCATAATATTCAGGGTCTTGACATTAGTCTTCTGGGCCATATCCCTTGAGGCTGTGAATTCTATGAGGGTGTGATCACTGCAGCCCAGGCTGCTGCCACTCTCGACATCTAATTCATCTGTGTTGGTAAGCAATAGGTCCAATAGCACTTCTATGGTTGGGCTGTCTATCACCTGAATTAAGAAATTATCCTTGACACACTCCAAAAGTCTCCTGGACTGCTTACAGCTTGCGGTGTTGTTTTTTCTAGCAGATGTCAGGTTGACTGAAGTCCCCCAGAAGAACCTTGCAAGCATGATGCTTCCTGTAGCTGAAGTAAGGATGCTTTATCAGCATCCTTCACTTGATGGGGCAGCCTGTAGTAAACACCAGCCATGAAGTTTTCTTTGTCAGCTCAGCCTCTTATTTTCATTCATAAGCTCTTTAACCTGTCCATCACTATTTTTCAAAGACAGCACTGTACATCAATCAATTTTTTTTTCACATAGAAGGCAACCTCCTTTCTCTCCTTTCTTGCCTGTACCTTCTGAACAGTTTATAGCCATTGATTGCAGCACTCCAGTTGTGTGATATATCTCACCGAGTTTCAGTGATAGCAATCAGATCACAGCTTTCTAGCTGCACAGTGGCTTCCAACCATCCCTGTTTGTTACTCGTGCTACGTGCCTTGGTATAGAGACACTTCAGCCGGGCTATCGACTGTGTCACCTTTCTAGAGAAACAAGCCGTAAGTCCTTTGCGGTGTTTCACAACTATGTCTCTGTTCCTAACTGGGTGGTTCCTAATGCATCAGCAACTCCTAGCTCTTTTCTTTTACTCAAAATTCCACCCCCTTCCCCCACTAAGTCTAGTTTAAAGCTGTGCTTATAAGACTGGCCAGCTTGTTGGCAAAGATGGTCTTGCCCTACTTGGTTAGTTGAATCCTGTCAGCTCCCAACAGACCTAGCTTCTCAAAGATAGATCCATGATCATAGAAGCCAAAACCCTGGATATCTAGACAGCGTCACTCCAAATAACATTACTTGGAGATCTGAGCATACAAAGATGCTAAACAGACAGGGAAAAGATACAGAGTTTTATTAAACTAAATAAGAAGTTCCGTATCATTAGTAGAAAGAAAACACCTTTCTATTTATTGATTCCAAAATGAATAGGGTCATTCATCAGAAACCATGGAGAAACAAACACTTTCTAAAATGAAAACCATGAACTGCCTTTCTGCTTTTTCTCCAGCAAACACATGTCCTCCCCTACTGGCACATTGTGTTTTATTTCTAAGAGATAAATTCCCTCTATGTCACCCAATGTTTTCAGCTCTTTCATTTACCTTGTAAATAAGATGTTGGCATCAGGCGATTGCTGCCATATCAATAAAGAAAAACCTTTTCTGTGAGTAAATCACAGAAACTCTTTCATTTAAAAAAGATCAATTTCTTGATACAACTGAAGGTGGTTGTGATCCATTCTTGAAGAGATGATTTAATTTTACAATGAAAAAATCATGTAGTAGATGCAGTCCTACAACAAACAGTCTTGGCTGAGACTCGATGCACCTGAGCACAAATATCTGATGCTAGGGTACTGCCAAATAATATTTGTCAAATTACTAGTATGCTTCCAAACCAGATAACATATATTATTGCTCAACAAGATGTATTTGAACAACGTTCTACAAGTGCACTGATCTAAAATGGATGCAGTTTAACTTCACAGTTGCGAAGACTGCAGTATCTTCAACATGCTTCATTCACATTAATACCTCCTTCTAACTCACATCCCAGATAAATTTCTAAGGATTATTTAGACGATCTCAGCAAAAATCTGGAATTCCATGGAATTTTAAATTACTCTCAGATTGGAATAAGCTTTCAAAAATGCAGTTTTCTACTATAAATACACACAGGAAACATTTTCTGTGATTTTCTATTTCATTAGTTGCAAAGGATCTAGGTTTTGTCTAGCTTTATCTGAGCTGGAAAAGTACTGTATGGTGACTAGTAAGGCACAGGGCCATTAAATTTCATTCACAGCTGCATATCCTTATTTCAAGATACAATACATTTATCAGTTTTCCCTTCTTTAATGTAATTATAGACTGCATACAATTTAATATTTCTGGTTTGATATGAACAGAAATATGAACTGCATTAATTAATTTTTAATATGGCATTTACAGACATAAATTCATGCAATGACTGAAGTCAAAACTCTGTACCTTGTTTGGCCTTAATATCTGTTATCACTTGCATGAGACTGGTGGTGACCTGAATTCTGTGTACTGGCTTTGCTGTTTCACTGTAACGGTGAGACAAAGTAGAAATGTGTACTAATGTTACCGAATTCTTTAACACTTTTGGGGAGATGACAGGGGCTAATTTTCAAATTTAATGGGAACTAAGGTGATAGAATTACATTTGCAAGTTTTATTTCTAGACCACCAATATCAGAAGTTGGAAGAAACACCAGCTAGACTACTCTCTTGCAGAACTGTCGTACATTTAAAATGAATTATTCATCACCCTAATCACAAAAGACAAGATAAACACATTTCCTTGCTTTCCAGCAAGGAGGTCCAGCTTAATCCAAAAAAGATAATATGAAATACTTCAATTTTACTTCACTGTCTCTTATCAGGGTCCTGGGAAGGAAAGTTATATAAGTCCATTGAAAAATCACATTCAGAACCTAAAATAATTAGCTGTTTTCTCAGTAATTAGTAGGTACTACCTCAACAGTACAACCATATCCACCAAGTCCCAGACTTAGGCTGGGCAGTGAATGAAGAGCAGAGACTATCTTTACCTAAACGCAAGAGAGACGCAACAGTGCAGGCAGAACAATTTCACATTACAGAGAAGCAAATGCAGCACTAGTGTTTGTGCAGACAAGGACATTAAGTATCAGTTTTCCCCTCCTTTCTCCTCCGGTTCTTTCTTTTACTGTCACTATTGGCACCAATTTTCATTAATTTTCCACAACTCAGAGCTGGGCACCACACATGTCAAAGGTGACAGAATGTGGCTCAACAAATATCACAAATATATTAAAGTGATTTCTTTATAATGTATTTGCTAATGTATTTGCTGATTTCTTTTTTGTCTTTCATTAAAGAATAAATTTACAACTTCAGTTCACTGACACATTCAAATACAAGCTACACAAGGCAGAAGCACACATTCACAGAAAGATGTGTGTCAGCAAAGACATTAAACCAACAGAGAGGGAACTCAAATCAATAAACATTGATAACAAGTAGTCATCACAATATCCCTCTATGTCTGTTAATGTCAGTTTTCACTGGTTATATATTCTTGGCAATTTCACAGGGTGTCACTTTCAAACTGACCTTCACCAAGTCAAATGGAAACGAATAGTCAATATATAATATGAAGCGACTCTACAAAGGACTCTGGCTAATTTATCGCCCTAGCATATATTTTTTGTCAGCTACTATCAGCTGAATTTTTGTCATGCCAGCATAATTTTCGTTCTCTTGTGTGTGTATTCTTCTTCACTTTGACATTTATGACAACTGATCAGTTTTCATTTGACCTTACATTAAAATCTAAGACCTAACTTAAGGTTCTAAAAATAAACAGATCATTTAATTATACATGGAACACTTCAACTCATTTGTTATTTTTTGTTTTTCCTTCAGTTACACTCTCAAATGAGTCTATGTGAATACAAACATTAGTAGATTGGCAGTGTTGGGAGCTGCCAGACAAATTTTTTTCTTAGCAGCAGTCATCAGAAGTGACTGTACCCATGTCTACCAGGTTTCAGAAGACTGGTAAACAATGTAACATCACCCAGCTATGTGCTGTGATTTTCTTCTCCCAAAGCATGGCAATCTGGGTATTTGTGGTTTTAATAATCATCATTTTAGGAAGTAATGATTCCTTTATAAAGACAAGTGACTGAGCAGGAGTAAAGAACTCCAATTGCACCTATTTATAGAGAAAAAGATGACTGGAAGAACTGTAGTCTCAGAGTTGGGGAGGACGCATGTTTTCGTACAGTTTTGGATTTTGTTTCCCATTTTCCTGCCTCCAAAGCCACAAATTTGCTTATTTCTTCACACTAGCTATCAGTTGCACTGCTAGAATAGTAAGAGACCAAAACCAAATTAAGATCTAAACACAATAGTTGCTCTACAAATGGACAGATAACATGGCTTCTTAATCAAAGAGTGTACCACTTGAAGACAGAAGCATAAACAAATAAATAAAAGGAAAATAATATATTTTTTTTTTACTGAAGGTAAATGACTAAACTTTCCAAACAGCTAAGAATATTTTGAAAGACTTATTGACATTTGTGCAAATGGAGTCAACACTATTCTGCTTGTACTGTGGATTAAATGGACTTGCTAAAAGGGGGGACTTATTTTTTAGTGGACAATGTCATTCCAATTTAAATGAAAGGCTTTTGGATCTAAATTTCCTCCTGCCCAGCCAGCATAAAGAGCGGACAGGGGTGTTCTCCCTTATCTGAGCTTGATCTCTTCAGTTTCACTGAAAGTTAATGGCACTTTGTGTTTACACAGTGTTATTGAAATAACTACTGGACTCTTCTCTTACCATTTTCAAGAAAACGCATTTTTGAAAACAGTTCAAATATCAAAATATTTTGATTCTGTAGAAATGGAAATGAAAAACTTGTTTGTGGAAGTAACTTTCTCACAAGCAGAAAACAGTATTCTCAAAAGCATTTTCTGCAATAAGTATTTTGGGTCTTGGTCATAACAAGTCTGTCAGTGAGGAAAAAAGATTTCATATGGGGAAAGAAGACAAGGATTAAGGAGATGTTCATATAGCTAAGTTTGTTTTTCTTAACAGGCACCTCCATTAGTGCTAAGACTGGGGGTCGTTTTGTCAGAAGGAAGTCAGTCACATGTAGGTTTTTATTCCAGCACTGTAGCTCCAGGGCCAGGCTTCCTCAGAATACTAACAATGAGAAATACAGCCAGCCTTAAACTCACCAGACATCACAGGCAATATGGGTGGGTGGAAACGGAAAAAAGGATATACACATTGGGCTGAATGCTTTGGCTATAAATAATTTCAACAGATAACAGACAGAAAGGCTTCAGAAGTGATGTACTTCAGTGGCACTTAATCCACTACCACAACATTACACATACAGCTTTCTGGTGACAGCTGCTGCTTAGCAATAACCCTGCTATCTCCCCTGATCCCAAAAGAAGAGTAGAGGCATGATAGGAATACAACTCATAAAATGACTCCTTGTAGTTATAGCACAAGTATATTCTCAGGACACCACACAAGGCTTAATTTACTTGACTTTGTGTTTGAGCAAAAGAGAACATATATGTGTGTGTGTTAATTCTCACACACATACCTACCTCTTATGTAGCAGGGGTATCACCATTTGGAAACCCATTCAGGCCTGTATCAGATAATACATTAACTGAAAAGAATCCAGTGTAAAAATTTATTGTCTTGTAGCTTTCTTGACTTCCTTCTTTGTCTACCTTGAAGAGGATGTGTTGTTTGCCTTTTTCCAGCTATCACAAACCTCCCCTCATTCCTGTAACCTTTCAAGCAGCAGCAACCACACATCAACCTTGGTGAGCTCTGTCAGCGCCGCATTTGCTCCCATAAGTGTGTGTTCAATTTGTTTACTCCTTATCCCTTTCTTTCACTTCTCTGGGGAATGTTTCATTCCCACAGCCTCTGTCACAGGGCTCAGCCACCCAGCAGGTCTGAGAGTACACCTTTCCAGTAAAAATGAAGGCAAAGAAGTCAATCAGCATGTCAACCTTTTCCATTGCCTTTGTCACTAGGTCCCTTGGTTCATCAGCAGAGGGTGCAGATTTTAGCTCCTTTTTGCCAGTGCCCTGGGCAATAAAATAAGTAAGGTACCCAAGCCGGGCGCTCAGTAGCTCTGAGGAGTCTTGTTAACCCTTACTGGCTGTTAAGCACCAAATGGTCCCATGCTAACTCCTGGACTTTTAGCAAAGTAAAGTGTGATCTGGAACAACTGATGACAAAGATAAAGCCATGTTATTTCTGTTGTTCACCCATCCATTCCAGGAAAAGAAAACTGGACTCCTTGGTATGTAAAAGGAAAACTTGCATGTCACACTTCATGACTTAAGGATGTGGAAAGGTATTCTTCTTCCCATCATCCATATTTAAAATTGTCATGTTGACTTATTCAAATGAGTAGGGGAGGATTGGAGAAAGCATCAAGTGTTTGGCACAGCTAGATGAAGAACGACCAAATGACATACAGGCGCTCTCATGTCTGAAATAAGTCTGAAGCATAAGACTTTTAGTAATACCTTGTTGCAGTACTACCAAACTATCAAGCTGCAACAAGGCTTTTACTGTCCCATACCAGCCCTCTCATGCCTTGGCTGCGCCACCATCAGTCTCACACAATGTTTCAAAAGTTCATCTACTGTCCATGCTGTTTCTTCATCCTCTTCAGGCCAGTCCACCCTGCTTCTTGCCTCTGCTGCATCTGGGTTCCTGGCTTCTCCTCCAACCAGCCTCTCCTCATTCAGGCCCTCTCCTCACCTCTCCTACATCCCTGGGCTCTTCTTCATCCAGTCTCCTCTCTCTTCACCCAGTGCGCCTCAGTGCTATTTAGCTACTTAGCAGGAACAAGCCACAGCTGTACATTATTCACGTCAGCCAACCCACTGCCCCAGAAGCAAGCCCACAACTGTATATTATCAATGTTAATTAACCCTCTACAATACTTCTCATATTGTCCTGTTCAAGGAGAACATGATTGGTAGCTTTGTGATCAGGTAAGAATTTTTCTCCAGCTTAAACCCATATCAGCCTAAGCCATGGAGATTTTTCAGCTTTCACTGAAAGATCATGCTGAAGCTGCCAAGTATATCTATTTGGGTCTGTCTTATTTAACCCGTTTCTTACTCTTACTGGCACTGGTGATATCTCTGTCGTTCCTCTGCTCCACTGGTGGTCAAAAGCACTTAGGCTTCTGAAATGCTCCAAAATGACCTAATGTGGCTTCATGTTAACCTGCTTGCTAGCATTACTTCAGGTCAACGGGACACATCTCTAACACTGTAAGGTGAACTGTGGGGTTTTGTCATCAGCAGGGGGATGCATTCACAGCTGTTATATACCGCTGAACTCTCCCTGGGAGTGAAATTTTCTGCACAAGAGGGAATAAATGGAATAATTTCAAAAAGTAACTGGAAAACATGTATGCTGAGCAAGTAGCAAATCGAAGATGCCAAGCTAGCTAGGAGAGTGGGTACATGTCAGTAAGAGCACTATCGTTTTGAAGTAGCAGAGAAACATGAAATTGGGCTTATGACTCAGCCATGTGTATCCAAAAAATAACAGTAAGGCCAGAAGGAAGTAAACATTTATTTTGCTGGCAGGAAAGCAAATTTTGGAAAGTATTCAATTCCCTGTCAAAAAGCAATTCAACACACAGTTCAGTAAAGCTGCTTCTTACTAAATAATGTCAAAACAATATAGCTCTTAAAAGGAGTTCAGTAGGCAAGAGGCACTTTTTCAAGACAATGTATACTTCTGTTTTCTGAATCATATCCAGGGCCACCTCTTCAACCTGCACAGAAAGTGCCTATTCACACTTTACAGTAGCCTGCTGGCTCTCTCCCCTCCCCTAGTGTTCGTATAGCTAGCTTTGGCTGAGACCTTCCCAGAGTGGGAATGAGATACCTGTCCTGAAGTAAATTCGTATTGAAGAGTAATTAGCTAACCAAATGGAAACCAGCATAAATCCAAAAAGGAAATATTAAGAAACTTAAAAATGAGCCTGAATTAAAGCTAGAAATTGAATATAGGATCTCTTAATTCAGATCCCAATATCTAAGCCAAAGTCCATCCTTTTCCCCTTCTACTGGAATGAAAATAAATGACAACATGTACTAAGAGGCATGTTATAGATATGCCTCATATAATACACCCTTCATTAATACTTCTTCATGAAAAGAGTGTACATTTGCTGTAAAAGGCATCACAGTAAAGAAAACCTCAAGGTTTGGAATATGAGTTTGATACATTAGTTAGAGGACATATTCTTTTTTGCTTATATCTTCTCATCTGCAAAACAACACAGACAAATTATTAGTATGGATAATTCCTTTCTAACAGCTTTATACCCTAAAATACTTATTCTTGAAGAACACTGAAGTCCTACACTAATGTACGCTGTCTGTTTATTCATGAAATAAGAGTTTGACAGATTTCTTGTCTAGGAGGCACAACATAAATAATTGATACGTTTAACATTATACTGTGAAGTACTACAGAGCAAAGAAAAATTCTAGGAAGAATTATGAAGATTCTTGAAGTCTCTCTGCCCACAAAGGACTTAAAATGTAGAACTGTAGAGCAGTTTAGGTTGGAAAGGAACTCTAAAGATTATGGAATCATAGAATCATTTAGTTTGGAAAAGACCCTTAAGATCATCGAGTCCAGCTGTTAACCTAACACTGCCAAGTCCACCACTAGACCATGTCCTTAAGCGCCACATCTATGCATCTTTTAAATACCTCCAGGGACAGTGACTCCACCACTTCACTTGGCAGCCTGTTCCAGTGTTTG
>JAVJGI010000040.1:9328927-9344285 GCA_035590275.1 Ibycter americanus
CTTCTTGTCCACCTGGGCACACTGCTGGCTCATATTCAGCCATCTGTTGACCAACATCCCCAGGTCCTTTTTCACTGGGCAGCTTTCCAAGCATTGCATGGGATTGTGACCCAAGTGCAGGACCTGGCACTTTACCTTTGTTGAACTTCATACAGTTGGCCTCTGCCTATTGGTCCAGCCTATCCAGATCCCTCTGTACAGCCTTCCTACCCTCAAACAGATCAACACTACCCCCAACCTGGTGTCGTCTGCTAACTTACTGAGGGTGCACTCAGTCCTCTTGCCCAGATCATTGATAAAGGTATTAAACAGGACTGAGCCCTGGGGAACATCACTTGTGACTGGCCACCAACTGGATTTAACGCCACTCGCTACCACAATTTGGACTTGGCTATCCAGCCAGTTTTTTACCTAGTGAAGAATACACCTGTCCAAGCCATGAGCAGCCGGTTTGTCCAGGAGAATGTTGTTGGAAACAGCATCAAAATCTTTACTAAAGTCTAGGTAGACAACATCCACAGCCTTTCCCTCATCCACTAAGCAAGTCACCTTGTCATAGAAGGAGATCAGGTTAGTCAGTCAGGACCTGCCTTTCATAAACCCTCACTGACTGGGCCTGATCACCTGGTTGTCCTGTACATGCTATGTGATGGTACTCAAGACCTGATCCATAACCTTCCCCAGCACCAAGGTCAGACTGACAAGCATGTAGTTCCCCATCCAGTTCCAAAGCACCTGCCATGGGCAGGGACATCTTTCACTAGGTCAGGTTGCTTAAAACCACATCCAACCTGACCATAAACACTTCTAAAGATGAGCATCCACAACTTCTCTGGCCTATCTCTTCCAGTTTCTCACCACCCTCATAGTAAAAAAAAAATAAATTCTTCCTTATACCTAATCTAAATTCATGTTCTTTTAGTTTAAAATCATTGCCCCTAGTTCTGTCACTGCAGGCCTTGGTAAAAACTCTCTCTCCAACTTTCTTATAAGCCGTGATTAAGTATTGAAAGGCCACAATAAGGCCTCCCCTGACCCTACTCTTCTCCAGGCTGAACAGCCCCAAGTTTCTCAGCCTTTCTTAAGAGAGGTGTTCCACCCTCTGATCATCTTTGTGGCCTTCCTCTGGACCTGCTCTGAGAAGTCCATGTTTTTCTTACGCTGGGCACCCTAGAGCTGGATGCAGTACTTCAGACAGGGTCTCACAAGAGTGGAGCAGAGGAGGAGAATCAACTCCCTTGACCTGCTGGCCACACTTCTTTTTATGTAGTCCAAAATACAATTGGCTTTCTGACCTGCAACTCCATATTGCCAGCTGTTGTCTAGTTTTTCATCTACCGATATCCTCAAGTCCTTCTCTGTGGGGCAACTCTGAATCCATTCATCGTTCAGTCTGTATTGATAATGTGTATTTCCCTGATCCAGGTTCAGGACTTTTAAATTGTCCTTGTTGAACAACATTCTCAAGCCTGTGAAGGTCCCTCTAGATGGCATCCCTTCTCTCTGATGTATGAACTGCACCACTCAGTTTGTTGTTATCCAGAAAGCATGAACAATGTTAATTTGCTGGCATCTTCCTTCTACACTGATCTTTTCTACCAAATCTCAATATGAGGGGAATTCTTAGCAGACAAAGAAGCTCCATGGCATTCTCAACTTAATACCTTCTAATCCTTGATCACTTGGCAGCTAATTGTCTATGCATCTAGGACGAAGAATTATATGAAAGGATTACCTTTCAGGCAAAGTCAAATAACATATCATTGCAAGCCAGAATGATTGGCATTTTGTTTCTTGTATGCATGACCTTTTCTAAAGAAAATAAAGTTGTATACACCAGCTTTATTTGATTTAAAACAGGTGAATAAATCAGTTTCATGTTTATACATCACCTACCATTGAGAAAGATCCCACAAAGGTTTGTAGATTTTGTTATGTAATATATGCTGTATGAACCTGGATAAGTACTATTGTGTCTCAAATTCTACATGTAAAAAAACTGGTGATAGCATTACCCTTTCCTCTCTTTTTTGAGTAACTTGGCATAAACCATCTTATCCTGAAGCATCTTCTGAGAATCATAAGACTCCCAGATCCTGTGATCTGAACCACTAACACACAAATACAGTAATATTTTTATTATTTTTACACCATCAAGTCTGTTACAATGACAAGTATATCCAGAACATGACAACCCAAATAGAATATATTTTAATTATACAGAAAAAAAAAAAAATATGGTGACTTTATTTTTACCTTGCTCACTCTGTTTTACATCTCTTGCTTATTTCATAGCCTAAAACTACCCAGAACAAATAAAAAGATTAATTTTAAAGACAGTTTTTGCTCCAAGAGAAGGTATTTTTAAAAATAATTTTCTGCTTCATGGATGTGTATTGTTTCATTAATGAACCAAACATATAGCAAAGCTATAAACTTAATTTCCTTAAGCCTTTGCTGCTTTATTTTTTCTCCTTAATGCTACAAAAGATAAGATGAAATATCTATTTATAAATCAGCAACTAGCAAAATAATAGATTATTATTCATTTAGGAATGCTATCATGTAGATTTTAGGATATGTTTTTCATTTTAAGTACAACCTTTATTGTTTAGGGCTGACAAATGTTAAGAAACACATCACATACAGTTTTAACATCAAAACATGGTTAATTTGGTTTAAATTTGTATAATATGTTTTAACTCACAAAAAAGATCTGAATGATGAAAATATTTAAAGGCCCTTTTGTTGAAATTTTCTAAGGAATCCAAATATAGAAATAAACAATTATTACACTGACAACCGAGATGATACAGAAAGGAAAAGCAGTTTAAGTCCTGTAAGAGTAATAAACACAGCAGCAGTGGAAACAATGTGAGGAACAAGCTAGACATGTAGCACTCTATTAATATTACTGGGTGTTAACAAACACCTTAAATTATTAGTCAAGAATGAGTTTGTGATTGCATTTGTTTCACAATATAATAAAATATTAAGCTTTTACGTCAATGAGAATTTTCTTTGTATTACTTTCTTCACATATAGTATATAATAATAATTGGATCCAGGGTGACACTTCTTAGGTCAGACCATTCAAAATAAGTGAAAAGGTCACAGTACTTTATTTATTTACTTTTTTTGTTTGTTGGTTTATTTGAAACCTAAATATTGTGTTGGAACCCAAAAGTTCATGAAGTTTCCTGGCTAGGTGCCCAATCAGGCACATGAGGTAAATACAGACCCTTCTGGCAGACAATCAGCCCTCTTGAAGAACTTGGTGTAATGGTCTAGATCTGGTACTAAAGTAGGAAGCATGGGAGGGTATTCCAATGCTGCTTCTAAAAGTATTTGGTGAACGTCTTGAAGACCATTTTTTTAGATTACATAATGACATAAAGCTTTCCATTAAATATAAAACAAAGAATGGAACAACGAAATAGAAAAACATATTTTTCTAGAGAAAAAACCCTGAAAAAACCAGAAACCTTAGAAGTGCAAACTGAGAGGAGTTAAATGGATAGTCTGAATAAAAAAAACCCCAACATCAATTATGTTTTTGAAAACAAAAAAGTAAAAGATCTTTGCATTATTTGCAAGGCAATTTCCTGAGTTTTCCTGCCTGGCTAACTACTTAAGAGCAACTGTGAGTTTAGTATCATTGTTCCTTCAACGAAAAGTTAGCCAGTACATACTAACTTGCAGCAATAGTTTATATTATAAACAAGAAGACATTAAGAGGTGGGTATAGTCTCTTTGGACTCTTTCTTTGCAAGAGGGATTTTGGGGGAGTAAGGGAGAGTGGAGTAAGGGAAGCATGGAGAAGTGATTCCCTGCATACTAACAAATGCTAAACAGAGGCAGCTTCAACCTTCCTGCTCAGAAATCCCCAAGCTCACTACTGTATAGTCTTCCATACTCAGAAAATCTTCTCCTCATGGTGATGCTTATAGCTGCATATCCTGTCTTTCTGATGGATTTTATTGCTTCTAACATTAGCTCTTAGGCCTTAAGTTAACATTAACTTGTATCTATTTTACCTGGTAACAGATTAGTATAAAGTCTTGTAAACTTCCATTAGAGTAAACAATGTCTTTGTGCAACTCAAAGTAATCTTCCAGATCAAGGACTGAAGTGCACAAGAAAAATCTACTTGTCTTTTTGTTCTGCCCCTGCCAGGGAGAGGGCTGTGCAAGCAGCTAGAAGATGATAATGTAATAAGTCGGCAAAGAATTTATATGTTCAAACCCAGAAACTACCACAGATAAAGCTTTTATTGCTGCTGCTATTTGCAGTGACAGTAAAATGTCTAATTCCCCTTCTTCCTTATAACCTGGAAATGTGTGCTTGGTAATATGTCGTCTTAAACAAGGTACTAATGTACCTCCATATCCAAGATCTGTTGGATGATACCGACTAGAAATTCCAATATAATGCATGAAAACAAGCAAGCAGTAAGTATTCACTGTGTGGCAATTAGTTCTGCTTTGCCATAACATTCTGTGCACTTGCTGAAGGCATGTTGGCAGCAGAGGTTCCAGTGAAGCAAGACATTGCCACTTAGGGACTCTGAAGAAATTTGCAGAGGAAAATATTGGCTATACTTTAAAGATCATAAATGCCCCATAGCTATTCTGCACCCTTGCAGATAAGAGCCTTCCCTCTCCATCTGCCACTTCATCTACTCAATACCCACCAGTTAATGTACACGATATGATCAAAACTTGTTTCGCACAGCAGCAGTGTATGTTGTTTTCTTAGTCAATGCAGTTTGTGGGATGTCTCCAAGACATGGGTAGGAAGAATAGGAATTCAGGTTGTATCCCATGGCCAGTCTAACCTGAGGCTAGAAATCTTTTGTACCCAATCCTTTTTCACATAAAATAAATTTCTGAAATCAGCTTCTTTGGCAAGAAGAGGCATTGAGCTTTTACATGTCAAAGAGTTTGAGATCATAACTTAGCTCTTTCTTTTTCCTTATGCCTTTCTTTTTACATCCTCTTGGATTATCTCACTGAAAAGGATTGTATTTTATCATATCACAACAAAATGAAACACTGAAAGATTTCTTTCCTTAATTATCACCCTATTGTTACTTAGACCACTAGAAAACAGGAATGTGCATAATCACAAAGCAGGTTTTTGGTAAGGGAGGAGGGAACAAGTTATGTATAAACAGACTGGTGTTAAAAAAGAAAGTTTAATTCAAAAAATTGCTTAATGTATTATGAGGATTAGAAGATGAAAAAAATAAATTAAACCCCAAGTTTACCTGTACATCTCTTCAATTAACAAACAGTATAGAAAGTGTATATAGTGTTCATCCTACAGAATTAAATGCTAGGTAGGTATAGAATCAGTTCATGATCTTCCTCAAGCAGCTTAATGGAAAAGAGGGCGTGAGGGACATGAGAGAAGAGAGAAGAGAGAAAGAACAGACAGCTGCTTGATAAACACGCTGCTGCCTGGTACCTGGCTGGAGTGGATCCCTTGTTTGCCAGTCTGAATCTCACTCTGATTTTATGCTTGACTTTACACAAGTTGTACATATTAATCTAATAATTTTAATGATATGGTTTTGATGTTCTTCCCAAATCTTACTGTTGTTGAGACTATTTAAATTAGATTGCAATGAATCCTCATCCAAAACTGGATTAGCAGCCAGACTTCAAAAGATAGTTTCTTAATTCGCTAGCAAATTGCTTCCTTTGAAAGAAGGAGAAGAGTGCACAGAAGATATTGGAAAGGACTGCATATACAAGGTTTTTCAAGACTACTTGGGAGACGATTATGATGTCCTTCACTATGTTTCATGGAAAGACAAGTCCAGTTTAATATACATATAGAAACATTTCAGTATGTAGTACCATATTCATACTTGTATGGCAGAAGAAAGGGATGAGTGCTGTGATGTCCTTCTAAGCTTTAATGTGTCAAATGTGATCAGGAGGAGCTTGAATGGTGGTGAATGTAAGAATGGGGTGGGTGAGAGAGGTAGAGTGTGACCAGGTCAAAGGTTTAAAGTGATTCGCATTTTAAGGAGCTTAGTGTGATGGGCTTGTAGAGGAGTGCTGGGCACATGTTTGTGTCATAAACTGTAAGAGAATGCAGGATATGAAGTGGGAAGAGTTACAAGTAGATTGAGTTGTAAAGGGTCTAAAAATAAATGTATTTTTTCTTTGTCCCAAATGCTCTTAAAGAGAGATCTCGGAACATGTTCATACTCACTATTTGATTAAAATCTGACATAAACTATAAGCATGAAAAATAATCAATATGACAATGCAGTTTTTGAGTAAAGCAGGTCAAAGTCCTGTGCTTGCCCTTAAGTAATCTATATTAATTGTCCCCAGACTGAATTACATCTAATTGCAGTTTGTCAGTCTGCCCAATACTCTTTCTGATTGCAGAAGGTAAATTAATATACGGATGAAGTAAACATACCATCCTTACAAGACAATTTTACCCTTTCTTAGCTGGAAAATGGTATTGGAAATAGTCAGGTAAGGATGATACTGTTGAAAGCAGGCATGTCACAAGTCAGGATGTGCTGCACTCTCCAGATTTGTGCTCCAGAACAAGCACTTCCAGCTGCACTCAGTGCTGCAGCTGCATGGAAAGTGAGGCCAATTAGGTGGGGTTGCTTGCAAAACCAATGCTATAATAACAAGAGATTCAGCTGTACTCAAACAAGGTATGCTTCATTCCAGAATTTGATAGTGTAGGTCAGTTAAAGACACCTTGTGTGTGTGCTAGCAGGACTGCCAGCAGCTTAATGAGTAACATGACAGTAATGTTTCAGGGAAAGACAAAGACCGTACTTCACAAAGGATCCTCTATTCAAGTATAGAGCAATAACAGCTCTGTAAGTATGTGGTGAGAAATAAGTGCACAGTAGGAGTGCAGGACAATTACACTTGGACACATTACTGCAGTACTTGATTGTCTAAACAGCTTCTGAAATGAGCACGAGGCAGGTCATGAAGATAAGATACTCACTGTTACTCATAAGCTAGGGAATCATTTCATATGTAATCAAAACAAATGCACCAACTAAAAATGGAATTAGGGATCAAAATAGTAAAATAATCTTTTCCACATCTATCTGAGTCTCTAACATCAACCAAGTCTGAAAGAAAGTCTTAAGGAGACTTCTGAAGCAGCACTTTAGGGCTATTTGGAACAAGAAAGAACTGTTTTAAATGATCTCAGAGATTATTATCTTCTTGTGGAATATCTTAAATAGCATCTAGACCCCCAAACCCCCCAAAAAACAAAAACCCAAACACAATTTAGAGTCTTAAACAGTGAAATGAAGGATTAAGGCTAGCTTAGTTGTTGAGCTTTTGTACTACTAAGAAATATCCAAATGCCTGCTACCAATTATCTGTGGGTAAAACAACAGAGATGAACAGTGGGAGTTATAACTTTAAATTCACTTAGACTTCCAATGCAGAATGTATTGGTCTGACACCTCATTCAGCGATATCCTATGTCAGTATGTTTCTGTGGCTTATCCTTACAGTCTAAAGGACAGAAAGCATACCAAATCGAGCAGTCTGTGTGGGGCACACTCAAAACCAAATGTGTGAGAAAGAAGCAAACATCATTTGCTGCAGTCTATGTCTATTCTGAAAAGAAGTTTGGAATTCAGATTTCCATTCTCTTGCTGTGAATATGATGGAAATTGTAGCTATATACTGCTGTAATGTTTCTTCCAGCAATCAATCACAACCTCAAATCCATTACAAAAAATGGAGAGAAACTTACAGTTTATAGGCAGCTTTCTCTGCCAGTGAAAGGCTCTAATTCCACCAGTGGAGGCTTAAGTCATTTTCTCAGGAAGCATACTGTGTTTAATGCTGTTATTCGGATGCCTTAGCATCCATTAAGACATGAATGACAAAGCTTTTTATAGTTCTTGTGTCGCTTGTCTCAGGGCAGAGGTTGTGTATGCTGGAAGACTAGCCATTATATAGATAATGTAAACTCAAACTTTTAAACTGATTACTGTTCTCATAATCTCTGCCTATGTTACATGTCACCTGAAATTTTGATCCACTGATAAGAAGGCAGAAGAACTTAGGAAGATCTACAAAATAATAACTGTCACAGCTTTTTCTGAACAGTTAATATAAGAGATTAATTAAGATTATAAGTATCCACTTGAAAAGCAGTTGGCTTGTTAGCATTTTTCAGCTGTTATCCCACCTGCCCAGCTGACTGCTTTCAAAACTGTATTTATGAAGCCTTAAATATATACAGGGCTCTATTATCACAATACTTTGAAAACACATGAACAGACAGAAAGCGCACATAAGTGTCTGCAGAATACTCTCACACACACTTTTTATTTAAACACACACAGATACCAAACAAAAAGAGCACGTAAGCATGAATTATATTTATAAAAAGACTTTTAAAAACCCATTAAAAAAACCAGAAGTCCCATAATTTTGCACATCTGGCACATGCATTGTCCTTTATGAATAAATATGCTATTATCCAAAAATCCAAGTGTCGCATCATATGCTAGGTAAGCTTTTTTTATTTTAATGAATAAAAATGAAGAGCTATTGTTATTACAAGGGATTTATAATTAAAATACTGGCTATTTTTGTCTAGAGATTAGTAAAGATGACAATGAAAACATCATTGGTTTATGTATTTGTTTTAAATGCAAAAAATTGTACAATACTTTGCACCAGATTTTCAGATTTGACAGGGGCATGAAAGGAAACCTTCAGACATTTTATCATCTTTTTTTATAAAATGTAATGTTCAGCACAACTGCTTGGCATTCTATCAATGAAGAATGCTAATTATATGAAAAAGAAAGAGAGAAAGAAAGAAAATAATGAATTATGGAAATTGAAAATTGTGTGTTGTGCCTCTTAAAATAATTTTATGGAAATTTTGAAGTCACTGACTTAGCCATTGTGAGAACTGCATAATATGAAGAGTTCACTTAGTACATGTTTATTTCTACACATCAGCCTAATGAAAATTAATAAAAAAAAATTGGTGCATCACTCAATAAAAATCCAAACACCAACCAAAAAAAAAAAACCAACAGTAACTTTAAAAAATTAACAAGGAATTTCATAAGTTTGCTACATAATGGTACACCACTGATGGCCTTCATCACAGAGTTTAATTCCTTTCCTTTATGCTGGTTGTCATTGAAAAGAATAGGTGGCACATTTTACTTAACCTTAATGCATGATGTCAGACTTCTGCAAAAGTTAAGCAGAAAAACAAGTTCAATGGACAAGACATGCACATGCCCGTTATGTGTACAAATAATACTTTTCAATACCCTCTTGTCCTCACTCCTAATAAAGCACAAGCCTTAACCTTCTTCTTGACAGATTTTAAATTTAAAACCTCCAGCTTCACGTCAAGGCTATCAGTCAGCCTTAGAATTCTAATTCTCATCATAAACCATATGAATGGCTGCGATCTCATTCCTTATGTCAACAGAAACCTTCCCTTGAATCTGAAGCCCTGAACCAAATCTGAGATCAACATTTATTTTGCTTATGTCCACTCTTCCAGAATCATTTCTCTAGTTTATAGGCTTCTGACATGAATTTGATGGTAATATCTGTAATATAGCAACCAAACGCATTCCTTCTAAAAATGTCTCCTGTTCTGACGATCAGCATTAATCAAGATTCCCTCAAATAAATCTCTGCTATCCATGTTAAAATCACAACTTGCACAGACTTACATTCCTAAGAAAATATAACACTATTATTTAAAATGTCTAAGTATAAATGCACATTTGACATGGTTATTAATTTCAACCTTGGCTGAAGTGTGATCCTGATTTTCTTCTGTGCTTATGGCATATACTATGCCTGGGAAGATCTGTACACCCTTAAAAACTTTCCTTTATTGACTGGAATCCATGACCTGTGAATTCTTTCTACCAGTATTCTAATGAAACTTCTGCTAGTACTTCACATATGTGAAATTCCATGGTGGTCAGTAGTAATTATAGTCATGTGCCGTCAGTTTAAGAGGACTGAGCCTATCTTAAATAATATAAAACTAACAGAAGTTTAATGAGGACATATAGGAAGCAAGATGTCCATTCCCACTGGTTTCACCATGCCAGATTCTACCCTAAATACAACATACAAAACTTTGCACAAAAATACAAGTGAGAAAAAACTGCTTTTTTGACCAATTCTCATAGTTGCACAGTTTAATCCAGCAACTTCATTCAGCAGAAAGAGATTGACAATTACTACTGGGAGGCTAAGCTAAGATGAGCAAATGAATGCTCTTCACACTCTTTAGTCATTCTTATTTGGTGCTGTTTGCGGTATGACAGATGCTACTGCCATTTATTCTCCTTTTGCTGTCTGACAATTTACACTGGGAAGAATGCATTTCAGAAAGCTTTGATTTTATGTATCACAGCGGAAGTGGTTCTTAAACTTCCTGTGATATATCCATGTTGACTCAAAACTCCAGAAACAAAGAGGCTTAGCTTTTTAGCAGCAGAGCCAGAGAATACACATATTGAAAAAGATTCAGTTGTACTCAGAGGAAGGGAAATGTATCACGAGACATGAGTATCAACTCAAAAAGAAAAAAGGCAAGAAGGCAAGACAGCATGTATCTGGTCCTTTACATGTAACCAGTCTAGAGTATGTTGAGTCCATTGCCTCAGCTGTGCAAGAGACTTGAAACTAGAGCAGGCACAATAGCAAATCTTAATCTAAAATATATCATTCAAGAATGTCCTCCTATTTCTGCTTATAACAAAAGTCACCTCCGAGAAGTTATGTCTTTCCTCTCTTTTTCAACTTGAGTTTAAAATTCCAAATGAAGTACATCTGCTTGTTGCTTTGCTAGAGGATTCAGATTCTGGGGATTTTTTCATTCCCCATTTCCTTCTATGTAAAATGGCAAAAAAATAATAAAAGGGAAAGAAACATTGCAGGAATAAAAAGACAATATGCTGCACAGAACAAATATATTACTGTTCACTTTGTTAAGTTCTGAAAGCAAGTTTTATTTCTGTTATATCTCATCTCAGATGTGTCTTAGTGTGTGACTTTTCTATTTTATGCCTCTGATTCTTTCTTGTAAAAAAGAAGAGTGCTTGCAACAGCCAACAACCTCCACACCTCCGTGACAAGAAAAAAACAAAATTCCGATGAACCAGTACAGAACTATAAATCACAAACTCAGTCACATAAATGATATTTTCACATTACCGTTCAGAGTCAAATACAATACTGCTATGCTGGGAATATAAAATATAAAATTTGTAGCAAAAGCAAGAAGGAAGAACCTTTTATCATAATCATCCACCTGGCAGAACTATATCACATGCCAACATCAACAAGCAGAATTATCATATGGGCTAAAATCCAAGAGAGTATTATCAACTATTAAAAGAATTCAGGAAATCTGTATTCCTAAAATGTGAAGGAAATAATTATTTTTGTATGCATTTTATTAAAGCTTCAGATATATGAATCTGAATTATTCCTGCATGTATTTTTATAGGGCATGATAATTACTTCTTTCAGACTATTGTGACACCTGCTCGATTTTTTTCCCTTAGAACAAAAGCTAGTGCTTTATTGATGTTCTTGTCCTATACATTCTAAAAGAAACATTCAATCTAATCACCTTGACCTTTTGTAAAGATAGCATGTGATATAAAACCACAGACCTAAATCCACCTTTATCACTTCTCATAAGAAAGGCAGATTGTCATGCGATTTTGATGATGAATCCCATACTTAATTAACAATATGATGTGATAAAATGTAAAATGCAAACTGAAAATTCCAGTTCTACCTTATTTAAAAAAAAAAAAAAGCTATATTGAAATGTCTATTTTTTTGACTGAACATGGGAAATTATACTACTCATAGGCAAAAGGTCTTTTTTGCATTTCTGTTTAGCTTTTTAAAATTTAGAGTGTGTTTATCTTGAGGAAAAAAATCTCCACTTCCATTCCATTTGGAATTGAATAATACCTTCTTACAGGCTGTTCTCACTCAGAACTACAAGCTGGTGATACTTACTTTGCAATAATATTAGGACTCAGCCTCAGTAAAAACATAAACTTAAGGATCTAGGTACCCACTAGCTATGTCTAATTGACACTCATTAAGTCTAACATTTCCCCAGAGACAAAAATAATTTTTTATTTTTCATTTACTTAATCTTGTAAGATTTTATGGAGAAATCTCCAAGCCATTGTTTCCAAAATCTATTTTTCTGAAAGTGCTACTAAGATTTGCTTCTGGGAAAGTGATTTAATGTACACAATGAGCCAGACAGCTGGAGAGGAAATCTGATGTTTACCTGGACATTTTGAAAAAGATGGAGTGGATTGTACCTCACTTCACTTAAACATTTAAAAGTTAGACTAAGTCAGATTGTCCTTTCTTTACAAGCACCCGAGAGAAAAGTTTTCTCCAAAAGGTTTCATTTTACTTATCTTAGGTGTTTAGAATAAGATGAATCATGCTCAGGAACAGCTCAATTTCTCTGTATTGAAAACAAAGGGAGCCAAAGACAACTCAACTCACTTAAACTCAAGACATTGAATTTAGAAATGTAAATTTGGTGAGGAATGTCTCATTTCTCATTTCTCCATTTTACCAATTTTTCTAACTATAGAAATGGGCTTGATAAACTGTAGTTTACATTTCAAGGTCATGCTCCTATTTACTGCCTTTATTTTCATTAAAAAATTGAAAGTTTTAAGGCTAATCACAGAAAAAAAGTTCTTCTGTTCCTAGTGGTTAAAGAGGATGGAAAATTACATGTGCCATGATCACCACACCCGGCTTCAAATGAGCCTGTTTGCTCTGCCCCAGACAATTTTACCTTCGTATGCCAAATCTACTCCATTCCCTCTCTTTCTGGGAAAGACTTTGTAAGACTTTGCCTCTGCTCCTGTGTCTTTATGCATTTATCCTCCCTCTTCCCAGATCTGCAGTATGGAGCAGGTGGCACTGTGGTTCCCTCTCTTTGTTTTTGAGACACTTGTGGAGGGGAAGAAAGCAAAGAACAGAGAAGCTGACCCATCAGTTTCAAATGAGACAACCTGGTTAAAAAACAGAGGGCTGCTGAGTGGACTTGTCTCTTCTTTCTTTCTGTTCTATGTAAAGAACTCCTGAGAAGAAAAGTTTTCCTGCTTCTTCCAGTAGTGCTGCCTGATTGCTTTCCCCGTGTGTAGGTCACCCTAAGGCGATCATCAGTCATAGTTGTTTTCCCCTCTAATAACATATATCAGCAACCTCATGACACTCACTGGAAATTTTATTTTCAAATGTACAACCTGTGGTAACTTAGCACAGTTTTCTTACTCCATTCCAAAGGAACGTTTTCTTTTTCATTTACTACACCCACAGCAAAAAGGGTAGAAGAGTACTCCTTTGAGAATAAAAACCAGAAAGCTACTGGCTGGTAGCAAAAGTGAATGAAAACCTGAGATTACAAGGACAATCCTTTTAAATTGCCTATTCCCTTCTACGTCTTGCTCCAGAAGGGAAACAGGGTTTGTGCCAGGGAAACTCTAATCACTTGTATTTGTGAAAAGTTTAACAAATTAAAATTTCACTTATTTTTTAGTTGCTTGAACATTATCATATGTGAGAACAGATGCAGAACCTGTATCTCTATGTATGTTGGGAAAAGTGCCTCAAAATACTGTGGGCTTTGTTTTTTATTGCATATGGAAGGAATAGTACAATTATGCATAAAGCATAACTTTTAAATAATTAGTTATGAGAAATATACATTGACAATTTCAGCAACTTTGTCACAGACAATTATTGAAGGAAATTTCCGCAACACTTGGTGGCCTCTAAAATGAGAGACAGTGTAATTGATCTCTGCTCATTCATCTGGATGCAGGCGAATTATTACACCAGTGACTTTGAAAATTCATCTGTAAGTGAAAAGTCCTTGAAAACACTTAAGATAAGGAAAAATTAAAGCTAGTTAGCATAGAAACAAAATTATAGGAAATTATCTGTAAACTTGCCAAAGAATGTACATTCTATGTCAAAAAAATTGTACAAATACTTTGCATGAAACCACTGTTAATGATGGACTGGGTTTTGAGGATACAACGTGAATGATGTTATGTCACTTCAGTGGATGAGTAAAGAATAAATAGTCAAAATATACTGTGAAGAGGGGATTCTGAAACTATGCATAGTGAATCCATCCTGATTGCATTAATTGGTGAAAAAAACCACCCAACTATTACTAAAACTAGGCAACATTAATTTTAATCATGTTTGTCTCTCCTCTAATGTAGCATACATGGTCCCAGTGACAGACACATTAATGATCTTGGATGGGGAAGAGTGGGAGTGTCAGATTTCTGCTTGCCTCTTCATTTACTATACTAATTTTTTGTTGGTGAAAGGGATTGTATAGGGATGATTTGTCTTACCACAGTGGTTAGAACTTGATATGAAATCTCTGTTCTGACCATTGCTAGCCAACTCCAAGGATGGCTTGAGACCAGGGGATGGATCAGCACTGCACAAGTAGTGTCCCTGACAACCAGAGGGCTTGAGAACAATCAATAACTTCTTGCTGAGCATCAGGAGGCTGCTGCACCAGAAATTCATTAGTACCAAAGCCAAGAGCGTTTGGCTTCCTGGATTCATTGCCACCTTTTCTCCAACATATTTGCAAAACATGGCTATTTTATGTTCACTTATAGCTGTACTATATATTCATCATTCAATCACATGTTATCTCCTCCCTTCTGCTCTCAGTTCTTCCTCTTTTCTGCTGCACTGGCAGCTATGTGTCTAACAATTCAGCCTAAAAGACATAGTCAGCCAGGTACTGTGAAAATCTTGTCTTGTTATAGATGGCTGTGTACAACAAAGAGCAAAGCAGATCTCTTGCACGAACCTTAAGCACTGGGTGCTCACTGAAGTCAGCATGATGCTAGGACTATAAAAGAAGAAAGAAAACATCAAATAGGAGAACAGAGTTGTTAAAAACCTCAGAAGAATAACAACACCACCACTCCCAACAAACCCGCCAAATCACCACCCCAGAAACCCCCAAAAAAACCCTAAAAACACCTGTCACAAAACATTTATATTACATATTACCCTCTTTTTATGACTCCTGGGTACCAAACATGGATACAGTGATAAACTGCTTTCTTTCACAGGTTTGTGGTGTATTTATCTGGATAATTTCCAAAGGTTCCTTGCAATCTCAACCGTTCTGGGATTTCCTCATCCCTCTGTGCAATTCAGGGAAAAAGAGACAGAGGAACTGAGAATGAAGAAATGAAATTGAGCTTGGGGGGGGGGGGGGGGGGGGGCGTGGGGGGGGGGGGGAC
>JAVJGI010000040.1:9344385-9360482 GCA_035590275.1 Ibycter americanus
GGAGGGAAAGGTTTTTAGCTTCTGCCTTTGTTTTTTGCCCATCCTACTCTATTTTAATTGGCAATAAATTAAATTAATTTTCCCCAAGTCAAGTCTGTTTTGCCTGTGACTGTAACTGGTAAGTAATCTCTCTGTCTTTGCCTCAACCTATGAACTTTTTCATTCTGTTTTCTGTCCCTGTCATTCTGAGGAAGGGGGGAGTGAGCCATCAGCTGGGTGGGCATTTGGCTGTTAGCCAGGGTTAACCCACCACACCAGGAAAAACCACGTCAGCGCTCAGCACACACAAAAAGATGAAAGGTACTGAGTTCCATCAGTCTGAAAAACTTGAAAGAAATCGGCAATATTGCAGTCCTAATAAAGATATCAATAAGAGCATTGGTAGCTCAGATGAACCTCTTGCAGATGCAATGGTTGACACTGTAATAATACAAAATAACTTCATAGTCATTCTATAACATGAATTAATTTTAAAATTGATAAATAGACCTCAAATTAACCTGTTTCAACACAATGTTATTAACAAAAGATTCACAAAAATTATTTTGGTATATGGAGTAAGACTCTTTCCTTATACCTCTTTTCTGCCCCTCCTGGGTTCCTTCCAGCTCTTATCACCTCCTCTTGCTTTCTGCAGCTATGAAGCTGTAGCTTGTCTTTTCTTAAAAAGTATATTTGCACATTTGAAACATTCCCAAAAAAGACACCTTAGATAAATGCTTTTCTTCCTCTTGTTATTACTTTGCAAGTTAAAAGACTACTGAATAAAGCTATTCTGGCAATATCTGTGAATCAAGTATTAGAAAAGAAATAATATGTATTATCATCAATTTAAAAAAAACCCTAAACCCAAACACCACATTTATTTTCATGGTAGATGATTTTCAAGCTTCTGGTCTCATTGGAACAGATCAATGCAAATGAGGAAGCTGCTGAGAATATCTGCTGAGGACATATGTCTCACTCTAACATACAGAAGAGACTTGAAAAAGTCCTCCCATGCCAGGGTTTAAATGTCTAGGTTGACATTCCCCATCCTTAAGCAACAAATGAATAAAAAACAAAAGAGGCTCATTTCCCTGGAACCAGATCCTTGTCTGTTTCTGGATTAGAAGAAAAGGCGCTGGAAACCCCTATCAGTCACTGAAATGGAAAAAAGATGGAAAAATGAAAAGTGAACATGCCTAGAACAGAGCACTAGCTGACAACTGAACTCTCCAAAGTCACAACCTACTGTTCCCTGTGTAAATGATACGTAACAGAGGACAGTAGAAAATAGAGTCAACAGAAAAACAGGAAGACATATGGTAAAACATAGAAAGAGTAGACAGGGCTTCCTTGTTTAACTTCTGAATAGTTAATTATTTACTGGCTAAAGCTCACAATTTTTTATTCATGTGCAACACTGGGGTGGGGGAGTTAAAAGACACAGTCAAGCATATTACTTTTTGGACTAAACTACTGTTAGAATCTTTATTAAGTAGCAACCACTATCCATATATTTTGCATTTTTTTTGCTCTGCAATATTAAGTATCTGACAGAAAGATTTCAGATTGATGTGTGAAGGTCTTATGAACAGCACCTTGCAAATTTAGGGTTAATCATATATTTCTATAATATAGATGATGTATAGACAATATATATCATATATAAGAATAAAATTTATATTAATTTTTATAATTATATATTATTTCAACTATAATGTAACTACCTACTATATATAATTAGATATTTAATTTATATATATAGTTATTTTGTTTTATTATGTAGTATAATGTGCAATAATTATATGGATTTTATTATGTATGATGTAATAAATATATATTGTTTATATATGAAACATATATTTATCAAAGATAAATCACACTACTCTTTAAAGTCATGAAGGATTGTGACTGCTTTTTAGCTAATGAACACAGAGCAATAAAAACAATTTTTAAATATTGATCTGTAAAAACAAAATGACAGGGTAGTACTAACTGTGGGTTTCCTCAAATGCAGACACTGTAGTAGTGATTTCTATATGCGATAAAATCTGTGTGCGATAAAGACAGACAGTGGAAAATACAAGAAAGTACTTGTAAACAAGAAGAGAAGCAGAAGACAGAGGACTTTATTAATAGAGCGATCAAAGTATGTAACTGTCTCCTGCTTGCTTTTTTTTTGTATTCTTGGAAAAAAAAGGCATTTATACTTCTCAGTCATAAGCAGGATCACACAGCAGAGTATGACAAATTATCTAATATTTTTCACCATTATAAAAACTGCTTAAAATGTTGGGGCAACAATATTAATAGTGGAGCATTACTTCTATACTTTTTCTTACACAAACTACTGAAAAAAACAAGAGGTGGAAATAATTTCCTTGTAACTGGTGAATTCAATTGCACCTTTTACTGAGGTTGTGTTTACTTTAATTGACAGCACAGTAGACTGCAACATTTTGTTCAGTGAACATTTCTATTAACTAGAAGATTACATTAGAACTGGTAATGGAATTTTAACTTCAGAAATGTAAGAGAATTACAAAGGTGCATCTGTAGAACTACAGTACATTAAACATCCATTGTTTTATTTGATAAGTAAGAACACAGACACTAAAATGAAAATGTGGTCATGAAAGAGAGTTTAATTAAGACACACTGATTTTATATCAGTTAAAGATCTACTGCAAATTAAATGGCTATGCACATGCTTGCAAAATGTCTTGTTAAGAACAATTTGCTTCCTTGTGATTTGGCTTTATGAAATGCCCTCTACTGATATATACGTTATAGAGTTACATTTTTCTACATATGACTTTTCAGGCTTTTTAAGTTTGCTTATTACAGTAAGCTATCAACGATGTATTCACTTTTACCATACTGCTGGAAGTTGTGACTAGCTGTATGCAGGAAATCATAGCAAACGTGCATTAAAGTGATGATTTTGGACAACCCAAACCTACAGAAGAAAGGAAAGATGTACCCGCTGAGTAGCACTTATCCAGTTTGGATCTCCATTCATGTCACTGGCTGTCTTTTCAGGGTGCCTAACTCCACCTTTAAGACCAGCTTTGCTGCCTGCCCATGAGCACAACTAAGCGAAACTTTCAGAGGTATTCAGGGCATTGCATATCTGAGAATAAGATGCGTATGCTGGCAGCTTGGTACAGTTAGATTTTTAGGATCAGGTTGCCTAATACCTACAGTACCTGAACACTGTATTCTGCCAAGGTTTTGAAATGTGAAGATTTTTTTTTTTCCCCCAAATTTTCTTCCAATTGGAGTAGCTGGTATTTTGGTGAGTTGCCTCCACAGTTCAAAGAAAAAAACTTGTATTACAGAGAATTTGGATAAACCTCTTCTTACAGAGGGTACAACTTTGTAGTAAATATGGACACATTGATCTTCAAACAAATGTGATATGATAGGAAATTCGATAATTCTTAAATGTAAGTTTTGGCACTTCCTGTTGTTAAATTCATCAGGGCAGAGAAAGAGAAAGGATGCAAGTATTTATGAAATCCCACAGAATCATACAGAATGGTCAGGGCTGAAAATGACCTCTGGAGATCATCTAGATCAACCCACAGCTAAGGCAGGTTCACCTAGAGCACATTGCACAGGATCACATCCAGGCGGGTTTTGGATGTCTGCAGAGGAGACTCCACAACTTCTCTGGGCAGCCTGTTCCAATGCTCTCTCACCCTCAAAATAAGGAAGTTTTTCCTCGTATTCAGATGGAACATCTTGTGTTGTGGTTTGTGCCCGTTGCCCTTTTGTCCTGTCGCCGAGCACCACTGACAAGAGCCTGGTCCCATCCTCTTGAAACTTGCCCTTAAGATATTTGTATGCAGTGATGAGATCCCCTCTCAGTCTTCTCCTCTCCAGACTAAACACGCCCAGCTCTCTCAGCCTTTCCTCATAAAGGAGATGCTCCAGTCCCCTCAGCATCATTGTAGCCCTCTGCTGGACCCCCTCCAGCAGTTCCTTGTCTCTCTTGAACTGGGAAGCCCAGAACTGGACACAGCACTCCAGATGCAGTCTCACCAGGGCAGAGCAGAGGGGGAGGATCACCTCCCTCGACCTGCTGGCCACGCTCTTCCTAATGCACCCCAGGATCCCATTGGTCTTCTTGCCCACCAAGGCACACTGCTGGCTCGTGGGCAACTTGCTGTCCACCAGGACTCCCAGGTCCTTCTCTGCAGAGCTGCCTTCCAGCAGGTCAACCCCCAGCCTATACTGGTGCATGGGGTTGTTCCTCCCTAGGTGCAGAAGGGACTTACACTTACTTTTATTGAACTTCATCAGGTTCCTCTATGCCCAACTCTCCAGCCTCCCCAGGTCTCACTGAATGGCAGTGCAGCCCTCTGGTGTATCAAAAATCATGCACATTTCCACATCAACCCAGTGTATGTTACAGTTACAGAGACCATGAAAAGAAATGGGTTTGTATTTGAAAGATTTAGTTACAGTTGTGCAGTATTTAAAGACATTTCTAATTCACTGCTTAAACACAAGAATCAGCAAAGTAAGATTAATTTTGTTTTGGCTGTTTCTACAAGGAAACATGGAAAGTAATTTAGCAAGAACAGGCCATAGAAAGAAACGTTGGCATTCTATTAGCATTTTCACTCAGTGTTGCATTTATAATATTTCTGTGATCATTTTCTTAATGTGATAAAAATAATGTCGTAATGGGAAAGAGTTTGATATGAAACAATCATATTTTCATAGGTTAGACTAGGTTCTCATTTACATCTGGCATCCCTAGGACTTTTATTTGGTAAATATAATTTTAGATTAAAAAAACTTCTTCCATTTGAGAAAAAAAAAAAATCGTGCTCTTAAACTTCCATTTGTCCTCTTATTGTAGCTGTTTCATTCAGCCATATGATGCTATCTATTTTAACAAAAATTGTCTTTTGAAGATCTTTACAAAAATCAATAATACAACACATCCCTTTGACAATAATTAAGAAAAAAAAAACATTTTCTGCCAGAAGTATTGGTATTATAATGTCACAATGAATGTTGTTTAACTAATAGAAAAATGCAGCCTTTGACACATCACATCTAAGCTTATCAGCTACAGAAGTGCTGGATCAGATTCACTGAAGGAAATACCTGTGACCACAAGCTGTGTGTTTCTGGTCCTTGCATGAGTTCAGAAGTGGCAACACTGGATTTACTGCCCTAAGCCATCAGATAGAATGACACCTAGTTTCTTGAAGACTGTGCTACATGCTCTCTGCAGTATGTTTTTATGATATGAAACTCAGATATGGCAGATGTGAGAAATTCATGCATGCTTATTCCGGAAAACATGCTTATATGTACAGAGACAAGCTTATCGATGAGGCAGTTTGTTAGTTCAATGCATATCGCTGCAAAAGCTGGTATAAACAACATTAGCAGAGTGACTTTTATTGGTATATGCCACGTTCACCTAAATGTATTTACCAACACAGCAAGGATAGCACAGCCATGGCAAAAGCAGCACTATACACAGACCTTAGTATAGGATTAAAGCATGGCCAGTTTCAAAATGTCCTGTACATTGTAGTAACTGGCATATCATTTCAAAAATACTTTCTGAAAATCTGGAAGACAATGTCTTATTACCAGTTTTTACAAGTGGAGAGTAAAATTATCCAGCCTCACGGAAAGGCGCGACCCCCCCCGAACCAACAAAAGGCAGAAGATACATCAATGTCCTGACACGGCCCACCGGCCCCCACCTCCCCAACCTCGTCCCCCTGCACCGCCCTCCACCCCCCCCAAGGAAATCAGAAGACATCTTAAAAGAAACACTTGAACTGCAGCAACAAAGATAACTGGTCCTTAAGTTACAATGTATGTATCTATGCACAGCTGGTGTTGGTCAGGCTCTCTCCAGTAAGGACCATGAATGCTCTCTACATTTCGGTACTTTTGAACGTCATTAAATGAGTAATTTGACTTTTTCTCCTGAGTTCTGACTCTGTTCAGTGGCTCCACAGAAGCAAACCACCAGCAGCCCCACGATATTTCTCCAAGTGATCAACAAATCTTCTCTTCTTGCATATGCTTTGAACTCCTTTTTGTTGTCACGCTTTTATTCATACCACTTCATTTGCACTATTTGACACAAGTTTTAGTACTGCTAAAGAGTAGCTGGCCTTTCTGATTCCATCTGATTTAATATCACCCTTCTAAGTGAAGAGGAAACTGCAATAACATAGAAAGATAGTTTATCATGTCTCAGATCATGCACAACGTTATTTTGGAGGTTGCCTAACAGTCAATGGAATGTGTTGTCAGTGAGAAAGACTAATAAAAGCTCTGACAACCCTGTTTGTTCTTATCAATTCAGACTCTGCAGAGTACTGCTTTACTTCAAAGGGACTATTACAAACTTTAAATTTTTAGTCAATTTTCTACAAAAATATCCAAGTGCCATAAATCCAAAACCAGACTCTGGAAACCTACCAGCACATTTGAGAAAGTAAGGACCTTCAGCACGTTTCACTTCTCATGTATTGCAGCAGTAATACAAGCTTCTGTGTCAGAGGTGCCAAAAGATTATTCTTGTTTTTAAAGGAATGTTGTATTTTATAGGCTACCATTTTTGAGAAGGGAAGAAAAGAAACTTAATCATCACAAGGGCTAGTATAATATTTCTTTTTGAAAGGGTAAGGAAGTTAGAAATTTTGACAAAATTTCACTTTTTTTATCTGACTTTTCTTTAACAAATTCCCACTGCACTTTAAGTAGACATTTCTGCTCACCCTTGAGTTCGACAGCTTCATACTGCAAATACATGAAAAGTAATACCCTAGACCTGGACATCCCAAGGTGAAGCACAATGCAGAAGACAAGTTTTTAACTGTAGACAGGTGTCAATTTCATTTTCTCCTCCTCTGATGGTATTTAAATTTTTGACAATACAAGTTCAGCACAGGAAAACTAGGGACATACTTCTTATCCCCTTATTTGCTTCTTATGCAGGAGAGCTGCCACCCTGCCTCAAGCCAGATCAGATCATCTTCCAGTGCAAAAAAAGAGACAACATACCATCTCAGGGGAGCCAGTTACCATTAACTGTTTCTTGTAATTGATATTGCCTTGGTAGGCAATGAAGACAGGAAATGTATGATGGGTGGGTCAAGGACTGCTGTATCCCTGACTGTCATTCCCTTTCCAAGAAGCATGTTGACCAAACAGTGCACACATGCCACAGCAAACCCTGGAGGCTTAGACTGCAGACATCCACCCTATGGTCCTGTTCAGAATATGTATAGCTCTCTTACAACCTCTGAAACTCTGCTGTACATGGTATGTGTGTGCAGATATGTGTGTGAGGAGGAGGAGGACAGACAGGTGAAAACTCCAATTTTGCTTCAGTAAAGATTCAGGGTAGAATTCATACCTGTAGCAAGCATCA
Organism: Ibycter americanus; assembly: GCA_035590275.1. Lineage (NCBI taxonomy): Eukaryota > Metazoa > Chordata > Aves > Falconiformes > Falconidae > Ibycter > Ibycter americanus. The sequence continues at coordinate 9,351,794 of JAVJGI010000040.1, forward strand.
ATGAAAACTTGTGAAAAACTTTTCCTGGTGAAAGAGGACTGGACCAGATGAATTTTCAAAGCTGCTTTTCATCCTTTTTCCTGAGGCTCTATAGTTTGATTTTATTTTTTTTTTCCCACTAATGATTTTAATAAAACACATAGGCTAATTAGAAATGGCTACTAAATAGGTCTACCAGTTAAGGAAGGGTCTGCAATGACAAAGCATAGGAAAAGTACTCTGTTTTTAGGAAATCTAATAAATTGAAATACAGTGTAGATTATGGAGAAGCATAAAGATCTCTGATGCATGAAATTCAGAAAACAGGTATGTCTGAACATTTTTAAATGTAACACTGTTACTTTGGCTAATAGCAAATGTGGCTGATGTGCTGTTTATTTATTGATGCAGTCCATCCTAATGGGTTTCAAAATGACTGCTGTTAGATAAAATTTCAGAAGAGTGAATTATTTAATGTTCCTAAATGGCATACTTGACTACCTGCCACATTTTTGCAGTAAAACATCCAAAGGCAAATGTACTACTCAATTATACCAGAATCAGAAGATGAGAGAGAAATCCTTATTTGATTAAAGACATTAAATCCATGATGTTAGAAACTGTATATCGAACAGCAATATAATGAAAATAATCATTATCTGAGCATTAAAATCATTGTGGTTTAATATCAATAATGATAACAATAGCAATATGAATTATGGAAAGACCTGTCTTGTGGCTCAGATGTTGAGCACAAACATAGCAGGAGCTGAATGTTTCTTAGACATATGCAGCTCAGCTGCAAGATATACCAAGACCAATTCATGGCCATACAGTTATGATCAGTTCCTGTAACCCTCACTGTTATGAGGGGACCTAAATTATATTGCACTGGAGGGCTTAAGCAACACGCTTTTAACAGTTCTGATTCCCTTTTAAATCACAAATACATAAACAGCATCCACTTCTTAGCAACAGAAATCAAAGAGAATAAAGCGAAAAAAAGAGTAGTAAGCTCACCAGCAACAGCTAAAGCATTAAAAGTTTGTCAGCAGGGTAAATGAGATTTTTAGTATGTGAACATCTCCTGTCACATATGGGGAGCTGTCACATAGACATACAGGGAAAATGTCATCCAGTATGCACAAAAATGACACAATATTGGCTCAAAAAGCTTAACTTGTTCTATGTCAACATAGATGGGTGGGTGCATGGAGAGTCAGGAAACACTGGAAAACATGGAAATATCTACATGTCCTGTCAAGGAATGAGGAAAATAAAGGGAAATGGGAGGGCGGGCAGGGGCAGGGAAGGGGAATGTCCAAAACTGAGATAAGCTGAGAACGGAATGTATGAAGGAAACAGGGCCAGGACTTGAGTTATGAGATCAGCTCTGACAGAAGAATTTGGTTATCCAGTGCTCAAGCAGACATTCGAATGTCCATGGAGCTTCATAACATCATCTCCCATACTTGTTCTTTTAGGACTCCCACCTGTGCTTCACTGACTCACTGATTTTCAGTAGATGATATAGTGATATGGTTAAAGGAAGTCTTGTACAGGTACGTGGAAGTCTTAGTTTCCAGATGGTTTTTTTTTAGCTACCTCTTCTCAACTTTGTCCCTGTTTTGAGAAGGGGCAGACAATTCTGGTCCATTCGTGAGTTCATAAAGCATTTTATTTAACTGCACAATTGGAAATCCAGACATAGCACAGATTGCAAGTATATGTGGCTGTAGGTTGACACTGAGATCTCTATTTTCTCGTCAGATTTCCATCACGTTTCATTCTTTTTTTTTTTTTGTTTGTTTGTTTGTTTGTTTGGCCTTGGTTTTATCAAAATCTAGCATTCTAACAATCTCATTGTTTCTTTGGAGCTGCAGATCTTACTTTCAACTGTACCTTCTCTTTTCAAATCTGTCTGGTATAATGAAATCCCAGACTATCTAGGACAGCGAATACTCAGCCATAATCATAATAAAAATTAGACATACACCAGAAATAAAGACTGTGTATTTTAGATAAAAGCAGGAAAGCTCAATGAATCTGTAATAGGATAATGCAAAGAATATTTAAAATAGAAAGCCACAATGAGGCTACTGCTGTGTTATAGGACTGTTTTACTCCTTTCTCTCCCCACTGGGATCAGGCTGGAAACCAGAAGCATCTGGCATAGTCAGCATTAATAACTGCAAGTCAGCAGTTTTGTATGTCCTGTAGTTCACAAGCAAAAAGGGGGGGTGGAGGGGAGGGGGCAGATGGACAACACGGATGAACAGGGAGAGGGGGAGAGAGAGAAAAGGATGTGGTCAGAAAGAGAAAATAGGACAATTACATTCAAAGAGCCCAGTAGACTTCCTGAGGCAATCTAGCTTATACAAATAATTTACTCCATTCTATCAATGTGTGGTGACTCCTATGCTGCAGCTTAATTGCAGTGAGTAGCATCATAGTTCTTAGCAGATGCAATTTGTATGAATGGTATTGCTTTTGGACTAAAATATTCTTGCATGTTAACAAGTATGGCACATACTAGCACTGAATGATCTTATCCACTGCCACTGAACTGCTATGCAATATGCAGTTTCATAAGAAAGCAAAATACACATAAAGTTGCTGCACAGAATCAGTAATAGCAGCCAAGATGAATCTGTGTCCTTTCTAATACACTTGTACTACTTCTCTGTGATAGAAGGAGAAAGGATTTGTCAGCAGGTGAGACAAAAACAACAGTCAGATACCAAATACTCAAGATTTAGCCCAGTCCCTACTCATATTTATATCGGAAAGGAAATTTCCCCCTGTAATTCAACCTGGCTACACAAGTTATGTGTCTCATTCCTTTCTTGCCTTGTTTTAAACCATCACATTCTGGTCACAGCTACAACAGGATACCAGAAGAGATCAAGCCAGTAAACTGACACCAGGTACCTGTGACTATCAGTGTTTACCTTGAGGATCCTTGCTGTGATTCTCAATGGAAAATTGACTGCCAGGTCACACTAGATGAATTCACTGAAGTGTTTTGTCTCCTCCAGTGCTCTCAGTACTGAAAGCAGAAGTGGTTTGCTAGGATTATTTGGGCCAACCACAGTCAACCCACTTCATACCACGGAAGAAACCTCAGAGATCAGTGAAATAATTTTTCTCTTATTTTTCTTAATTGTGGCTGCCAGCACTAAGGACTCCTCAGACTTCTTAAGTTTTTAGTTGATGTGGATCCTCACCACTTCTTAAGCAGTTCTAGGTCAGTAAAATTAATATGGAAAAATTATGAAATGAGATGTGATTGTTTTTCTCTGATCCCATTCTGTCTACCACAGATATTTCAGGAATTAAAACCATACATGTTAAAGACAGAACTGAAATGGAATTAATCTCTTTAACTGCTGCCCCAAAATATTTTGGTGAAATAGTTCTCCTCAACCAGGTAAACATACAATGAACAGTTTCAAGAAATTTGCATGGAATAAGCTTGTGCTGAGGACACTGTAAATTGAGTAAATCATACAGACATTCAGGGATGCTTCACAACATGCGCAAAACTAGTTATGACATTGTGAAGGCTGTGGATGAGGAATGCGTCACTGAGATCCTAAAAAGCTAGAAGGTGACAAATGTAGGAATGGTAGGGCAGGACTTGGCAGATGTTGAAACAGAAAAATAAGATCATCCTAGACCGCTGTTGGTCTCTAATAATTAAAAAGTGAAAAGAAATTATCTGTAAGTGTAGGAGCTCTGCCAGGGTGTAGCTACAGGATTGATAACAGGAAGGCCCAGGGTAAGATTTTAGGAGTCTCTTATTGATACTAGTTGTAATCACCATGAAAGGACTTGCTAAAATTTTGGTTATGGAAAGAGGTGACATTGTGTTTTGAATCCTGTCATCAAGTACAACCGGAAGTAATTAGAGATCTAGTCACTGCATTAAAAATTGTTTCACAGCCCCATACAAAGGTTAAACTGTGAAGTCCTTCCAATGACATTCAGTCTTCTGAGTGCCAAAACTCCCACCTGGTCTAACAGCTAAAAACATGGGATTCATATACTTTTCAGATGTATAAAAAGGTCATTTGAAAAGGAAAGATAAATAAAAGAAAAAAAAAGAACTGAGAAATGCAGAACCTTTTGGAAGGACATTCTTGTCCTTAGTATTTACCTTGCTCTGTCTTATGTTGCCAAGAGGGTAAATGAAAATAAGGGTATTATTTTTTTCCTATATATAGTAGGAAATCTTCAGTAGTAATGAGATTTGTCAGATTGACAACCTGGGAGAATAATTTCTGTACTAATAAATCCAGAGAATGAATATTATATTAAGAGTGATAATGCAAGCCCTCTTACACTAGCCCATCAATGTGTCTCAGTCCTGACCTGAAGGGGACTAACTCCAGAGACGGAAAAAGTTCAGTCTCATTAAACATGCATCTCCCAGCTTTTTTGTTAGAACTGCCAATCATGGTTATCAAAGTAATAGTAATGCCACTCGAGTCACTGAGAACAGCATTATTAACAGAATTTAGATAAAGTAAGCTGCAAAATTGAGATTGAAAAATAACTTTGTTCCATGGTCTTATTTTTGATCTTCCAAATATTTAAACAGTATTTACCTTTCTGTGGGGTTGTTCACTCTCTATATTACTACTTCTCTAATAGAAAATCTCTAGTAAAAAGAGAGTAATTAGCTAGATAGGTGGTTTGGAAAATGAGGTTTTAGTATTCCAGGACTCCTCAGTCTTTAAAATCTGCTCCAGCGAGACTGATTTATAAAATCACTTTGAGAAACTAGTTGACCTCTATTTAAGCTCAAATTTTAAAGTTATCAGGCTTCCCAGTACTATTTTTCCTATTGGAAAGTTGTTCCATTCTGTCACTGATCTTATAGCAAGGAAACATCAAACATTTTGCCAAAACCATTGCCAGTTTGTGTCTGTATTTTTATTTTACCATCATTATCACCAACACTAGCCCTCATTTCCATGATGTATTTCTAGTCAGGTTTGTATGGCAGTATAGGCAAGCCCTGTTATCACAGCCTTTGCCATAAAATATTATTATACAGAAAGAACTAAAATTTGTTCTACTCTAAAACAAAAAGCAAAACTCATTTTCAAAGCAACAGCCAAGGTACAGAAATGTTCTTTTGAACAGAGAAATCAATTACTCAGTCACTTAGATATAAAATGTGATATATAGGACAATTAGAGTAGTAAGATAATAAAAAATACTTCCTTCATCTGAAAAACCACAGCAGAGACAAAAATCATTCTGTGCTGTGATAATATGAATTAAGCTACAACATTCAGAAGAATTTAATGATGAAAGTACCCCTCTTCCTCTGATGCTAGTCTCTAGTAATCGCTATAGTGTTCTCATGACTGAGACCAAGCTGATTTAGAATATAGAGAGCTTGACACCTTTTCGAAAAACAGTCTGTTTTGTGGTATTTTTTTGCTCATAGCTACTAAAATTTTATAAAATCACTCTCAGTGACCATGGTCACTTACTCCCAAGCTAATGAGTTCAAGAAGAAAGGCCCTGAACCAGAATTCTTACAGTCTTCAATTATTCTTGAAACCTGAGGGTAATTTTCACCACACTTTTTTATCAACATTTCTTCCTGAATTATTTTTAGTTACACTACATTCATGAGTCATCGTTCTCCTGAAAACTAACATTTAGGACAAGCTTTTTCTTAGAGGCTTGAGAATTGATCTGAAAAGAACACTAGGGAAAGCCAAAATGTCATAGAAGTGATTCATGCCTCAGTTATCCCAATATTTCTAAATGTGTTGAGAGCAACGTCCAACTTTGCACATGTGGATAAAATTTAGAATTAATCTTCCATTTTAATCTGTCTCTTTAAACTATCCACACCAAACTATGTAATGTCTGCACTACTGTGACAGATGCACTCAACCCATTAACCAAACTATCACTAGTCTGAAACTGGCTCCAAAGGAGGTAAAGACCTGAGCTCTAGTCAGGCCAAGAACTCCTCCAGGAAATCCACAAAGGAGCAGAGTGACCCAGTAAACATCGATGCATATGAGCTTGGAATACTGACCATGCAATTCATTCATGAATAGCAGGTGGTTTTTCCAAGACTCATCTATCAAGAAACAAAGAAACTTGTGGGTACAAGGATTCTCATACCGTTCCATTGTATGCTTTTTGACTACAGGCCAACCACTTTATCCCATAAATATGACAGCCTAAGTGAGCCTTCTTTAAGCTCTCCTTGCTGGGTGGTGTGACTGCATGGTGGTGATGTCCCTTTGAGCCGGGATGCTCCTCAAGGTGACTCCTCAAAGCAGAGAGACCTTTTTACCAACAACATATCTTTGGATGAGTCCAATTCAAGCTTTCTCTAAATTGCCGTTGGATCACACACTAATAATTCTCCCCTTGAGCTGGGATGCTGTTGTGGTTTAACCCCAGCCAGCATCCAAGTACCACACAACCACTCGCTTTCTCTACCCCCACCCAGAGGGGTGGGGAGGAGAATCAGAAAGAAATGTAAAACTTGAGGGTTGAGATAAGAACAATTTAATAGGTAAAGCAAAAGCCGTGCATGCAAACAAAGCAAAACAAGGAATTAATTCACTACTTCCTATGGGCAGGCAGGTGTTCAGCCATCCCCAGGAAAGCAGGGCTCCATCACGCATAATGGTTACTTTGGAAGACAAACACCATAATTCCGGATGTACACACACACACACACACACACATACACGTACCCCTTCCTTCTGGTTCCCCGAGTTTATATACTCAGCATGACATCACATGATATGGAATATCCCTTTGACTAGTTGGGGTCACTTGTCCTGGCTGTGTCCCCTCCCAGTTTCCTGTGCCCCTCCAGCCCTCTCGCTGGCAGGGCCTGAGAAGCTGAAGTCCTTGACTTAGTATAAACATCATCCAGCAACAACTGAAACCATCAGTGTGCTATCAACGTTGTTCTCACATCAGAGCCACAACACAGCACTGTACTAGCTACTAAGAAAAAAACTAACTCTATCCCACCTGAAACCCGGACAGATGCCTCTCATAGCATGCTAAATTTATGCTAGTAAAATCCATGTAGGTAATTCCTTTAGACATAAACCATTGTCGAAACTCTGAGACTAAAATTAGACCTAGCCACACCTAAGCTTTATCAGGAATCTAGAAAGCAAGGGGGTCCACTTCAAACTTCGCAACTCAAGAAAAGTATCTCACTTACTCTTTGCGTCTCTGGTCGCTGTGTAAATCTTTCTAGCTTGATTTTCCTTTGTGTGTTTCATTCATGTAGTAAGTAATAGAGTGAACCCTACTATTGACCTTTGTTGAGTCATATTTCTACAAATTCATATTAGGACTATTTTGCTAATGTGATGGTGATTCTTTAAGGGACCTACACCACTCATTCATGACTAGCTTTAGTTAATAAGAATTATTAATATGGAAGCTAACTTTAACATATTAAATATTAGTAGCAATCAAGCTGAAACCACAGTATTCCATGTAAGTCAACCCAGAGTATTTAATGAGGTTTTTTGATACATTTGGATGCCTATACTATGTTACAGGTGCAGCCGCACTGCTACTGATGTCTGAGCTAACATGTACAAAAGTCATGTCCAGGTTAATTGAAATTTGTTGAACTTTTCAATTCACCAGTTACACATAAAACTTTCATATATTACCTTTACATAGTTAAAAATATGTGTTGGACTCTCTACACGTCAAAAGAAAACAAATAAAAGATGGTAAAGAAAAGCGAACAAGAGCAAAGACTGAGAGAGAGAAGTCTCAAGTGAGGGAAGATATTTTTCTACCATTCTGAATAGACAGGCAGATGAAATGTAACCTGCCGGTCGAGAAAGATGGAAGCACCAACCCAGAAATTAAAGACAGCTTTCTCAAGCTGCTGAAGATGAAACACCATGACAATAGTTACCAACACAGACAACAGGAACTTACAGTTTTTATAGAGGCTGCACAAAAGCAACTACTGGAGAAATAACTCACATGCTCATTTCCCTCTTTTTTCAACAGAGTCAATCCGTTATTTACTAATAATATCCTTCAATTCATCTCTTAGCATAAAAGGAAAACCTTAATGGAGCAGCACCTAATACCTTGTGTTTGTCCGTTGCTTGAATGCTTGAAAGACTGACTGGAAGCTGGAATCAAGTGTCACGCTAAACCTTTTGGATAGGAGAAAAGTGAAAACACTCATTTTAAGCATGAAAGAACAAATAGAAAAAATCAAGAAAACTTCTTAAGAACGAAGCTTAGCTATTCTGCTTTAATGTGATGGCAAGGCAAGATGAAATGTACATAAATTTTACAGGACAACCAGGTGTTCAGGCCCAGGCAACGTGAGTTTATGAAAGGTAGATCCTGATGGACAAACCTGATCTCCAATGACAAGGTGACCCGCTTAGTGTATGGGAGTAGTGGGTGGAGTGTTGATCTGCTTGAGGGTAGGAAAGCTCTATAGAGGGATCCATGCCCTACAGGCTGGATCAAGGGACCAAGGCCAATTGTATGAGGTTCAACAAAGGAGAATTGCCAGGTCCTGCACTTGGGTCACAACAGCCCCACGCAACACTACAGGCTTGGGGAAGAGTGGCTAGAAAGCTGCTCAGTGAAAAAGGACCTGGGGATGTTGGTCAACAGATGGCTGAATATGAGCCAGCAGTGTGCCCAGGTGGACAAGAAG
>JAVJGI010000040.1:9368847-9394735 GCA_035590275.1 Ibycter americanus
CACATCACAGCCAAAACACAGCACAGCACCAACTACCAAGAAGAAAATTAACTCCATCCCAGCTGAAACCATGACACAAATGGAGGTTAGAATCAAATCAAGTGAACAAACAACAAGCAACTCAGAAACCACACAGACTGAAATTCTAAGCTTAAATGGGAACAGTACAGTACCAAGTCTTCTTTAGTGTCCACCTGAAGAGAACAGCAAGTCTTACTGCACAGAAATCAAATGACTATAATAATAAAGAAGAAACATTAATTTTCCTATTTAGACTGAATAAATATAACAATAAATATAACCAGATGATCTGATTATTAGATAATAGCAATACATTTTTTTATGGAGAATTTAGATTAAAGAGGTTAGATTAAACCCTAGATTTGGTGTTGAGTGACATGCAACATCTGGCTTAACATATTTAAGAGGTGCTATGAAAATGGCCATAATGGAGACAACTTGACTTTCATAAAAGGAAGTCACCCTTACAGACCTACTAGAATTCTCCGAATAGGCCAGCAGCTGAAGGAGCAAGGATCATCCATTTCACACGATCTACCTGGATTTCTAAAAACCTTCACAAGTTGCTCACCAAAGGTTTTGAAGGGAACTAAACAGCCCTCTGATAGAAGAGATGTCACTGCACAGATAAATAATTGATTAGGAGGTAAAGAAGCAAAGTTCAGGAGTGCAGAAGGGCCACTGGGGAATTTTCACTTGGGTTTGTTCAGCTTAACACTTGGAAAACAGGATGATGAATGGAACGACAGTTTTTTTCAGAATAGAAAGGATGAGAACAAGTGTGAACTCAAGGTGAGAGAGTTATGAAGTGAATGACTAGACAATAAAATCTCATGTTAAAAGTCATCATCTATGAAGAAATGTCCATATGGGAAAAAAGAAGTATTTACTTCATGCAAAAAAAGGCAACTCTGAGACCATCTTGGAAATGTGATTCTATGATTATACTATATAGCTGTATGAGAAATGTCAACTTAATCTTCAGAATCAATCAAAAAAACCAAATCATATGCTAGGAATTATTTCAAAAGGCAGAGTGGAAAAAACAGAATATAATTATGCCTTATAATAAGTGCCTGGTTCACCTGCCTCTTGAATACTATGTGCAGCTTGGTTCTATCTCAAAAATTGTGCAATAGAACCAGCAGAAGTTCAGAGAGATTCAGGGCGATAAGGATGATCAAAGGTATGGAATATTTTCTCAGCAGGAATGGCTAAGAAGGCTGTACTTTTCAGCCTGGAAAAGAAATGACAGAGGGTAGAGTGACTAGCAATCTTAAATAGCCAATAGATGGCAGCTAATAATTGGTTTTCTCTCTATCATCTGATAGCAGAACTTCCAATAGTTCCCCTATTGCAAGGTGGATCCAATAAGATCCAAACTGAAGAGAAATAAAAGGAGGTGATTCTTCAAGCAACACATGGATGAGCCATAGAACTACTGGGCACAGGCTTTTTGAGCGTCAAAAATTTATCTGGGCTTAGGAACACTCTGGATCAGTTAATGAATGCAGTGAGAGTTACTTTAAGAACCCCTAATTCACAAATGTGGATGTGGATTTAACAACATACATCCGTGTCCACCTGAAGCATTTGCATATACAGGCCACATATGTTGAGAAAAGGGTTGAGAGGAAACAAGTGGAAGGGGGAAACCTGGATACATGTTTTGGAGTGAGCTACAATTCCTTGCAAAAAACTCACAATGCCTAAAAGCAACATGCAGACAGCTGCTAAATGGCTGAGAACTAAGTCTGCCTCATTCATCCCTTGTTAACATTTCCTCAGGAAAGCATTTCCTTTTGCTTTATCAATTTAAAAAGTTGCACACATGTATAATCCATCAGATGGCGCAGAAAACCTGTCAATCGGTGTCAGCCCACATACTATTCTAAATTTTGAACAAGCAACAGAACTTTACATCTTCATGTTCAACATTCTTTAAAATTGTTATTCTCATTGTATCAGACCAGAAAAGGAATCAATTGCCTTTCTGAGGAAGTCAGCTATTTTGCTCCTTAAAAAAGAGGGTAAGCACAAGGGAATGATTCTAACAAATCAATGATGGTTTGTCATCTTCAGCCAAGGACTCGTCCACTTACTCTGTACTGATTGCTTATTATTCTATACTAATCACTGTATCATATATTTACTCAGAAACACTTCTACCAAATGTTCACAACAGTATTTCAGCCATGACATAACTGTCAGCCTAAAATTTTTGTGCAGCGATGAACTGCATGGGCTTAGAATCATGTTTCATTGCAAGATAGTTAATCTTGTAAATTTCGACTGTTTTCTTTGCTTTTGGGTTATGCTTAGGTCTTTGTCAAACTGTAGCTGAAGATCCTGTAGCTGCACTGTTGAAGGACTTTCAAAAAAAAAAAAAAAAAAAAGAAAAAAAAATGAGAATTTTTTAACTCCCATTAGGGACTGAGAAAGGGAGTGTTCCCCTATTGCAACATAAAATTTGTCCTTCCACTCAGCCCTTTCAAAGGTGTTAACACTGTGCACTTGTGACACAGTCTTAAAATTGCTGTGTTTATTTAAGTACTTAAATAAACAAGCAAGTTTCCAAAATAATTACCTTAAGAAACATCTTGCCTACAGATTATTGAGCTGTTCAAATCAGTTTTAGAGGCGATTCTGAAGGATTGTGGTCAAGCCAAATCTAATTATGTGGCTACTCTGCTTAAAAACCTGAACTGCTCAGTCATTACAGAACTGTGTTGCACAAACTGGCCCTCACACAGTCAGAAATGTCCTCATTGGCTTCCTTTGCATGGTTTAAACAGAACATCTTCTAAAAGACAATACTAGCCTTCTCCTGGCCAAAGCCAGGATCAATTATACTTAAATCCCTTCCAACAGATGCTTGTTTAATTATACTTAAACCTTGGTAACAGAAATCTCACCATATTTCTGAAGATTTCTACAATTTGTTCAAACAAAGAAACAAAAAAACCCCAAACAAACAAACAAAGACATGACTCTTACAAGCTGATACCCAGAGAAATCAACAAAACATTTTTCAATACTCATTTTTAAACAGCAGCAGTATTTTTTCAACTAGGAAATTAAAAATGTTTTGCTAGCAAATTCCTTCAGGTAATACTATGTTTTATATGAGAAAATTCTAAGGAAAACCTAGCAAGAATTTTAAAATGGTAATTAGATGGTAACTTGTACAAGAACATACTCCTGATGTTGCTTTTGTCATATTTAGCAGGACCAACAGCTCATTTTAATGTGCACTGAACATACAAGCACAAACACATGTAAATTTTGTATTAAATGCCATTCACATTTATAGCCAGGAAATGTACTTATATTACCATTTGAAAGATCTCAAGATTAATTTGCATAAACACACAACTAATTTAAAATTTCATTTGTAATTCAAGTCTCTTTGAAAAACAATATTCAACACATCATAACCCCTCTATGATGTATGGTTGAAGACCACTTCCAACAGCAAACCCTGAGGTAATCCTTAATTTCAAGTGGGTTTAGAGTAGTTTTTTCCACCTTTATTTGAAATTTTTCATTCCTTTCTGAAATTATTTTACTTTCCTATGACACAAACTTTTTTAAACCCCTTGCCAGACACTTATGCAACTTCTCAGTGTTAGGAACCTCAAACACATTTTGTGTTGGCAGGTTAGATAATGCCATTGCCATAATTGAAAGGAGATGCCTGTGATGAATGAATTATGTTTCTCTGAATAATGTTTTTATTATAAAACTACATGTACCTTTTCAGTCTTAATACAGACGTGACTTTTTCAGTCCTTAAAACATGTCATATCTACTAAAAAGTTGATTACAATACTGAAATTACCCTAATAGCAAATACACAGCTCTACAAAAACGTGTCTTAGACTTCAACATCAGAATCCTTCGTAAACACCTATCAGGTTCAAAATAGAGGTATGCATGTGCATGTGTGTGCCTGTGTGTGTATGTGTTTTATTGTTTAGCTACTCAGAACTTTTATTCTGCGTTGAATCCATCACAGGGAGAAGGTACTAAGATAACATTTATTTTAAGCAAAGTCACCCAACAAGACATTTTTGCAGAACACATACAGTGCTACAATGCTGTATGGTAAACATGAGTATAATCCCAAATGTTGGAAACATCTGCTGCACGACAATGCACCGTTCACAAAATAAGAAAAATGTAGATGTCTTATAATTTAGTATGTTAGCCAGTTGAAGTCTGAAAAAGCCTGGAGGACATGAACCTTATTCAGAAATCATTACAGATTTCCATTGTTAGTAATTATGTGGAATGTGTCTCAAATGGAATCTCACGTCATAGTATGATGCTCAATAGACAAGACAAATACGTGGTGCCTGTTAATATGATATAGTTAAGTGTATAGGTACCATACACAATTATTCAGCTAACATTGATGCATAACAAACAAGGCTATAAGTAAGAAAAATTATTCTATCCTGGTGTTTTCATAACTTTTTTGCTATAGAAATAAGCAAAAATTTCTCTTTGGGTTGCCATTTTAACCAACAGTGTACTAGATCTGCCATGTCTCTAGGATGAAAAAGTTCCACCTTTGTGAACATAATAAGGATTATCTCATTAAGGTATCTTCACTGTCCTGCAAAGTGAAACTTGAAAGAATTAGAAGTTAATGAAGAAAAAGCTGAATACTGTACATCTTGACAGGTACATTGGAATGGCAAAACTTGGAGCTAAAAATAACATTAGCCTAAGGATATTCTGTTTGATACTACAATGTGTATTTTAACTAACATTCACTGGTTCCAAAATATCAACCAAGGGAAAAGAAAAGTTATTTAACAGTTAGAGAAAAGGGGGAAATTCTAGACTTTCATTAGTTTCCCCAAAGACACAAAATTTTCTTTGAAGTCTAAACTTTATAAAATGCAGACACTGAATTTGCGAAGTCAGATGAGTTGTTCTGCTTATTGATGTCCTATTTTTAGTGTGTGATTTTTTTTTTCTTCTGGTTTTTGTCTGACAGTTAAAATCTGTTTGGTATAGGGAAGAAAAATAAGACACAGACATTTTGCAATCAAGGTTGAGGCAGACGATAAGTGTTTACCAAGACTGAACATTAAAAAAAAAAAAAAAATTACAAAAAGCCAATTAAGACCAAGCCTAATGTCCTATATAGGAACTAGAGTTTGTAAACAGACTGAGCACAGCTCCCATGCTAGAGTTCTTTCATTTGTCCAGTGATGGGTCTGTGGTACTGCAGACCACTCAGACCTGTCTAAATCCCTGGCCTTTAAAGCAAGTAAGGCAAATTCAAGAACTGCCCTGGTTTCCTTGGTAAGTCATCCGTGAATTTAGCTCCACCAAAACATTTAATCTCTTCTTCTCAAGGTATGATGTTTGTGTCTTGTGACTTTTGCTCACATTAAAATTTTGGTATGTAGTTGATACAGAGTGTTAACCAACTCCATCCCAGGTCATTTTGTGATGCAAAAGAAAACTTAAGTTAGTTTTCAAATACTGAGCTTCTATTAACTGATAACTTTTTATTAATTTAGTTCAGGCCCTGCTAGAGGGCTTGGGGGGATGAAAGTTAACAAAAGAAGAGAAACAAGTAAACTTAATGTTTTACCTTTAATGGAAAACTTATTCATTTTTACTTTTAGTCAATTAAAAAGAACCCAGATTGGTTTTATTTTGCATCAGATTTCGATAATAATCAAACCCAAATATTACAGAGACACAACCTGATCACATTTTATTATAGTAAAGTTAAAGAGTATTAAAAGTCAAAATGATGTTAAATTAGAACTGTTATAAAGACATGAGGAAATATGTCCTTCAAACAATGTTCTTGTTAGACTTCTGGGTTATTCAAGTTGCACAGTGACAGTCAAAGAACTAAAAAACCCCAGTTAACATATTAATATTTTTCTTCATTTTAATTTGGCAACTTATTTCTGAAATAGAAAGTGAATACTTTTTGTTTTCTGCTTTTTTCCTTCTCCTCCCAACATGGTCAGTCTAAGGCTATGCCAGCAAACCTGCTATAAATTGCACGTAGCTGTGCTGTCTTGAAAGCAATGAAGGGGAAGAATTGTGTCTCTGAAATTTCCTCTCTGATTTCCTTTTGCTCTGGGCAAGTAGTAAATTTGCTATTGACCTCTAGTGGCACAAATTATGAAGTTAGTTTATCCGTGCTCGGCTTGTGATTTGGGTCAGGGTGGCATTATGTCTCAGATCCATTTTCTCTGCTTTCCCTGTTGACTGCAGTGTGTTTATGAAATCCACTTTTTTGTGCACCCTGTCCATGAGTAGTAAAGAATTCAGCCTGCCTACCAAGGTTACTTTAAGGACATGTAAACTAAATTACAGCAAAAATGTTAAGAATTGTGTAGGAGCTGAAGAGACAGTGTACACATTCACAACAGCGATACATCAATGTCTATTTTTACTGCCATTGTCAGATCAATACAGTTTTCAGTAGGAAGGAAGACAAAAAGTATTAGCTACAATGAAGAAATGAAAGCAATGAAAGTGCAGTAGGGCTTTTCAGAACTGTCTGTAAGATTAGAAAACATTTCTTCTAGAAGTAAGTGCAAATACATCATAACTCTGCCACAGTAATCTATGACAAGCAGTCAGAATACACCAGAAGAATTGGAACGCTGTTTTTTGACATGTAAATAAAATGGATTCCTGCAGGAATACCTTCAGATCCACTAGTGCAAACTAATAATAATTCTTTACTACAGGAAAATCTACTATTCATTTAACTTTAATTTGCTAGATATATGTAATAATCTAAGAGAATTCTTCATTTTGGGAAGGAAGCTTAAAAATATTAATTCACTGCAGGACTGAAGAAAGAGGGATTATGGTTGAATATTTTGAAAACCGTTCATGAACATAACTCAGAATTTTACTGATTTATGTTAGTGACTTTTTCATATTTCCTTGTTATATCAAACACTTGGAGATGTCTTTGGTATACTTTAAGAAATAAATCTGGTTTGAATTTTGACTTGTTAAACTGATGAATAACAAAAAAGATACAATATTATTTAGGTATCTTGAAAATATAACAGCTGCTATCTGTGACTTCCATAAGGAGATCTATTGTGGTGACTGCCATGGTTTAATTGCATTTTTACTTTTGCTATTTTATTTTTTTTTTAAAGCAGGAGTTTCAAATCACTCAATTTTATGCACTCATTGAACCAGCTAGATTTTGCAGGCTCCCTACATAGTCAGTAAAAAAGACTAGTCTTATCTATAAAATTATATTGAGCAAAACCCTGGGACTGCTCTTCTGAGTAACCTCTCTTAGCTGGCTGTTACGTACATGCAGAGGAACTCCATGGTAAATATGTCAGATTCAGACTTCTCTATATGTATGTATCCTTCCTGCAAGAATTTTACAATCAAGCAGATCTTGTGTGACAAAATCCCATGGTAACAATTTTTCTGTAGAAGTTCACATTTACTTCAGCTTCACAAGCAGCTCAGTTTAATAAGGACTGAAGACTATAAAAATCTCTTATGATGCCAGCATTCCTGGAGACCTGTTTTAAAATCTCAGTTTAAGAAAGTTTTACCTGAGTGTAAGCCATTCTTCAGAAGGAATGTTTTTGATGATGCAGTTTTCATAGCCAGAATCAGAACTGGTCCTAGAGGAGATAATGATAATATTTACTATGGCCAAGAAAATAAAAGATGATTATATTTTTACAATATGTGCAACTAAAATACTTTGACAAACTTGTATATCATGTATTTTATAATAGCATGGAATAAAAGAAATCTTTTATAAAAGCGGTATTGTTTGCAGTTAGTTATACTATAAGGAATTAATAAAATGAATAAAACCAAATCCATTTCTACTGTTGACGATTACAGAAAAACAATGTATTCCGATAATGCAAAATATAAAAATTATCAAGGAACTGAATATCCTTGGATTTTTTTACTATAAAAGCAGGTACAATTATTAACAATAGGTTCATCTGAGTCAGATATTTGGTCCTGAGGCAGACGTAGAGACTTTGAAAACATCTTGTTCTGATACCTGATGTAGAGTTAGGAGCGATATCTCTTCTAAAAAATTCTTTCAAGGTTTTTTTTATAACATTTTGAGACAAAATTTGGCAAATTATAGATATCAGCTTAAGGACTGTATTCTGAGTCAGCTAGCTGTCACTGTTCTGACTGGAAAAGCTCTCTGAAGCTGAGGAACAAACATCTCAAACTGCCAATGGCGTGGCAAGGCTGCCTCACTCATTCTTCAGTGCTAGCCTGCAAGACTAGTCCTCACCTCCACCACATTCCTCCTGCACTTGCTTTCAGTGACAGTAATAGATGCAGTGTTGGTTCTCACACATTTATCAGCTGATCTGTATGTTCTGTTAACACTTCATCTAGGTCACCAGAGGAGTGAAGATGCTAAGATAAAGGTCCAGCAATATAACAAGCACATTTTTCTTACTGTTACCCTGTATGGTAGATTGTCAGCTGTATAAGAATTTGAACTTTTCCAGTACTCTGCTCTCTCATCAGCTTCTACCGTACATTTCTCTGACTCTTACCAACAATCAAAAACTGCTCCAGCTCTAGGCTATACAGAAATATCAATACCTTACTGCAGTATTCTTCCATCTCTATATGATTTGACATGCTAATAACTACATTACTTCTCTTGTTGGCTGGACTCTGGTATGATCTGTGAGTAACTGAAAAATGTACACATTTCTTCCATTTTTATAGGTGTTTGTAGCTTTATTTTATTATCTGCTGTTCTCATTTCTATGTCACTGCCAAAACATTTGTTTTTATTCTGTTCAGCTTCTTTATTCCAGTTTTTGTTCTCGGTGAAAAAAAACATTTTTTTGTTACTGCAGAACGCAGATAAAAATGAGTATATATGGTTCCTAGCCTAAGTAAATCATAAGGAAGACAAAGAAAACTCTCCTTGACTTCACTGAAATTTCTAATAGCTGCACAGTGGTAAGACAGTTTGTATTCTCACAATCTGGAGATTCCTCCTCCATGGCATGTTAGCCTTTGGGTAAGAGATCTAATGCTTTCTAGTTGACTGTATTCATTTGAGAAAACCATTTCACTAGACACACCTTTTAGTGTCCGTATTGACATCACCAGCACCTGTCTTCTACTGCTTGCTGACACCCCCTTAAACCCTATGCTTCTTTGGAACATATGTGAAAATTAAACATGAAAATCTGCCCATCGATTTGCAACTACTTTGTTTATCCAGGTTTCATTGACTATTACTGAATACTAGGAGAAAATGATCAAAAGGGAGCATATTACATTAAATATATTGCCCTCTTTAAATACCTGTAGAAGCATTGCTGAAATATTCCTAGTAATTGTAGATTTAGGAAAATCAGAAAAGACTTGTGACATAGGCAAAGAAGTTTAGATTGAGCAGTGCAGATGCAGTGTTTCATCCTACAAGGAAGTTACTTACTATCAAAGATTCCAGCATTTACAACATAAAACATTTCCACTCTTATTAGTGTAATTTCTTCTAGTAATCAAGCCTTAATACAGTCCAAATATAATCAGCACTTAATGTGCTGTAGCAACTGTTAGTGTTCATGAAAAGTGCCAAGCTGATAGTCTGAAAAGATGTTAGTTTAAGGTTATTCCCCAAAACAGTTACAAAACATTTGCCCAAACAATTCTCTCAGTACATTTTCTCCACCTCCCCTGTGTCATTATTTTTAAAGGAAGGACAGAAGAGTCTGGTTGCCATTTGAACATTGATCAATAAAGAGTCCATTGTGAAAAAACATAGATAACCAAAATTACAACTCTAAAACCTGACAGATTCTGTAACCTGGGGAAAATTATGAAAAACATAGCAGCACTGCATCAACCTAAAGATTCCCATTTTTCAGCTTTAAGCAAAAAAGTATAATTCAAAATGTCTGAGTCTTCTTGGTTTTCTCCTTTGGTCTTGCTCCTTTAGACTGTCTCAGCTACCACTCAATGCTGCTGTGGTTCAACAACAAAGTTGAGCTCTTTCTGCCTTTACCTCATGTCTTTCCCACCACCTCATCTGAAAATCCTTCAGCTAATAAATTGCAAATTATTTTAAGAATTAAGTAGAAAGGACAGGAAAGTGGAAGAATGGAAGCAATAATTATGAGATGATTTTACGTAAGCCAGAAACAGACATAAAATGTTAAAGTGAAAGGTGAGTGCTGATAGTTGCCACTCCAGGAGGAGGATGCAGAACTTGAACCAAAACTCTCGGAAAAGGAATTTTTTCTCTAATTGTTCAATAGGTATTGGTCCAAGGAGGCGAACCAACTTCCCTTTTATAATTACTTTTCAGGAGCTTCCATCTAGAGTAAAGTAACGTGACAGCTGTTGTTGGCCAACGGATAGGAGGGAGAATTACTAAACAGCCTAGAGTGGCAAAATGCCAAGAGGAAATCATTATATACAATGTTGTGTACGTGCTGCAAATGCACACAAGATTACTTTAAATAGATAACAATTTACTAAGTTTTGATCAGTTAAAACAAGTAAACTTGTCTTATGCCAAGCCAGAGCTGAGCAATAGTTTATCTTAGAGCAGACCACGGGCAATATTACCTCTCTGTACTATGAATCAGAAGTTAAAGACTTCCCTTTTAAAATGGAAACTGTATACATTAAAGGGATTAATCTGAGAAACTTAATCTTATGCTAAATTAAAATAATACATTTTCTGTTCTTACAGGGGTTTTCATTTATATGGAAAATTATCTATGTATGTTAACTTGCATGAATGGATTGCCAAAATGAAACTCAGCATTTGCTGAGTATTTAATCTAGATACCTTCAGGTATCTGAGATTATACAGATATTTATGTTCAATTTATTTTTTTTTTTTCCAACAAGGAAAAAAATAAAAAGGGACTTTAAACAGGACAGGTTTTTCTACACATCCCCTGCCCCCTGAGTGAAATTGTATATCAGACAGGCAGTTCTCAGGATATTTATTAATAGCTACAGCCAAAAGAAGCACTGACGCTGTTACCTCATCCAATGCATCAAGAAGCAAAATCATTACGTTTTTGTGTCATACAGAAGTTTTCCGCATAACAAGAATAATTTTATGTAATGTTAAATGCCCAGGTTGCATATGACCGATTACCTCACTTCCTGTTTAGTAAATGAGCTTCCTAACAACTTTTCTCCTCTGTAAAACATGCTGAAAGCTCCCTCACTTTAGTCGAGATGCTAAAGCTACTGAGATAAATACAATGAAAGTGTGTTCATGTGTCCAAATCCATTTATACATGCATCTGTAGGCATTTGTGAAAGAGAGATACTACAGATTCAATCATAGATTAGAATACGTTGATACAGCTAAGAAAGAAGTTTTGACTTTTAACAAACCTTTATTTGTACAAGAGTGCTATTTTTTCCAATTAGGATTTACACTGATGCCAAATTATCATTGATTCTTTTAATGGGGAGGCAAAAAAACCCCCCTCCCAAATCCTATAATGAGCCTTTCAGACTCCCTGAACCTGAATTCTTTCCATAAGGTCCCAGAAAATGTAAGTTCCCATGTTTGAAGGGATCTCAGCACTTGTTGTGAAGCCTTATGACTGTATATGGAGCAAACAAATAAGAATGGTCTGTTCCTGACCGCAGCACAAGGAAAAATAGAATAACTAATTAGAATAGTATTGTTTCACTACAACTATTTCCTTGGAAAAATAACTATAGTAGAAGGGCAGTGGAGCCACAGACCTCAGATCATCTTGTTTTCACATTTTCTTTGTAAGCACTGCAATGACAGTGGTTTTAGCAAACAATTTTTGCTTCCTACTACATCTTCAGTAGCCTAAGCTTTGCTTCTCAAGTTGTTAGATACTCCAGTGCTTAAGTACAGAAGAAAAACAAACCCTAAACCTCATCACAAAGGCACAGACTCATAGCTCTGTTCTCTTGATTCAATTACAAAGATAAGTTGCCACTTTGTCTTTTAGGAGTTGAATGTTAAATATTCCTGTCTACCCCCACTCCCCCGTCCCCCCCTGCTATTTTCAGGTAAAGAAACAATATAAGTGAAAAATTCAAATTTTGGAGTCCCAATAAAATCTTGGTGATTCCTTCTAGAATTATTCCATGAATATTCAAATCTGGAGAAGAAAGCATTCTTACGAGACATACGCTTTTTCTCTAAAATTCATAAATGTTAATTTTCCTTGCAAGTACTTATTTGAACACAAAAATTATTCTGAAGGTCAGAAAGAATGCAGCAAAAAAAGTAGCCAAATCAGGCTGCCATTACACAGTTACTGTCTTTTCCAAAACACCTGTTACACTTTCAAAGGAGAGAATGCAAAAGCAAAAGAAAAACACTGAAATGGAGAGAACAAAATACAGCAAGCATGCAAATGAATAGAAAGGAGAGTTTAAAACTATGCTCAGAGGGACACGGTGACAGTTTCACAGAATCAGGATATCGCAGGCTACAATGGTACACAATACACCTTGCACATGGAAAAAATCCTGTTTTTGTCAGACATCACTCGGATCAAAATAAGATTAAGGATTATTTTAATGGTCATTTAATATGCCTTGTTCAGAAGACGACTGTTAGAATAAAACTGTGTTGCTCAGTAGAGGATAAGATGCACGCTTATTAACTCTATCTAGTTCAGATATTCTAATATTTTGATAGATATTCCAATTATCAAACATAGGAGGCATGATGTTATGTGAAATTTCAGAAGCACTTTGCCTTTTAAAAGAATCAAGTACATAGATATTGTGTTAAACATAGATGTGACCTATGAGTTTCCAAAACATGAAGCATTATAAAAATGTATATCTAACCAATTTTTTTCACAAAAGGGTAGAACTATGCAGTGGGAGTCTGACTGTTATTTCAGGGATTCATAGTTTTCTTCCAAATTGCAAAGACATTAGGATTCCCTGGGGTTCTTTAAAGCCAAGAGAATTATGAACAGTCATATTAGGCAGTAAATGGTGTAAAGGCCACAAGCCATAATGACTGAGTTATGAAGGCTGGACTAGTTAACATTAATAGGAGTACAACAGTGGAAGCCATTTCCAAGCAACCATTTCTAGCTAGGTGCAAAACCTTCAATGATATCTTTAGGAAGGAGCAAGGTGCTCAATATGTAATTTATTTCTATTACCCTTCCAATATACTTGACTGACTTTCTGGGTTTTCAGTCACTAAATATGAAAAGTTTCGCCACAAACACAGACAAAGAAACCAAACAGCCTTGTGAGGCTTTCCCAAAACACAGTAAAAGTGCAACATTAATAAACTATAAAGAATGTTCCTCAAGACAAACAAAATAAAAGGAGTAAAATGAGCAGTGATAGTTTCCACTAAAAAGCACTTATTCAGGGTTCTTTTATGACCAGTTCTAATGTTTTTCTGTTAATTTTAATCTTAGATTTAAAGACATACAATATCTTTACAATTGTGTTTTGCCTGCAGTGGAAAACAGCAATATTTTTTATAATTATAACATTTCCATTGAGCTGCTATTGGTTCAGAAAGGCTATTGGAGTCTTGTAGCAAAATTAGAAATACTTTTCATGTATTTAACAGGCATTTTACTCAATATTTAGATGATTGTTATGGCATTAGAACACAAGTAGGATTACACATTCCAGGGTGCAGAAAGAGAAGTTCCTCAAAGCAGCATGGTGCCATTTAGAGCAACAAGATTTCCTAGGGACATGAGTCCTTCCCCACCTAAACCTACCTCACCACTGACAGCATTCAGCTGCTGCCACAGCAATGGCTGTTTTAAACAACATGAGGAGCAGGGAGTGAGAGGATAGAGGCTTGATCATCAAATAAACCTTGTCCCTTCCTTTCTTCCCTTTTACTAGGGCAGATTCAGTGTCACCACACTAATTTCTTTCAATGTTCTGCATCTTAATTTCCATATCATTCTTCCCTACCTGTCATCATGATTTGCCTTGGAGATGGCAATGGCACATGTCTGTTTCTATAGATAACAAAGGTAGTATATCAAGTCACTTTTTAAAATCAAGTTTTGCATGGCTACCAAACTTTCATCCATCCTATAGTGCATCATGCAAATTCACACCAGCCTTCTATTTGACTGATATAATTTCAGATTCACAGAAAGTTTCTTCAAAAAATCTAATAAATACCCGTACATGCTGAGCTAGAAATCTACATTAAGAAATATACATTATTAACAGTATCTGTTACTTCTGTGCAAATCCAGATTACTGATTTTGAGATGAATAAAATCACTCTTGAATCATGTTTTTGCTTTATTCAACATATTAAATAAAGTTCAAACTATGCTGATTTCTAAGTCAGACAACAGTCGGTAGATGTCATGATTTTAAAAAACAAAGACCTAAGACCTACAACTATTCAAAGTTAATCTAAATTACTGCACTATTGTTTATGTTGGATGTTGTTACTATACACAGTACTGAAACTGTAGTATAACTGTGATACAAATTTCAAAGAAAAAAGTAAAGCAATATGCTCATGCACAGAATAAAAATTAAGTTCTTATCCAAATGATTTTTTTACCCTACAGATATTACCTTATAAAGAAATTATAAATTAATGCAACTAAGTCAGACTGAAAATATTACTGAAATACACCTGAATAATTACATGGAAAATGGAAATCACCTTTAAGGTGGAGAGTATTAATTTTGGTAGTACTTAAAACTAACAAACATACAAACCTTACAGATTTGGGTTTTGCACAGTTTGCTGCTCTACAGAACAATAGAATACTGATTTATACACAGTTTTGACTACAAAAGTCAAATGAACCAAGCAAATAATAAGATTATATCAAATGTGCTAGTAAGAAATCTGTTAATGTCCTTTTTCAGCAATAAATTGCATAAGAGAAACAAGGAATTCACTTGAAAACTCATCACTTTTTCTGTGTAATAAAATATTTCTGAAAAATCACTTCCCTTATTTAAAAGAAATTACACGAAGCAGTGCTAGCTATAACAAATTACATTTGCACTTTTTGAATTTTATTCATTGAGAGGGAAAAAACCCACTATAGACAGACTACGATAAGAGGCTTGCCTTTTTTAATGAAACGGTATGACATATATTTCAACCAAAATATGGTTATCTACTTGCCTCAGGATGCTTTTCTGACTTGACACTGATGAATTAATTATCCTACTATTATATCTCATCTAACAGTACAAATTTTGGTACTTGAATTTTTCATGATTTAAAATCTTGCCATACACAAAACCTTACCTTTATTCCTTGGCATCATGCATAATGCAAAGTACATGTTATATGCAATTGTATTTGAGGAAGAAAATATATCTGAAATTACATCTGGAGACAACATTTCTACAGGGCTAAGTACCCGCCATCTCTTTCCTTAAAAAGATGGACTTCCAAAGTCTGCTATCACAGTTTAAGATCTAATGGTACCATAGAAATTTGTATGGCTGAATTCTCCTCGTTTGTAATTTAATGAGAATTAAAGAACCTCATTCAGAATATGTGTACTTTATAAGAGATTAATTATCCCCTTTTACATTTTTGTGTCATACAAAATGAACATTTAAGTATATGCTGTCCATGTTTCTATTGCTTGTTATACTATTTTGCATTTGCAGTGTAATAATAGCAGGAGAAAACAACTATGTGCAGTCACGTCATGAGATGTATGGAAAAAATCTGTAATGTTGTAATTAAAATTGATAGTTTAAGTCTTTACCTTGTTTCATCATTGAACAATACATCCCATTGGAAAATCAATGAAATGCGCATGGGAGTGCACTTAGGAAGACAACACTAAAAAGTGCATACCTTGGGATGAAAGGAATCCAGTCTCTGGAGGTGTCTGCCTCTTTATTTAGGACACTTCTATAATCATTTCATATGAGAACACTTTTGTAAACAGACAGACAGGGAAAAAGAATCCATACTTTTGTGGATTAGTTTTGTAGATAATTAAAGACATAAGCATTTTTAAATTATATGCATTGTGGTGTTATGTTTAGGAATATACAGCAATTACCTCTTCAACAATGTTGGCTCCAGTTCTGTTTCCTTAAGAGAGGAATAATAGATTATGATAAAGTATAATAATTATTATTATTATTCCATCTAAAGAGCCTGCTTCTATAGCAAAAAGAAAATAAATACACTGGGTAACAAAAAACAGTAGATAAAAGAGAAAAATAAACCCAGCAGAAATAGGGAAGAATAGCAATATTATATTTGTATACTATCAGCAGCAATGGTAACTTAAGAACTGAATGGTCAATCTTTAAAAATTACTTTTTAAAAGAATTTCTCCATGCAAACTTTTAGACTTCTATGTAAGGAGAAATAAACCCCTCTGGTATTTTATCATTAACCTATAGATCTCCATCAGTTAGATTTTCATTTATTAAACCTGCTTTTTTTTAGTATCTTTATTTTCATCAGACCTTATTGCTTGTTTCTGAAATTTGTGCATTTTCATAGGAGCATAGAAAAAAAAATTCCAAGCCATGTGGAAAAACTTCAGGTTAAGTATATTCAAATTTTAGTTTGTTCATACTCTCAGGTGTTTCATAAACTTATTTGGGACTGAAGTGTGTCAGTTTTAAGAGTGAATCACTTAGTGTTTTTTGGAATTTAGTTAAAATGCTACTTTAATAATGCCTTGAAAAATTCAGATCACACTGACACTTAATTTCACAGTCTGTCACAGCCTATCATGAAGAGTTTCTTATGTAAATTCTTACCCAGATGACTGGACAGATCTGATGCATTATGGGACTGTAAAATTGTTAGTGAAAACAGAAGAAAAGCAGGAATACCCTGACACTGATGGGCTAAATCTGTCCTCTTCATAACTTGGAGCAAATCAAAACATGACACTGTCAACTAACATGATTATAGCAGTATGACTCCTCACAAAAATATTCTGTACATGATAAATTCATATTGCTGGCAAGATCCACAGAGTTCTTCCAGCTTCTGACTTAGCATTTTCTGTGCATAACATACCTGAAAAAAACCCTGAAAGCATTCCAAGGATATACTGAAAAATGTCATTTCTGCTTTCTGCTCATCCAGAGTACTATAATTCATAACACCCTTTCCCATTACCCAGTCCTCTACCTATATCCATATGCTTTCTGAAGAATTTCAGGATGACCTTTAATGAAAGTCCTCACAATATGCATGCCAACAACACTGGATTCCAAATGTTGAAACACCCAAAACTTTCTCTTTACTGCTCACCCATGAAAAAAATCTGAGCTACTAGAAAACTGAATGGCACTGATGGTCTTTAAAAATCAACAGCAAAGTTCTGGCAGTGAGTAGCGTCTTAGAAAGTTAAAGAATTAGAAAAGCAAGTTGTTGGCACAATGTTTTACTGGAGAAGCAACACTCCTGTCTTACAGAGGAAATGGAACTATGGAAGATAGCAAAGATTATCCAACGTACATTTCTTTTAGTACGACTCAGACATTTCCAAAGGACTAAATTAGAAAACCCTGGGAGAAATGCAAGCAGGCTTTCATAAAGCTAATCTTACATACAAAATATATTATAGCTTTTGGGTAATATACTCACAACAGAATCACTAAACATCGAAGGCAAAATATTGTCCTGAGTGAAAAAAAATACACCAGGATTAAATCAGTCTAATGCTCCTTAAAATCAAGAACACTTAAGATAAATATTTAACGCATACTTAAAAGTCACTACTCTAAAAGGTGCTTTACTGTAGCGCATACATACTTACTTTTTTCTATAATCTTTCTCAGATACTAACCAGAGATAGTGGTCAGTACAAATAGGCCAGAAGAAAAGAAAAAAGAAAGACAGAGGAAACACAACTACCAGTAGTACCAATAGTAATGGACTAACTTCTGCAAATATAACATTTATTAAATTTATGACCTAAAAAGTTCAGCCCACTGAGTTCCAAATCTATCATGTCTTTTTTTGGGTGAATATCTTACATATGTATATAGGGATGTCTATTCATCTGTTTGTGACTTTCTTCAAATGCCACAGAAGGCAATAAAATACAGGGGATGCAAAAATATAAAAGCAAATTGAGAAGAAAAAGTATAGAAGTAGGAATGGGTGTGAAGACAGAACAATTTTTCTTTCCAGTGAAATATGCAGTAGAAATTCTTGACCAGTTATTGGTTTCTAAATCTGCAGATGATTATGAGTATATTAATTTCATTACTGAGTGAAAGCTTCCTCTGTTTCAACATTCAGAGTATCCATGACTGCAAGTGCTCAGAAAAGGTTGGCATAGCAGTCCGGACACCCCAGGAGTCCCCAGCTGCCCCTAAGTCCAGCAAACAAGCTCCATAGCACATGTGCAGCCAAGGCAGGGGTCTGGTGCACCAGTAAAGCAGATGTTGATTAAGCAAGCTATACTTAGTACTTGCTCATAGTAACAGGACTTTTGCTATAGCTGCACAAGCAGAGTGCAGAAAACATGTATGCAGTTAAATGTGCCATTCAAGAACTAAGAATTTAGAAGCAGTGAGAAAGATGTCTAGCAAAAGCAGAAAAAGAAATGAACCAGGCCTGAAACAGGTGGATTTTCCTCTTTTCTTTTGAGGATACAACCAGCATAAAAAACACTGGGTGAGGAAAGAGGAGGAAGATTATAGGCACTTTGTTTCCAGCTCTCAGGCCTGATGACCTCAACCTCTGTGACTAAGACCACTGAGGACTGAGGCCATCAACCAGCACTAAGAGCCAACATCAACCCCCTGGTGTTATATAGTCACCACTCATCAAAGACAAACTAGTTAAGGACCAATTGTTTGAGTAGGTAATGACTGATCATCATTAAAAGCTAACCACTTCCCATGTTGTTGTGAAAGGAGTGGTTCAGGTCAAGTCTCTTAAAGAATCACCAACAAAGAGTTCTAGTGAAATAGGTTTAACCTGTGGAAATGCAGCTGCACAAGATTCAACGGCAAGGTTCACTTTAGTACTTATTATGTGGACTACATGCACAGAGATAAATCAAATTGAAATCCAGTCAGAGTAGAGTTGGAAACAGTTTAAGGTGTAAGAGGGTAAAGGACATTCTCCTGCTAAGTCACAAGGTTTAGTGTGGATCCCCTTGCTTTCTAAACTCTCATAGAATTTAGGTGCAACTAGGTCCAATCTTAGTCTCACACTTGGACAACAGTTTGTATTGAAGGGAGGGGGGAGGGGATTTGCGTACAATTCCAGATTATCCATAGGATTTTGGCAGCAAGCAGATAAATAAAATTTGTACAAATCACCAAAACAACCTAACTACTTCAAACTTGCAATTCTTATATAGGTATACAAAGGTATACCTGTTAAAAGTTCCCCTGGAGTTCAGTGAAATACTCATGTCTAATGCCTTTTACATTCCTCAACAGGCAAAGAGTTGAGCCTCAAGGAGCAGGGATATCAGCTCAGTCTCTGTTGTCAGCTTTTGGTGATGATGCCCCTAGTATTGCAGACTTGGTAGTTTTCAAGCTGTGAGCAGCATCCTGCTCAGAGGGAGATGCTGGTCACAGCCTGCTGTGGTCCAGGAAAACTCAAAAGGGTCTCACTTTAGGACGACCGTTTATAAGGCTGTGAGATGACTGGCTTTAGTCATCTGTAAATTTCCATTCTGGTTGCAACCTGAGTAGGTAATTTTTCAAAAATTACCATACCTCTCGGGTTACCACTCGGGATACAATCTGAGCATGAGCATTCAAAGTTTGTCAGGGAATAACTGATTGTTTCCATTCTTGTTCCATACTTCAACCAGTCAACAGGAGTTCCAGTATGGCAACTCCTGATGTTGTAGTACAGCCCAGAGAAGGGGAGAAGTGCACCACCGCACATGTATACTTCTAATGAATGTCAATCCAGTAAAGTAGGTTTTTAACTTTTTAAACTGGTTTGATTTGTCACTCCCATGAAGGCAATCCCTGTTTCCCCAATGTATATATATACACACACACACATGTATTCAGTTACAACACACACCACATACTCAAGTCCTGAATGCACTCCATGTTTCTGTCAGTGCTGTGCTATTCACTCAAAAACCTTCCAAGGATACAGCTATATTAATGTGCATTTTCTTTCCTGCTGAGATACTACTTTGTGATGTGCAGATTAATGTTTATGCAACACCAGCTGAAATATGGGTAACTTCCAGTTGTTGGTTGTGCCGTCATTAAATATGGCTGGCCAAGCTGAGCTGGTAACAGTAATGTAAATTCAGAGAAAATTACTTGACAGTTAGGCATTTAATGTTGACATTAAATTTTAAGTCAAATGAATTAGCCATGTTGTAAGGTGTTCGAGAAATTTAAAAGAGGATATGAACCCAAAGAAAAAACTGATGGATATAGTCATTTTCTTCTTTTTCCTCCTGAAATCACTCCTTTCTAAATAGTCAAGGGATGAGACATTTTGCTCCATCTTTTATCAGCCTTATTTCTATATCAACCCATTTAATATAGTCCAGTGACAATGCACATGGATGTTTTAATAGGGTGTAGGATTGAGTTTTAGAATGTAATGCTTCAGAAATGTAAGAAGGAGACCACTGAAGTTGGTTGCTGAAGAACGTTTCAATTACCAACTAATAAAACATTAATTGTATTGTACGTAACTATTAATATCAAGTTATCACTTTGCATCCATTGCATAGAGCTTATTCTTGAGGAGCAAATATTAACAAATTAATCTGGAAAGAATACAGCTTGTCACCACCAGGTGACTGGAGAATAATAAATTAAGGGAAACAGGGAAAAACGGAAGACATTAAGTAGTTTCAAACGTATTTTGAAAAAAAAATATGTGCAAATATGTAGAAAACAAAATAACATAATGCATGAAGGCTTTATATGTAACATGCTAGACTAAGCTGTGCTAGTTTTGGCAGGGATAGAGTTAATGTCCTTGACAGTAGCTAGTATGGTGCTGTGTTTTGGATTTGCGCTGAAAACAGCATTGATAACACAGGGATATTTTTGTCACTGCTGAGCAGTGCTTACAGTCAAGGCATTTTTCTGGTTCTCACACCATTCCACCAGCGAGTAAGCTCAGGGTGCACAAGAAGATGGGAGGGGACACAGCTGGGACTGCTGACCCTAACTGACCAAAGGGATATTCCGTGCTATATGATGTCATGCTCAGCATATAAAGCTGAGGGAAGAAGAAGAAGGAAGAAGGAGACCTTCAGAATGATGGCATTTGTCCTCCCAAGTCACCATTAGGTGTGGCGGAACCCTGCTTTCCTGGGGACGGCTGAACACCTGCCTGCCAATGGGAAGTGGGGAATGATTTCCTTGTTTTGCTTTGCTTGCTTACGTGGCTTGCTTCACGTTGCTTTGCTCGCTTCACCTACTAAACTGTCTTTATCTCAACCCATGAGTTTTCTCACTTCTACTCTTCTGACTCTCTCCCCTGTCTCACCAGGGTGGGCAGTGAGCAAGCAATCTGGGTGGGACCTAGTTGCTGGCAGGGGTTAAACCACAACAATCTGTTAGATCACTTGCATAAACTATTACCTGAATAAAAGAAATCCAGCAAATCTTAAACTGGATTTCAGTACCATCTGCACCTTATATAAAACCACATTTAAACCTAAATGATTACAATCACAAATATGGAGATAAGCAGACAAATTAAAATGTGGATAAGGATATACACAAACAAGCAGCATGGAAATGGAGGGAGATAGACTGTAAAGAGGTTACACAGGAAGATTCTCAGATACCAGGTCCCTTATCTTCTGTGGTCAAAACTTTCCGTAGTGATATTGGTGTGAACATGTTGATCATGCTGCTGACACAAAGCTGAAGAGTCATCATCAGAGCATGACAGGACATAAAGAACAGGAGAATCCCCATGCAAAAAATTTAAAAAATAGTCAAATGAAGGGTGTAAAAGAGAAAATGTGAAACAGAGGCAAGCAGGCCATTGACACATCGTTGTTACTCTGGAAAATGGGCAGCAAATCCATAGAGCCTCAGCAAGGAGGAACTGATGGCAGCAGCTAGAAGTGTCCAATGAGGACAGCAGTTTCTACAGTGGTATGTACTGCCTAAGGACAACCTCTCCCATGGCCCACTTGAGCTCACTTGCAGGTCACTGTCAATAACCCAGTTGCTACTTCCTCAATAAGCATAACAGAGCCAAGCTGGTCACCCATGGGATACTGTTTACTGCTCCGGTGTCTCTTCCTAGTTGGAACAGTGGATTTGTCACTCTGGTTTCTTTATTCAGGGAACCATGATAGATCTAGAGCGTAAAACTGTCAGTGATCAAAGTGGACAGAGCTGGGTCTGCCCAGCAGCTTGAACCCAAAGAATTAGTCAGTTTCCCAAAGTAAACTTTGTCAGCACCAAATAATCTCTTATTGGTTACTTACTCTACTCATAATTAAGCAAGCACTCAAGCTCCAGTCCTGAGCATTATTGGGTCATTTCATTTTGCATATATATCTATATATAAATGTATAATAATATGTGAGCATTTTTCAATCTGTATATTTTCTTCTCTAATCATATACAGTTTGGGGGCTTATTGGTCTATTATTTAACAGCATTAACTGTAAAACTCCATGTAAAGCTCCACTTACTTCAATAATAACAACCACCAATATTCAGACTTTGTGCTATACATTCTTCGGTTTGCCCGGGTCTCTCTTGAGAAAAACATCAAGCCACAAAATGTCTTGTGTCCCCTTCTGTTGCGGTCTGAAGAAAAAAAACAGCTACTACAATACAGTTAAACTCTCTTTTTTGATTAACAACAAATCTTGCAGTTACAAACTCTTCAGTTAAAAATGACAGAGAAGTATTGAACATAGTAAATGGACGTAGGGTGACTGTAAACTGGCAATCTGGTGCAGTTACACAGAAGACAAATACAATCCCAGTACCAGGATAATCATTTTCAACAGAGAACAAGGAACATTAGCATAACTGTTGGAGGTGTCAGAAGGTTTGTTTGGAATACTCAGTGCAGTTCTGGGTATGTATGTTCATCAAAGACAAATATGGCAAGTGGAAATTTTATCCTGTAAGTGAATACTAGAAGAACAAGACTGGTTTCACCTGGAGAAACAAATGGTGAAAGGGAACAATTACTGCATAGAAATACACTGGAAAGGAGTCTAAGCATACAAGAGGTAAGAGAACTTTATTTATACAAAGACAAAATAGGAACTAGGACTGCGTGAATCCACAATTCTCCACAAGGAAATTCAGCCTGGAAATGAGAACACTCCTACCCAGCAGAGCAATAAAATTCTGAAATGTATAGGAAGGCAAGAGGGAGAGACATGCAGAAAGCTGAAGTGCTCTTTGGAACTTGCTACATTTAGGAAGCAGGCTACATGACGTACTATCCGGAAACTAGAATGTGAAGATCCCTTCCACTTTGTATGTTCTAATAATACCTATTTGAACTGTCAGGAAGATAGACTGGAGTAATAATGAAATAAAAATAAAATTCAGAAGCTCTCATCTGTAGACAGCATACAAAAGCCTATAGAGAATTAATAACAAGATATGCTTAATATTTAATGACTGGGAACCTTACTGTATAAAGACCTTTAAATCAAAGTGTCTGCTAAGTAGTTGCGGTAGTAGCTACAAAATACTCTACAGAATTCTGCAGAATAGATTTGCAGCCACTCCTTGCAAGTCAAGGACAGGATAATTTGTTATACTTCTTTCACTTAGTATCACAATCCTTTGCATTGATTTCAAAATTTTTCTTAAAAAAAAAAAAAAAAGAAAAAAGAGAAATCAAGACCTGAATTACTTCAAAGATTTTTTTCCTCTTATTTGACATACAGTTGTGTCAAAGCACAATAAATCAGTATTAATCTACATGTACTTTCATAAGACAAGTCTAAAAAAGTGTAATATATTTCAATTCGTTACAAGAGATTTCAAAATATTTGCTTTAGTCTTAAGCTGAATACATCTTCTACATTAAGTATACCTGGTCTTAGGACCCCAAATTACTTATAAATACATTTTTGTAATGGTACCAAAAAACTTTTTTTTCTCACTTGTTTCTATGGTATTCTTCTTATTGCTACATTATTACATTTTCTGTACCAACTTCTTACAAGTAAAATGCATGCTCAACCTTTTTTTTTTTTCCCCCCGACTGTGCCCTCCTAACTATTAGAGGGTTCAATACTTGCGAAAAATGCTGCTTGGAATATAAGTAGATTTCCGCTCTGAAAGCGCTACAGTTTTTTCAGAACAATGACACACCTTGCTTATGAGAACTTTCAGATTTCTATTATTAATGTTACTAAATTTAAAGGATGCTAAATCCCTGTCATTCTTTAAAAATCTGTATTTTTTTCTTTTTAAATTTCTAACAAATATGTATAGATTTTCCTTCTTATGTAGTATTTGAAAGGATTAATTAAAGGCAATTATGTTTACAATATTTTGATACTCACTGCACTCTACAGTAAAAAGCCTATCTCTAAAATATGCTGATTACACTCCAAACTGAAAATACTTTCAAACAACATTTGGTGTAATTCTTTCTAATTCCATGTAAACAAAACTGCACTTACATTGTTTTTTAGCATTTCTCTATAAATTTTTAATTAGTAGAGAGCAGATGGTTCATTTGACATTCAAACTTGATTTCCAGCATTAATGGATAGATGAGTAGCTATGCTTATGTTATCAAAGAAAAAGAAAATTGTGTATGGTGTTATCTATAAAGAACATGTGTCATTTTGCTGACTTCTTTTGCAGGTAGAGGTAGCGATCAAAATAGCCCACTTTCAGTTTGAGGCCAAATAGGAAAGGAGAGGAAAAAGAAAATCTGCTTGCCAAGACATGGTGCCAGTAAGGAGCTTCAGGTACAAGCCAAAGTGAGGTGGCGAGAGGCATGTTTCTAGTAGAGGGATCTACCAAATGAGCCAAGGAGTACCAAAGGGAGATTTAAACAGTTATGTTGACCTCTTCCAATACAGTCCTGAATTTGGTAGTGTCACAAAATTTCCATTGCTGCAGAATTTTAAATTAAGTCTGGACTTTTACACTTTTCAAATATGCTCAGCTTCAAACAAGAATTAGCATATGCAGTTTCTATATCATGCACTATGTGGGAGGTAAAATCAGATCACCAATATTGTTCTTTCTGGCTTTGTAAGCTCCAAATCCCTTGTCTCGGCACAGAAAGCCATCCTGGGGATGACATCTTTCTCAAAGACTTCCTTTTGCAGAGATGATATGCCATCTCTTGGTTTTGGTTTCCTAGACAAATTGATTCTTATTCCATGCCAGTTCTTCCTTTGTATTGAAAGCACTTTCACTCTCAAGTTTTGACCTTTTGCTAATTACTCTTGTAATTCAGAGACCACAGTGCAATACCATCAGCAAAGGATTACTTTCAGTCTATGGTTTTCTTAGTTTTCTCAGCGGTCTCTATTGCCCTTTTCATGCACCCCAACAAGCCGTACGGATCACACAGTAAAGGCACCACAGAACCCATGTCTACCAGCAATGGTGACTTCGCAGAATCTTTTTTAGGACTCTTACAGAATAGCTTCAACATTTCAATTTGTCAGAAGTGCATCACAAACATCACTATATTTTCAGAATCTAAAATATAAAAAGCATTATTACCAATAAAAATCAATTTTAAAAAATTACCTCAAAAGGGCTGCCAACAGAAGTTTCAACAGCTGGCACAGTCCTCTTCACAGGCCCTCTCGCCAGGGGTGTCCTCCGGGGCCGCAGGGGCGTCTGTGCCGGGGCGCCTGGAGCCCCCCGCCCTCCTCCCGCTCCCCCCTCGGGGCTGGCCGGGCTGTTTCTCACCCCGGTGCCCTCAGCCCTG
>JAVJGI010000040.1:9394835-9431946 GCA_035590275.1 Ibycter americanus
TGGCTGCCGGGCAGCGTTTTGCCCTTTCTCAGCCCGGCTTTCCCCGAGGCGCCCGCCCGGGGCTGCGGGGCTCAGCTCTGCCCTGCGCTGGGGCCGCTGGAGCCGGATGGAACCGGCTGGAACCAGCTGGAACCGGCACGGGGCAGCACCAGCACCGCCTCACAGGGGCCAGAGCCGCTGCTACCAAAATCTGGACCCACTACAGGGAAAAATGCTGACTTCCAAAGGATTAAATGGTTACTTAAATAAAGTACTGGTAGGCCTGAAACTAACAAAACTACCAAATGCCTTTGATTTTGTTACGTACAAAGTACTGTTTGTCAGCGTGTGCTTCTGCAAACCTAAAGCTTCTGCACTGTTCACAGGAAGCTATACACTGCCATGGCAGCTTATTTTTTTAACCTTGAAAATCTTTCAGAGAAAGTGTTTCATTCACCTTTTTTATTGTTTGTGTTTGTTCTTTGGCTTTTCTTACTTCGTCTCCAACAATTTTTGTCTAGTTCTAGAAGTTAAATTGGCAGAGCTTTTACAAGACATCTCAAGGGTATCCAACTCAAGAATCAAGATAAAATTCAGTTTAGGATTGAAACTGTAAAGAAATACTCTGTAATAACAATCTGTTATGAATGTGACAGAAAAATCTTCTAAGACTCTGTCCTTGTTTCAGCTAGCATAGAATTAATTTTCTTCCCAGTAGCTGGTACAGTGCTGTGCTTTGCGTTTAAGATGAGAATAATCTTGATAACACACAGGTGGTTTAGTTGTTGCTAAGTAGTGCTTACCCTAAGTGAAGGACTTTTCAGTTCCCCATGCTCTGCCAGTGAAGGGGGGTATGAGAAGCTGGGAGGGGACACAGCCAGGACAGCTGACCCGAACCAGCCAAAGGGATATTCCATACCATAGAACGTCACACTCAGTGTATAAACTGGGGGGAGTCGGCTGGGGGCTGCCAGTCACTGCTCAGGGACTGGCTGGGCATCAGTCAGCGGGTGTTGAGCAGTTGTATGGTGCATCTATTGCTTTGTTAATCCTTTGGGTTTTATTCCCCTCTCTCCCCTTCCTCTTCATTGCAATTATTATTGTTGTTGTTGCTGCTATTATTATTAATAATAATAATAATAATTCATTTCAATTATTACACTGTTCTTATCTCAACCCACTGGCTTTATCTTTTTCTGATTCTTCTCCCAATCCCACTGCAGGGGGCAGGTGTAGGGAATGAGCAAGCAGCTGTGTGGTACTTAGTGGCTGGGTTTAAATTACAATGTGCTTTTTAAAAAAAATAAAAATCTATTGGTCCTGAACTATAACAGCCAAGCCAACAGCCCATCCATCTGAATACATTAACTTTGAGAAATTAACAGCTATCCTGCTGTAAAGAAGGGAGGATCACATTGATTTGTGGGTTTGTGCCCTTCACCAGAACGTCTTCAAACAAGAGAGTTTGCTTTGTGAACAGGATATACATGGGAAGGATTCAGGAAGTATATAGGAAGTATTCTCCTGGATACCAGACACACTCCTATCTGCTTCCTAAGCTGAGGGAAGACTCAATGTCTTCTCTCCTCCTTTCCTTTCATATCTTTCCTACTACCATGAAGCAGTGATGAATCTGTCTAGAGGCAAGAAAAGACAAATGAGAAGAATATTGGAACTTGAGTCCAAACACTTTAATTTAATTCTTCCTGATCTTTGTTTTTAAAACAAGCCACAAAGAGTTTTCTGAACATTATTTTGGTGTTAAATAGGATTTTCTAATACAGATGAATGAGGTAATTTTCCACGTCAGAGCACTGCAAATTTCATATTTTAATCTACTTAACTCCTACACACTAACCTTTATCATTTAATATACACTTAACACCTACCATTTAATGATTATAGACACCTACTCAGCTAATCAAGGGGTTTAAAAAGTTCCTGTTGCATGGGGGAATAAGTTTAGCATATGACCATTATTTTTATAAAGCTATAGAAAGAAACAAATACACCCTACTCACCAAGGCAAGCAAATGGAACTTCATAATCTACTTGGAATTTAAAGTGTTTAAGATTATAGTCCTCTCTTCATATTTATCGTCAAAGTGTTTTAAAATATAAATGACTGAAGATTTTACAAACTTGTTCTTCTGATGCATGACTCATGAGAGGCATCCATTCTATATCATTGTAATCAAAGTGGCATGATTGCAAAAGAATCAAACTTTTCCTCTCATGCCAGTCATACCTGTCAGTATCCATGTTTCAATGCAACCACTTTGCGTAAATGGGCAGAGAGCACACATAACATGTCAATTACATAGCAAAGGGCACTGCAGCCATGAAAGAAAAAAAACCCTGAAACAACCAGCATCAGTTATGACCAAAGCTGGCAAAAAAAGGAGAAATCTGCACATCTAAAAAAATGAAAAACCTCCATTTTTCCACAGGTTTTATCTTATGCTTTTATTTTATTTCCATTTTGTGCTAGTCCCTATGCCTTGTTCCTTTAACTTTAACTTTCAAAAACAGCACAACACTTAAGGAGAAACTACCATTCATCATCACTAATTCACTTCTAGCCTTCCTTCTTGGAGGCACTTTTCTCCCTTCCTCCTTTTAAAAATATTTTTAGATTTGGAAAAAAGGCAAAATGAAGCACAGATTGTCCATCATGATTTATTGAGTAGCAAAAGGGAAGGGAAAAATAATTTAAAAGTCTCAGCTGATTAAATAAACCTTAAATAAATCTTCAAACCTAAATTTCAGATTTCCCAAAGGCAGAAAATAACATTGGAAACTGCTGTTCCCCCACCAAAATAAACTACATGCTTGAAAATCTTGGGTTGAAAGTTTTTGCCCAAAACTATAATATTACTTACAATGTTTGGGTTACAGTATCAAACATGATTTCTCAATACTGTAGGTCACAATGAGACTGTATTTCATATAGCAAATTATAATATAGATTTAAAATGTGTTTAATAATGCATTTACTGGAAGTAAAATATCCCCTTCTGATAGGAAATCTGATTATATTTTCCTTTCTTCGTTAATTTTGAAATTGAAGTCCCCATGACTGGATTCATACAATTAATACAATGTACCTACCATAGTAAGTAATGCAGTCTCATCCTCCACTAGAGAAACACAGAGTGGTTGAGGTTGGAAGGGACCTCTGGAGATCATGTAGTCCAATCCCGCTACTGAGAAGATGATCACCTAGAGCAGTTTGCCCAGCACCATGTCCACTCGGGCTTTGAATATCTCCAAGGATGGAGATTTCAAAAGCTCCTTGAGCAAGTCTGCTGGGGTTTGACCAGTTCGGGGTTTTTTCTTATTTTTAGGTAGAATTCCCTATATTTCAATTTTTGCCCATTGCCTCCTGTCCTGTCACCGGACAGCACTGAGAAGAGCATGGCTGTACCTTTGTACACCTTATAAGATTCCCCCTGAGCTTTCTCTTCTCCAGGCTACACAGAACCAGCTTTCTCAACCTCTCATTGTACATTAGATCCTTCAGGCTATTTATCACATTCATGGTCCTTCACTGGACTCATTCCAGTAAGTCCATGTGTTTCTTTTATTGGAGAACCCAGACCTAAATCCAGCACTTCAGGTGTGTTGCTACCAGAAACAAGTTGTTTAGGATGACCTCCCTCCCCTTGGGACCAATAACCAAGTTTGTGATTCCACTGCACTGAATTAAGGCGAAACAACACCAGCCAACCAATTTTATGGTTTGTTAACACAAAATACAAGACATGGTTAGATATGATAACTCAGTGGTGATTACTTTAACTTTATAAGCAAGTCCTGTGCCACACACTGTTACTTAGATTTGATCACTATTCAATAAAAAGAAAGAGAGAAGAGGAGAAGCAGGGAGTGGGTGGGGGAGAAGAGATATTACCACCCATGGATCCAGCAGCCTCCCATTGGTCCTATTCACCCTAGGTGTCTTGGTGGTGGGGGTCCCCCCTGATCTTTTGATAATTCGAGCTTTATGCTCTCAAGAGAATGACTCATTTACATACAGAGCAAGGGCGGCTGTGATCCGTCTCTGCGCAAGCTCAACATGTGAGTGGTGTTCACAGGGGGTCTTCATCGGTGATCATGAGGGATTTTAGGCAGTCCCTGCTGTGCACATGAGTATTTGCCTTATGTTACCACAGATGTTTCTTTCAGGAAGCACTAGCTAGACCTCACCTTTGCAAGACCTAAAGCCATCCCATCCTGTGGTTACCAAGTTAGGAAAACTGAAGCTCACTGTGCAGCAACAGCTCATCTCAATTCCTCATCTTGTGGTTATCAAGTTAGGCAGCAGCATCTCATTTCAGTGCATCTCCAATCTGAGCAGAACATCTTTGCACCAGTTTTGCACCAAACAATGTTTAAGGTAATAATCAATATGTCCGTTCCTTACAAGGTACAGCCTCACCTGTGCAAGTAAAGATCACCTCCCTTGATGTGTCGGCAATGCTCTTCCTAATGTAGCTTAGGAGGAGGCTGACCTTGTTTGCTGCAAGAGCACATTGCTGGCTCATGTTCAGCTTCTTGTACACGAGGATCACCATGTCCTGGGGCATGACTATCTCACAGCTGAGGTTGCCCACAACCTTTGCATCTCTGACCAGTCCTTCCTTGTTTGTAGGTATTGGGACAAGCAGATTGTGTTCCCTCATCATGTCCTTAATCGCCTGTGTCAGGAAGCTATTATCAGTGAATTCCAGAAATCTCATGGATTGCTTGCATTCAGCATGCTTGCCCTTCTAGCAGATATCACAGCTATTCATGCCCCCCATGAGGTCCAGGGCCTGCAAATGAGGCTTCTTTAAGTTCTTTGAAGGCAGTCTCATCTATGTCTTGATCAGGTAGTCTATAGCAGACCCCCATCACAACATCACTGACATTAGCAAGACCTCTAATCTTGACTAAGCATCGCTCTGCTGACTCATCATCTTATCACAGAGACCTCTAATGTCTCCTTTTTCTTCCCCCATACTGCATGCATGAGTATGCAGGGGCTTCAGAGAGGCACTCAGTCAAGATGATTTCCCTGAATGAGAGCTTCGTCCATAATATTCTTCTGTGGGCTCTTCCCTATATATGTGCATATATTTAACATGGGCTTCCTTCAGTCCTGTTTTTGTAATTATGAAGTCTCTTGTCCACATCACCCCATATATTTTTCTTTGCCAGCGTGGTCTACTCTTTTCTCACTTGACCATGGACAGTCATCTCCGTCCCCTATCACTCCCAGTTTAAAGCTCTCCTCAGCAGGTTAATTGTCCTGTTGACAAAGATGTTTTAGCTCCACATTGTCAGGTAGATCCTGTCTCTTTTAAGGAGTCTTCCATTCTCAATAAAGGTCCCAGGGTACACCAGGTATTGACATGCATGATCCATTCACTCTGCCACAAGCATTTCCCCTGTACCAACATGACTGAAGATACACCACCTGTGTCTCCATGCACATGGCCATGATCCCAAAGCTATGTAGCCACACTTGATATGCTCCAGGTCTCCTGTGCCCATATAATTTGTATCCAAATGAAAGAGTAGCCAGGGATAATAGTTAACTGGTCAGGATGACAAAGCTTCTCTGTTAGTTAATGCTGTCACCTCTGTTAGTCTCCTGTTTATTTTTTTAACTTAACATGCTTTTTCAAATAATTCCCTGCACAGATATACTCCAAGTCATACACACAAATAATAAATTATTTACATTGTTAAACACATACTTAAACCAGAGGGTCTCAATAAAACCACTATTTACAACTGCTATTTTATATGTCACATAAGCTGCATAAGGTCTTAAGCCATGAAAGAAAAGGAGAGAATGATAATTTTCTCAACTGTGAAAAAAAAATACTATATGGGTTAACAGGAGACACGGCCTGCCTGAGAGAAACTTCTCTTTATAAAAAGTGAAATCTGACAGTATGCACCCTGCAAAGTATTCTTCCTGATAACTAAAAAGATGACCGATCTTAACAAGTTCATTAGTAGACTTTTTCCTAACAGTATATGTTTCTAGTAGATGACAAAATTAGAAAATTTTTGGCATATGAGTTCTGACATGCAAAAGAACTCTTTTACATTAGATTCTTATTTTTCTCCCTTAAATCAATAATACTAAAGTAACTATAAGATAGTGGAGAAATTAAAGGCATGTGTTGTTGATGGAGCCTTACTGGGTGCTCACACACCCCTAGAATAAAATATCAGAGGCCTTTAAAAGTTTCCTCTATTGCTGGGCAGGCTCACACTTTTTCTAGTTTCCAGGTGAGGCTAATGATGTCTAATTACTAAGAAAACATGCCAGAGAGCCTGGAAGAAAAGTAAAAGATCCCAATATAAAAGCTGCTGTCTAAGAAGAGAAGATGTACTAGAAAGACAGAGTTTTCTGTATTTGTTCTTGTTAAGCTTTTCCTTATGTGTAGGGGCAGAATAGGACATAAAGTGGTAGAAGGAGAAGTTGTGGAAGAAATCAATAAAAAGAAAGGAAGTGAACTGCCAAGGCCAGGTGGTAATCACCTAGGCATCTAAAAAATGAGATAGCTAAACTATTAACCTCTTCCCCAAAACAGTTTTTTTAGCAGAGAACTGGAAAATAGCAAAAGACGTTCAAGAAACTATAGGTTTCTAAGCCTGACATTCATAGTGGACAAATCATAACAAAAGGCATAAATAAAGTACAGAAGTCTGGTCACCTGACTAAATATGATATACTAGGGAAGAGACCACAAGTTTTCTTAAAAAGGAAAATCATGTGTCAAGGAATCACTGGATTCCTCTGAAAATTTCAGCAAGCCTATGAATAATGCATATAAAAATATTTGAGGCAGCCTGAAGTTATAAGGGGCTTTAGCTGAAAGTTTTCACTGAGGGTACTTTAGGAGATGAAGTACCTGTAGCATAGGAGGAAAGGACTTTGCATGGATTAAAAAAAAAATTGTGAAAAGACAGAAGGTGAGAGTAAACTACCCACTTTCACAGTGGAAGTGCTCACCAGTGGGGTTATGTGGGGATTTGTGCTGGGATTGGTGCTGTTGAATAGGCTGGTAAAGAAACTAAAAAAGAAGAGTGAGATCACATTTGCTAATAATGCAAAGTAGTTCAGAACAGTAAAAATAAAAGACGTCTGTGAAGAACTGCAGAGAACTTCTGCAGGATTCAACAGAAAACTAAATATAACATAGATAAATGTGAAGGGAATGCTCACAGACTAAAAACCCAAACCATGCTACCCTGACATAAAATTATGCTCTCTGAGCTAGACCTTGACATTCAGGGAAAAAACTGTAGGGTATGACAGATAAACAAACATCAATTTGAAGTCCATCAGTAGTCTAAGAAACAAATCTGGTTTTAGGGATAATTAGGAAGGAATTTTGTAAGAGATAGAACATCACTGGGGACTTTCGTAAGTTCCTTGTGGCTGCCACACTTAAACTGTGTGCAGTTTTGATATTCTTCCCCCAACCTTCAAAAGGATGCAGCAGAGCAGATGAAGCTCAGAGAAGAGTAAAAGTGGCCAAAGTTGGAAGACGTTCTGTACAACCAACAATGAAATCATAGAGGCCCCTTCAGCCTAGAAAAAACAGGAGACTGAGAGGAGATAGGACAGATTATTTACATTCAGACACTGTAGTTTAACTGCTTCTCACATCATTAACTCATCTGTATCCTAATGTCACTGGCAAATATTTAAACACAGGTCTTGCTAGAATATGAGTGGATCTTTAAGAAGTACTTTCAAATAACTTTTGTGTGGGAAAGCACTCTTCCTTGTTAACTGTGGTCACCACCAAATATGAAATGTTAGTCTGTGAACATGCAGTTGGCAAATACATCAATGAGCAGCGCATAATAGACCTCCACCTTAAAACCAGGTTACTTGGCTGACAGTTACTAGTCTGAACTGTCTATTACAGATGTCCAAAGCCAATGATTCTCACTCTCATTTCAAACAACAAAACAAAAAAAAAACCCCAAACAAACAAAAAACAAAACAGGAAAACCCCTAATTTTTTTTTTGAACCATGAAAGAAATCCTGTTATATTCCATGCAATGTAATAGTAATTCAATAAATAAATAAATAAATGAAATTCAGCAACAAGTTTCATTCAAGTAATAGTTATCATAGAACTGCATCACCTGTTCTCTCAGTTTACAAAGCCTTACTTAGAAGCAGGTGTTTGCAGTTTCAGAGAAATCTAGAAACAGGAGGAAAACAAAACCAGTCCCTCCCTTCATCTACATTGTATCAGGAATCAATAGCAGAACTGCAGCAATTGAAACCCTGGCAGGAAAGTATCTTAGATCTATCTGAAGAAGAAGTCCTTAATCTTTCTAACTACAACAGACATCAGCACAACAGAATACCAAATGGTCACCGTGGCTGTCACCAATGGAAGCAGCCTGGTAATAGATACATCAAGCAGGACAGCAGTTAATGAGATATAAAAAGGTAGCGTACTAAATTGTTTCCACTCCCAGATAATGCAAAGCCATTTTCTAAGTAAGCATAACAAAAAAACCTGGAAATTTTTCTGCAAAAGTAGACATTTTTAAGTACATTGGACTCAAAAGTTATATGATGAAAGAGCCCCCAAATAAGCATAAATAAAACATTACTAACATAAAAAACATCACTTCCAATACTGAAAAGTGATATGTAGCATCAGGTTATAATGATTAAAATTAGAGTCTATAACTATCTTCAAGCTGTTTTATTTTACTGAAACAAACACAATTAAAAAGCAGCCACTCAACACTAGCAAATATGGTCAAGGAATTAAAAGACACATGCAGATAATACACAAAATGATACAGTGAATAAAAAGATATAGTAAACAGGCCATAAGGTCAGTTTCATAAGCAATATATCTCCATCGGACTTCAACCCACCTTTAAAAACTCAACCCCTGTCCTATCTTTCTGGGAATCTACAAAATAACCTTTACACACCTTGAAACAGAATCAATTTTTCATCAGTATGGCTATGGACTCTTCAGAAAAAATATCTTCTGCAGCAAAGGAGAAACTGTCAAATAATGGAAATTGGAAATAACTCAATAAAATGCTACTGATATATTCAGCTAAATGTGAATGCCTGCCTGTAAAGCCTTTCAGAAGACCTGCAAAAACCAGGATAATTTACAAGTAGCATTTTACATATATATATCTAGAGTTGTGTGAAACACAATGGGTTGAGAATTTTTTCATTTTTTCCTTAAAAATTTCACATAGCTTGGGCTTTATTTTCAACTGGTTTCAAGTAGTATCATGCAAAAAAACCCACATCATGAAAATTCATCAGTCTTTGATGCAAATTACTGCATTAATGATCAGCTTGTCATAGCTTAATGGCATCACACAGCAATTTAAACTGTAGCACTGAGATACCAGAGTTTGCTGTAAAGCAGCTGACTCTGATACTAGAAGTAGTTTAGCCATGGCTGTGTGAATGTACACCCTGGGTAATTTAACCATAGACTCGCTGCACCATGGCTACAGCGCTTCTCATTTCTGAACTGCTTCTTCAGAATTAGGGGAGGTATCTCAAACACTGCACTGTCAACAATTGCATGGAGAATTTGTTAATTACAGATAGGACCTTGGCACACATTTGCTCAATGTAGGTTCATACTGGCACAAATTATTTAACATTGACAGGTGCATTCCTAGAGTTCTCTGCAGTATTCAGAGACGAAAACAAGGATGGAACCTGGCACTGGAAATTTTTATTTCCATTCATCTAGATTGTGCATGTAACCTACAGTCTCAATAATCTGATCACTTAATACAACTGTGTTGAAGGTCAATAGTGAAGTAGTTTGATTAGTGTGCTAGTTTTTATTTATTCTGAGACCCAACAGTGTTATTTCTGTCAGGGCATTCAGAATGTGTGTACTGCCTAAAAATTCATTACTGCAGAATATTTAGTGTAAGCACCACATGATGCTATCCTGAAAAAAAGTCTGATTTTGTCATTAAATAGTTTAGGTAAAAAATACAATGAAATAAATAAATTTGTTGGTCTGCAGTAGATAGGTTTCCTGTTGGCCAATAATTAACTGTATTCACTTATAGAATGCAATAACCATTATTTTTTCCTGCATGGAAATCAGAACAGTTAGGTAGAAAAATAT
This sequence comes from Ibycter americanus, assembly GCA_035590275.1. Classification (NCBI taxonomy): domain Eukaryota; kingdom Metazoa; phylum Chordata; class Aves; order Falconiformes; family Falconidae; genus Ibycter; species Ibycter americanus. The sequence goes on from JAVJGI010000040.1 coordinate 9,404,976, forward strand.
ATCAGTTATTAAATGATTTTGTACCTCTTATAGTGTAAAAATTGAACCTGCTGCTCGGTCTCCAGTTATATATCCTGGCTTCTAATAACACTGCAGGTTGCGAGCAAACCCTAACTAACACGAAGTGCGTGGGAAGGGAAGACTGTGGGAGGCAAAGGGAAATAATTAGCCATTAAGACAATGCAGGTCCCAAAAACCTACCAGAGATAGGAGTTAAATGGACTTCATTTAATAAATCCTTCTTACAAGTAGCAGACTAGCTACTTGTCTTATTTGTCCTAGCATGCCGAATAAGCACTCTTAGCTACCCTGAAATGAACACTCCACACTGCCGAGCATCTAGTCCTCTAACTTCAATAATTTAAGCAAAAATTGATTAAAATCCTCCCTTACACGGTAGTTTTTCCTTGAAAACAGATATATGTCAGAGACGTCTTGAAAAACAATACAATCTTAATGGGTTTATGGCAAAGATGTGTGCCTATTCTGTTGATAAGTAACATCAAGCAATCTTAACATGAATTTCTGACGGAACTCATTTCTTTATTGCCCTCATTAGCTTACTCTTGCATTTGTGCCATTCCTTGACTGTTCAGAATCTTAAACAGTAATTCTTCTCCAACAATAATTTTCTCTTTAACAGTACAGGAAAACAACCATTCCTAAAGAAAAAAAAGAAATCTTTAACATAATTTCAAAACATTTATTGAAAGGGAGAGGCAGCAAGCAAGAGTCAGTTCCGAAGTGATCGCTGTCAGGCTGTATTTAGTTGTCCATAACAAATTTTCAAAGTCATGTAAAAGATGCATTGGGAAGTAGGTTTTAATTTTATTTTATTTTAGCAGGAAAAAAATGACAATTTTTAAGGATGAGGAAGTCGCCAAGAAAGTTTAACACACACACACACACACACACACACCACCCCCAAATCCCATAAACCCTCCCATCAAGTACTAGATTTTTCACATCTGTATTCATGAAGGATTATGTTCCAGGTATCTTGATGAGTTTCCACTAGTCAGCTGAGCCTTGATGGTTTAAAAAAACATGTGTTATTTTGTGTGGGTGAAGACCATATAGACAATAAACATAGCTTGATTATTCTGTGTAAGCCAAAGCAAAGTAAATGAATGGTGTCATGTAGCTATCGCTCCATATTTGAAAGATTTATGAAATACTTTAAGATTAATGTGACTATTTTTCTCAGTTCTAATACATATGTATACCTATAATTTATGCAGAACATGGACTAGGTTATACTTTAACCCTCCCATACGCTCAAGTAGGCAAAACTTCAGGCATGACCTCAGTTTATTTCAGCTTCCAAGGTTTAGATTATCTAACTGCAGTAGATCATCTAATATTTAGGTTGTCTAATATTAAGATTATCTAATTGCAGTAGAGACCACTCAAGTAAAAGTAATGTCACATTTCTATTCCACAAGCAAAATCGAAAACCAGACATATAACATCTCTTCCTATGTATGAATGCAAAATTCCTGGTTTGCTTCTTTCGTTTTTTTTCTGACTTTGACCCATCAGCTGCCACAGCTACCCTTTCTCTAAATGACACAGGTGACTGAAAACCTCAGTCAGGCCATACATTCCATTTCTTTCTTCCATACATTGCACATCTAAGAAAACTGACAGCTATACCTTGAAGGCCTATACACATCTTTATAACAGAAAAAAAGAGAATTAGGTTGAATGATACCTGAAACTTAATGTGCTAAGAATATGAGACACTTCATCATATACTGGTTAATACCAGGAACATAGCGTCACAGGAAGATAGTCAACTTTCTTCACTGATACAGGCAGTCCTTTATAAATTAACTGCTCAATGTACATTCTGAAATAATTCATCTGTGCTGGCAGATAAGATATGACTCCTTAAATGTCACTTTCCTTAAAATATTATAGCAAGAGATGAATAGGGCAAAGTGAATTTATGAGATAGATTAGCATGAAGTATTTCTTTCCTATAAGATGAAGGAAGAAATAAAACACTTCCATCTCAAAATAGATAAAGTACTCTCTTTGTCAATTTGATGTCAGTTTGTCAACTGAATTTGAAAGACCTGCAGTTAAATGCAACGAAGGCTACAACCATCACTCTGAAGCAGATAACAGAGGAAGTTTGTTTCCTTGAAGTGAACTTTAATCAGAGCTGCTTTGAGGCTAAGTCTCAGTTTTGCTCCTTATCTTATACTCTACTGAAACAAAGACAGTTCATAATTACTGTTTGCAGCCCATTGAGGACATATTCATTCCTTAGCCTTTTAAAGTAATATTTCAACTTCAATCAGAGCAAGCTGGATCAGTCTGACAATTTTTTTTTCTTAACAAGTAGCATAATAAGACTGTTGAGCGTCTGTGACCAGAAAAGTGCTTATGATCTGAGGCAGAGGCCTGGTATTTTGAAATGCATAACTTGCTGACATGAATTGCCTTTTTAAGTAACTTGAACTGACAGAATGGGACAAAGAATTATGCACTTTTGTTCCTGTGGGGAGAAAAAAAAAGTCGTAAGAGAAGGGTAGAGAATGTGATGTGGCTACAAGACAGTAGTTATCATACGGATTTTCGAATAGAAGAATTCAAGTAGATTTCCAAAAGCAGCAAAACCCTCACATTTTCACAGCTGGATCATTGCACTCCATCTATTAGTGTTGTCTAATGTGTTTCACAACAGGGTTTTATTTGCATTTGCTAATGTTCATATTGTCTAAGGTAATCCTGAGGGGGATGATGGGGAGGTGGGGCATGGTTCTGGGATGAAAAGGGATGCTTTCATCGTCATTAGCAGTTTGTCAGAATTCATGTTCGTTTTCAAGTACAAGGTTTGGGCAGGGGGACAAGAAGGAAAATTGATAAATACTGGAAGACCTCCATTAGAAAAAAATCTGTTCTTTGGTATAAAGACTGCAGGTTAACCTTTAAACTTGAGTTGACCCCATCTGAAATCAGCCACATTTATTAAAAATATACATTTAGAAACTTTTGAGACTAGCCTGAGTTCACAAACTAAGAATTACTGAAAATTCCCTCTTTGCTGAGCATGTCCTGTTTTTCCAGCTGACAGTACAGACCAAGTGGTTTGTGAACTAACCGTGTAGCCCCATACAATCCAGTCACAGGCAGCAGGAAGAAGTGGGCATACTGGACTTCTGTTGCAGTGGCTGTTGTGGACCTGTGAAGCTGAAACTAACACCCAGGAAGCAGACTCGCCTTTGCTTTAATGTCCGTTAATCAGAACTCAAGCTGGTTTAGAGGGAATTGATTAAAATGACTAGGGAGACAAAAGATAACATTAATGAACTATTCCAGAGATGGATGGATCAGAAGCCAGTACCAGCAAGGAGTCTGTCTGGGAGCCTAGAAACAGGTCAGGAGGAGAGATAATTGGTAGCAGAGGAGAGGACCAAGTATGAGATGGTGATGAGAAGGATCGAGGGGGTGGAAGAGAAGTGACCTCTCCCAAGGAAATGTGATGTTTGTGAAAGAAGGTAGATGCAACTTTCTTGGAAGACAGGCAATGACTTCATTGACTAGCTAACAAACAAAACTTTTTACTTAAATGCAGAAGCATAACTTTAGCTTAACACTATTTACACAGATTGTGCGTTCCATGAGGAAATTACTATTTGGTTGTCTCAAACTTGTATTGAAGCTGTTATTGCACCTTTGTTTCACAACAGAAATGCTTTGAGTGCTCTGATAATGCAGATAAATAATAATAAAACATTGTATGAGAAAGTGAATGGTCCCACTTGTAAAAAAGAATTCATAGAACCAAACAGAAGAGAACAGAATAGCTCCAGCTGGAAGGGACCTACAATCACCTAATCCAACTTCCTGATCATTTTAGGGCTGACCAAAATTTAAAGCATGTTATTAAGTCCAAATGCCTCTTAAGCACTGACAGGCATGAGGCATCAACCACCTTTCTAGGAAGCCTGCTCCAGTGTTTGAACACCCTCCAGGTAAAGAAATGTTTCCTAATATGTAGTCGGAACCTCCCCGAACACAGCTTTGAGTCATTGCCACATGTCCTGCCACTGGATATCAGGGAGAAGAAATCAATACCTCTCTCTCCACTTCCCCTCCTCAGGAAGCTGTATGGAACAATGAGGTGGCCCCACAGTCACCTTTTCTCCAAACTAGACAAACTCAGAGGTCTTAGTCACTACTTGTAGGGCATTCCCTCCAGCCCATTCACCAGCTTCGTGGCCATCCTCTGGATGTGTCACAGTTTAACCCTGGCTGGTAATTAAGTGCCATGCAGCCGATTGTTCACTCCTCCTTCACCCAGAGGGATGGGGAGGAGAATCAGAAAGGGATGTAAGATTCAAGGATTGAGATAAGAACAATTTAACAATGGAAATAAAATAACAATGAAAGAACAACAATAATAATAATAACAATAACAATAACAGTAACAATTATAATGAAAAGGAAAGAGAGCGGGAGAGGAATGAAATCCAAAGGGAAGGGAGGAAACAAAACAAGTGATGCACAGCACAACTACTCACCACCCACTGACCAATACCCAGCCAGTCCCTGAGCAATGATCAGCAGGGCCCAGCCAACCCCCTCAGTTTATATACTGAGCATGACGTCCCATGGTATGGAATACCTCTTTGGCTAGTTCAGATCAGCTGACCTGGTTGTGCCACCTCCCAATTCTTGTGTCCCTCCAGCCTTCTGCTGTAAAGGCCTGAGAAACTGAAAAGTCCTTGACTTATTATAAACATGACCCAGCAATAACTAAAACATCAGTGCACTGTCAACATTGTTCTCACACCAAAGCCAAAACACAGCACTGCACCAGCTACTAAGAAGAAAATTAACTCTATCCTAGCCAAAACGAGGACAGTATGCACCCTTATTCCATACCATTTACGTCATGATACATTTTTCAATACTTAATCACCTCTCCTGTCCTTTAACATAAATAGACAGATATCATTCTCTTAGTCTATGGAAATCCCTCTAAAGTCCATCAAGTTCATTTAGTCCATGATGTTGGGCTCCATCTGTCATAACAGTCTTTCTGGGCAGGGAAGATGGTACGAGGTGTTGGATTATTGCATGTTGGAGCTAGTTCTGACTCTGTTACGGCTGTTCTGATGTGATTTCACCAAAGTTATTTTTCATTGGTGTGACAACAGAAGAGGAGTCACGTTCAGATCTTCAAATCCAAAGTGGTAGAGATGGGTGCCACCAGATGCCCAGTACCAATAGGCATACAGAAGTGACAATAGACAATACTGTGTAACAACATCACACAACTCAATTCATTGGCTACTTTCATCCAAAATCAAATCCCTTTGAGGCACACATCGAACTTCCCCATCCTCCCACATTACCTAGCAAGTGCATTCAGGTCCGTGAACAAAAGCAGTCCCACAAATGCACTGCCTTTCCCTGAGGCAGGACCAACCCAGGCTGTTTACCCCTGCGTATTTTTAATGTGCACTACAGGAACCGCATCCCCTTCTACAGTTTGTAAGAGCTTTGATCAGGCAGGGCCAATCCAATTGACAGATCCTCTAGTGTTGACTAACTAGGTGGCTTTTGCTAAATGTGTATCCCAGTGTTTAAAAGTTCCACCACCTATTGCTTTCAGTGGAGTCTTTAGCCGTCCATTATATTGTTCAATTTCCCCAGAGGCTGGTGCATGATAAGGGAATGTGCCATATCCACTCAATGCCATGCTCTTGGTAATGAGTGCCGTTGTCTGATTCAATTCTTTCTAGGGTGCCATGTCACCACAAGACTTGTCTTTGAAGGCCTAGGATAGTGTTTTGGGTGGTGGCATGGGGCACAGGACATGTTTCCAACCATCCAGTGGGTGCTTCGACTGTTATAAGCACATGGCACTTGACTTGGTGGGTTTGTGTGTGTGTGATATAGTCAATCTGCCAAGCCTCCCCATATTTATATCTTAGCCATCATCCTCCATACCAGAGAGGCTTTAACCGCTTGGCTTGCTTAATTGCAGCACGTTTCACATTCACGAACTACCTGTGCAAGAGTATCCATGGTTAAGTCGACCCCTTGATCTTGGGCCCATCTATATGTTGCATCTCTTCCTGGATGGCCTGAAGTGTCATGGACCCACCGAGCTATAAATAATTCACCCTTGTGTTGCCAGTCCATATCTACCTGACCCACTTCAATCTGGCTGCTTTATCTACCTGTTAATAAAGGATTTTATTAAGGATAATAAAAATATCTAGGATTTTTTTAGAATATCCTAGAATTCTGTTTAGAATATAAAGGATAAAAATCCCTGTTGTTTAAATGTTCTTCAGTGGCCTGACTCTCGGGTACATGAGCCTCTACATGATGTATCTTCACAACCAGGTTCTCCACCTGGGCAGTGTTTTCTTCCCATAATTTGACAACCCAAATGGGTTTACCTCTGCATTGCCAACTTCTCTGCTTCTATTGCTGCAACCACCCCCACAGGGCATTTGGAACATCCGTGAGTCAATATAGAAATAAATGATTGGCCGCCTTTCTCATTCAGCAACATCTAAAGCCGGCTGGATAGCTTTCACCTCTGCAAACTGACTTGATTCACCTTCTCCTTCACCAGTCCCTGCAACTTGTTGTAGAGGTCTCCATACAGCTGCCTTTCATCTCCAATGTTTTCCTGCAATACAACAGGACCCATCAATAAACAAGGCATATTGCTTCTTATGTTCTGGCAATTTATTATACAGTGGAGCTTCTTCAGCACATGTCACCTCCTCCTCTGGTGACATACCAAAATCTTGCCTTCTGGCCAGTCTATGATCACTTCCAAGATTCCTGAATGACTGGGATTTCCTATTCAAGCTTGTTGTATGATAAGTGCAACCCACTTACTCCCTGTAGCATCAGCTGCATAGTATGTAGTGGAAACCTTCCCTTTGAACATCCAGCCCATCACTGGTAACTGGGGCACCACAAGTAACTGCGCTTCAGTACCAATCACTTCTGAAGCAATTTGAACCCCAGCATAAACTGCCAACATCTCTTTTTTAGTTGGAGTACAGTGGGCCTCAGATCCCCTATATCCCCAACTCCAGAAACCTAGGGGCTGACATTGAGTCTCCCCTGGTGCTTTCTGCCAAAGGCTCCAGGTAGGGCCACTATCCCCAGCTGCAGTGTAGAGCACATTCTTGACATCTTGCCCAGTCTGGAGCAGTCCAAAGCCTACTGCTTGAGGTGTCTCCTGTTTAATTTGTTCAAAGGCTTGTTGTGGCTCAGGGTCCCATTTAAAATCATTCTTCTTTCAGGTCACTTGATAGAGGGGGCTTACAATCGTATTGTAGTTTGGAATGCGCATTCTTCAAAAACCCACAACGCCTAAGAAAGCCGGAGTTTCTTTCTTATTAGTTGGTGGAGACATAGCTGTTATTTTTTTGATCACATCCATTGGGAACTCACAGTGTCCATCTTGCCATTTTATTCCCAAAACCTGGATCTCCTATGCAGGTCCCTTGACCTTACTTTGTTTTATGGCAAAACTAGCTTTCAGAAGGATTTGGACTATTTTCTCCCCTTTCTCAAAAATTTCTGCTGTATTGTCCCATATGATGATGCCATGGACATATTGCAGGTATTCTGGATCTACATGCTTTTTCAGTGCAGCCTGGATCAGTCCACGGCAGATGGTAGGGTTGTGTTTCCACCTCTGGGACAGGTGATTCCAGGTGTATTGGATGCCCTTCCAAGTAAAGGCAAACTGTGGCCTGTGCTCTGCAGCCAAAGAAATTGAGAAAAACGCATTTGCGATATCAGTGGTGGCATAGCACTTGACTGCCTTTGACTCCAGTTCATACTGAAGTTCTAGCATGTCTGGTACAGCAACACTCAGCAGCTGCTTAGCACTTCATTACCAGCCTGGGTTAAACCACCACAGCCTTTTTTTGGCAGCCAACATGGGGCTGGAAGGATTGACATAATGACAGGTCTAATCAGACTGTGTGAGAACAAAATTGTTGTCAGTATTCATTGTATTGGATTAATAATCATTGGCCATAATTCTGATTTCTCTGCTCTTGAAGTTGCTGCCAATGGTCTCAGGGCTGCGTTGTTTAATTTACTTACAATAGGTGTTCCTTGTTGTGCTGTTTGTTCTCCTTGGGACCTGGGCTGAAGTTATCAGTGTTGTGCTATATAGTACTGGTTTGTGATATGATGGACTCACTGGTTATAAAACAAATCTGGTCTGTGTACGTGGTGTTGTTGTCACCCTTGTGTGTCAGGTGGCCCCCCGTGGGGAATGCCAACTACTGTAGTTTTGTCTTTGTTTTCCCCGAGAATCGGCCTATGGGTGGGGTCTACACACGCCCCCCACCCCCCACCCCACCCTTCTCCCCAGGGCTATTTACTGAAACATTGCGGATTTTTGGAAATTCTGAATATCTTTGGTCCGTTGAAAGCACCATAGTGCAGGTCCTGACCCTATTGCTAGGAATACTGAGTGTGGTTTTCACCTCCTGGACCTGGTAGAGGTTTACACCACCAATTGTAACTGCTCTAGCCTCCCTGGCAGAAACAACAGCTGTTCCAGCCCCTGCGGCAGCTCCAGCCCCTGTGGCAGGCACTGCAGCTACTCCGGTCCCCATGGTGGGCACTGCAGCTACTCCGGTCCCCATGGTGGGCACTGCAGCTACCTCAGCCCCTGCAATGAGTGATGTGGAAGACGAACACATCGATGGTTTACCTATTGCTGAAGAGTGATTACGCAGAGACAAGGCCTTTTGTGTTTCTCACGCTGCTCCACCAAGAAGTAGGCTGGGGGTGCGCAAGAAGCTGGGACAGGACACCGCTGGGACAGCTGACCCCAACTGACCAAAGGGATATCACGTACCATATGACACGATACTCAGCGGTAAAACCTGAATGAAAGAAGAAAGGAAGGGACATTCACAATCATGGTATCTGCCTTCCCAATTAACTGTTACGTGTCATGAAGCCCTGCTTTCCTGGGGATGGCTAAGCATCCTCCTTCTGATGTGAAGCAGTGAATGAATTCCTCAGTGTGCTATGCTTGCACACACAGCTCTTGCTTTCCCTATTAAAATGTCTTTATCTCAAAGCACCAGTTTTCTCTTTTACCCTTCCCATTCTTTCTCCATCCTACTGTAGGGGGGGTGTGAGCAAGCAGCTGTGTGGGGCTTAGCTGCCTACAGGGGTTAAACCACAACACATGTTAACGTTCAGAAAATGCTATTGCTACTTTTCCTAGTCCAGTCTCCTCTTCAGTTTTATTATAATACCAGCTAAATTTCCAGACATTCTACACTTACATAAAAACAGTTATGAAAAAGATATTTGAAAGCTAAGAGTTTATAAATCCAATCTAAGTGTTTCAAGATATTAGATCCTAACTTAATAAAAATGTACTGCACATGTAACATTCAAGTTTTTGACTCTGCATTGGGGAAAAAAAATCATTAAAAGAAATATAATGAAACATTGTACATGGAAATCAATATGAAATCCAAGGTTTTTCAAAACAGTACTAGAGTCAGGTGAAGAGTATTACTTTTCAGTTGTTTTTCTTATGTGACATTACGACCAAAACAAAGCAATCAAGTCCTGGAGAATTCAAAGCAAATATTTTATTTGATGGATTATCTTTCCTTAGGTTATCTTCATTTAAGGAACATAAGACGTTTGAATCATGTAGCTTGCATTTTGTCAATCAAAGAGCCTCATTGCAAGTCAGTAAAAGGAATGTTCAATCACGACTTAGGCAAAATAAATAGGTTGTGACCCACTGGTATACTCCATTGCCAGTATATTGCTCACTCTTCCATAAACAGGTAGAGAGCAGAAGGGCATTGCATGCATACACAGAGAAAAAAAAATATGGATAAAGGTGATTTAGAGTGCCTTTTCATTATGCAAAGTCACATAGATTGAGTGGAGATAAAGAGTATGGGTTGTTGCTTGAATTTCGTGCTACAGCCTATTCAATACGATGTCTTTCAAACCCTGTCAATATAGGAAAAAAATAATCTGGGAGTAAAAAATCATAGAGGAAGAAATTAAATATAATTTGATCTCACCTATATTTCTATAAGCTATATGGTCTCAAAGGCCATATGAAGCTCTGAGAAAGAGAGAACGAGAAAGGTATCAGCTGCAAAGCTTTACTCTGACAAGTTAATTATAGTCTTTTACCTTAGAGAAACCTGCTCCACTTTCCTTTTAGGGGTCAGGAGAAGGGAGATGGTCTTTTTATGACATAATTACAAGTGTAACTGGAAAGGCAAGCAATTTAAATGCCATAAAAATCAATTAGAATTCCTCATTTGTCTTCAAAAAGTTTCAGACCACACATCACAGTTGACACAGAATCACAATATGGTAGCAAGCATGCAAATCTGAGAATGCCATGGATGCTGTGGCAACAAAATATGCATGTACTGGTTTTGTTCATTGCCTTTGGCCAACCTTGGATAGAATTGATTGTCTCCTCTTTACTCCCTGCTGGCTAGATTAGAGATCTAGACTAGTTAGCAGATTAGAGATCAGAGTGCTTTACTTTTTGACTTGGATATATCCTAAAGCAAAATCCAAGTACTGCAGAGAGGGGAAGATCTCATAAATTTGTCATAGAATGCCTGAATAAAGAGGAAAATGAAGACAGAAGCCAATAAATATTGTTGCTATGCTGTAAACTAAAACAGTTTAGACAATATCATAATGACTATGTCTACAAATAATATGCAACAAAACCCTTTTGACCTCAGGCAATCACTTCATGCTATGAAAAAAAAAAAAAAAAGTCTAGCATTTCATGTCTAGATCCAGCTTGAAAACATTCTAGCTATGGCTAGATTGATTTGTCCTCTGGAACTACACAATTTTACCAGTTTGATATCTCAGTGAAGGCTCAGTCTATACCTTCCCTAAAGACTAAGCCTCAGGGCACGGGAGTTCCTCGCTGAATGGCTGAGCAGTAAGGGAAAAATGTAGAATTCACATCTTAAGCTGTGCAACCAGAGACTTCCTTAGTACCATTCTGCAGATATATTGGAGGATATAACTCATTTCAGCACTGCAATCTAAGCAACAGTTTGATAAAAGAAGGGCAACCCCAGCTGGTTTTGGTATTCAGGAGACAAGAAAAATTATTAACAATTCCACTTTCAAACTAAGATGGATGGTGTGAAATTGTTTTCAAAGTGCATTTTTAGTCAAGTATGAGATTGGCGATAAACTATAATTTAACAGTGACAGAGCTCTATTAGAAGTTTGGCATCTCTGTTTTTTCCAGCATTTTTGACATTCAGCATTGCACTATTGAACAGCAGGGACTGCCAAAAATTGAACTGAATATATACAAACTTAACAAATAAATAACCCTAAAGCTTGTTTGCTATGACCATGTAACAGTAAGGATGAGGCAGGCTGTAAAGATTTTATACACAGCCTTAGAATAAATGTGTTATTCACAAGTGAGCTGCCAGGTCATTTCTAGTAAGTGTCAATAGACTTCACACTTGAGGACACCCTAAATAATTTCACAGATATAGCACATTTTTCAGAGTTTTTTTTTTAAATAATTTTACTGAGATACTTTACTATAAAATTTTACTGACATTCTTTTGCAATTATGCTATAATAGTTTTACACAAGTCTTCTAAAAGACAGGCTTCATAATCTAAGACCAACTGTGTGAATGTTAAAAATAGATCAAGAAAAATAATCTTTTAGAAACTTCTAAAGTGAATTTATCAAGGTCTCCACTCCATTTTAGGGTATGTCTGTGTGTGTGTGTGCTTTGTTTTGTTTTCCTGTTAATTTGCCAGTTGTAGTTTTTATTTAGCTAAAATTTTTCAAAGGTTTGTAATAAACCCACCACACACATAAAACTTACACATAATGACAGTGCAAAGACATCCTAGCCACAGTGTATATGCAACATATTCAAGGAATGCACTAAATCTACAGCGTATATAGGTTATTGTTCTGTACTTTCTTATCAACTCCGATGCATTTCAAGCATTCACTCACTGCAAACATACAGACTAATTTATACATCCCTAGTAAATCCGATGTTGAAACTATTGCATGTATGCTGTTTATTCTCATATCCAACACTCTTCCAAATAGGGATTTTTCTTTACCATGAGAATGAGAATGAGAATACCAGTGAGAATATTGTCTGAAAAGACCTTAGGTCACAATGTTAGAGTTTTACCCTATTATTTGCCAACACAGAAAGAACTGTCTTCCCTTATTTCTAGAGCAAAGAATACCAAAACCTCCCATAGATCGGTTGTACCTGTTACTGATATAGAAGGGCTATTGAAAGACATGAATGCGTTAAGCTGGAAAACAAATGACAGGGCTTAGACTGGTTCCTGTGACATACCCAGAACATGCCCAAAGCCTCTGCATCACTTCAACTTGAACTGGTCAAGGGAAAAGCATTATTATCAATGCTATTTATTGACCAAGCCCACATGTTGAGCATTAGCCCTGAAAGAAATGTTGGTATGGTACTGTACTTATGAACTAGCAGACTATAGGTTTAGCATGGCGGGGGGGGGAAAGCTGTGTGTGCTAAGATAACTTTTGTCTGGGTTTGCATATTGTTTATCTTACGTTTCATCTCAGGTGAAAAAAAAGGAAGAAGTATCTTTGCACTAAAAGATAAATTTCTCTGTGTGAGAACTCTGAAGGGGAAATGTTTGGTTTCAAATGCTGCTGCTAAAGATGATCACTTAATGTTAAGAACCAAAGAGGTAATTCCAAAAGCATGTGAGAAAACACATGTATAATATACTGTATAACAGATATCTCTGTGTATGTGAGAGTGTATGGAATTCCAAGGAGCAGAATATCCTCTGCATAATTTATTCTACAGTTTTTAAAAGTCTATTAGTTCATCTCTGCTACAAAGAAGCAAAAAAAATCCATGATAAGTGTAGTTAAGTGTTTCAGCAAAGACAAGCAGAAGTGACTCGATTATACAGCTGAGGCATGAAATGGATCTGCAGTGATACACAGGAAGGAGTAACAGCCACAAAGTCTGCCCTCTGTTAAGAAATAAGCATAATAAAGAGAAATGAACAATATTTTTCAACTTTAATTAAAATATTAATGAGCTTCTTTAAACATTACAATTGTTTAGAAATATTTTAAATGCCTCCATGACTTATCTGAGTTTCACAAACCTAGTAAAAATTATGGCTGTTAGTTAAAATTATTAAAAAAATTAAAATTTACACATTTTAAATGATGCTTATTGTACTTTATTCAATTCTAGGAGAATCTAATTGATTCTTTGGTTTATTTTCTTATAGACTCTCTTCAAAGGCCTGTATCTCTATTAAACAGAGGAGTCTAAATGATATTCCATGATAATTGAACTAGCTGCATACTAAACAGTTTTATCTCTATCTTAATACATCTTTTCCTTTCCAAAAGCTGTAAGACATAAATGCTCCTGAAGTTTATGTGCAGTTCAAATAACAAATAGGGTAGATAAATGGAATAAGCAGAATATATGGAAAGAAATCTACTATGAAATTAAGATATAAATTGTAACTATGGAAACAGCCTTTATAATTAAGAATAATTTAGAAAGGCATGGAAGGTATTTAATTGGTATGTAAATTAACTGAGGATTTTTTTAGAAAGGTAATAGAAGTTAACTCAATAAAATCCTTTAAAATTTTCTTAATTGCCTAAAGTAAAACTAACCAACCAATCAACCAAAAAAAGCCCCACCCAGGCTCCAAATTCTTTGTAATTTTTCATTTATATAGGGGGAAAACCCATGCCCTACTTCGCAACTTCTTTGGTATATGTCATCAAACTCACAATACAAATCAAACCAAAATTCCCTTCCGATATTTATAGACCAGTATTGATACCTGTATCCTCACACACTTTTCGCTGATACTAGTAGTTTTCATTAAGAGGTGATAAAACATTTTATAAAGGAAAAGAATGTTAATATTACTTTCCAAAAAATGGGATGGGAGGCAGAAAGTAAAATGTTCCAGCTCAGCCAGCATATGAGAGGCACAGCTGAGAAAAGGTATTTTGTTTCTAGACTAGTCTAGTGGTCTAGTTCATTAACCAGGGAGCAAAATTACACGAAATCACACTTGATGCAGAGTGCCTAGTTGACTTTACTCTGAAAGAAGCAGTGGAACTCCCAAGTGAGACTCAGACATGAGCTGGACTGGGCCGTACATGGTCACAGGAAAACAGTGACACTTCTTACTAAGTTTAACCACTTGCTTTTGACACACTGTCTTGCACTGGTTACCTGCTAGGTGTCACATTGTTTTTTCAATGAAGCTTGACCCTAGGACACTCCAACCAACATGTCCCTGCAGAGAAATACCCAAGTTAACTTGAAGTAAGTTGGCTGAGGTGCCAGAGCCAGTGTAGCTTTGCAACCTTCTAGTCCATACTACTAAATCTTTAGTAGTAGAGGTACTTACATCTTTGCACACATTTTATTATGTACAGACTGGTAAAATGCAGACTGCTTTTTAGCTCATTCATTAAAGCTTTGCTGTACTTCAGATATGTTGAAAAGATCTGTTAGTAAGCCAGCAGATTACTGTGGCAATAGAAAATGGTGTGAGGAAAACCAAACTGGAAACCTATGTTTTGCTAATACACAAAAACGATCCATTGTATACAAAGCAGTTGACATGCACAATTTTCATGCATACCTCCGACGTAGTTGAAGAGGTACAGACCTCCTCTAAATGACATCTCTGTTATATCTTACTACCAGTATCTCCATGCATCTATTAAATGTATCATTATCAGTAAAACTGCAGCCATTCTAAGGAGTTGAAGCTCAAACTATAATGTTATAGCATTTCTGAAAATTTACATTGACAAGGTCTAACGTAAAAGCAAAGCAAAAGCCAAACCTTGCAAATATATAGGGACAGGTTACAGCTAGAAAACATATCTTAATAAAATCAAAGTTAAAAATGAGGAATTAAATACCTTGTAAGTATGAAGTGTATTCCACACTTTATATTCATTGTATTATCAGTTTCTTTAACATCCCAAACATTAACTCTTGCTGTGGTAATGAACAAAACTTGCTTTGGCAGCAACAGAACTTCAGCTGTCACCATCAGAAAACACCCAGATAGTACTTAAATAGATCTCAAAGAGCTTGGAGCCATAATCCATTGGATTTTAATACTGCTATATGTTAAATTATGTTTTGCTTTCTCTTCTACTGAACTTTAAAAAAATTTGGGAAGTTAAAAAATCTGATCAAGATAACCAAAATCTAAGTTACTTGTGTTCTTTTTTTTTTTCTTTTTTTTAAGATAGAGATCCGCCAGAAACTGCTTACAGATCAGTTATGTGACACAAGGTACTTACTTGGCAAAGAACCATCCCTGGGTGTCCACAGGTCAGTTTTATCTAGCATTCAGCCGCTCCAGTTGTAGCAATGACCAATGGCATTAAAATGCCTGAGGACTAAAAGTCTGTGAGTAAGACCCAAAAGCCCACCAGCAAGATGCCAAAGTTTTGCAAAGAGCAGCACCTTCTGACGGGTCAGTCATACTTTAAGAGTAACTATGTAGTCCACAATGATCAGTGCAATAGTCAGAAAAGCAAAGCCTGACCATTAAATGTCCTTAGCTCTTTATACAAATGGCCAACAGAGGGAAGATAAACATGTTAAGGAGCATATTGATTTCCTATGTACAACATCACCTTGAAATTTTCAGAAGAAAATAACCATGCCAGGAAGTCAAGGGAAATATGATGCCGTAAAAGAATCCTGTTATTCCAGATTGTAAGACAGAGGTATCCTGGCTGCTGGAAATTATGGTAAGTCCTAGAAAATGAAAAGCATGTGAGGGAAACTGCTGATGCTTTTCCTAAATCTGGTTTATCATCAGCCTAGATGGTAAAAAAATTTAGACTGGTTTCAAAGTAGACACTGTGGAGTTCAATATCTTATTATTTGCTTAGCCGCTTCCCAATGGTTTTTAACAATTTGACACTTGTTATAACAATGTTTTAAACAACTAAGAAGTGGTAAAGAATATTTTTCAACATTACTGAAGACAACCAAGATATAATGGTCCAATATTTTTGTAAATTTAAGAGTTAGCCACAAAGTGTAGCAAGGCCCAGTGCTCCGCAATATGGAGACAGAAATTACACAAATTATAACAAAACAAAACAAATATATAAAATCTTTAACAGAAGCCAGATGAAACAAATCAGTTAGTTAACAAAAAGAAGAACTGTGTGTATGGAAACACTGATTAGCCAAGAAAAAATAAAGTTATGAATTTCTGCTTCCTTTATGAGGAGTTGAAGAAGGACTTTCTTTCTGCACTTTTCCCTGGACCTCTCTCCAAGCTGAAGATGACACTGACCTTTCTTCCATTCTTCTAAACTGCTTGCTGTTGTCAATAATAAACACTGAACAATTCTTTTAAAGTTTGCAAATAGCAACATAAATAAAAGTATTTCTCTGCTGATCTAAAAAGATTTAATTAACTTACTCCAAACCAGTCTGGATGATGGCTGCAGGTTTCACTAACAAACCTAGCAACATAGACTCCCAGCTTCAGGGCTTGAGGTGGAGTTGCCCCAGCTTTTCTTTTAAGCAGTGCATCAAAAGCTTCCACTTCACTCTTGCTACAGGTAGTGTTTTTTTAGAGGGTAAGATAACTTTAGAAGATAATGACTTACCAGAGTAAGCAATTAAAGAACTAAGACTGAGACTATCAGAGTCTTAATGTGAATGAGACAGACTGAACAGAAAACCTGGAAATCAAGTCTATACTTTGATCACTGTGTCCTTGCAGGGTAGGTCTTCAGCCCCCTCTGCCTGCAGCACAATCCTTCTGCTTACCATAGATAATACGTTGCCTGTTGCAAAACCATTTCCCCAACTCTCCCTGTCAGCTCCACATCAGCCTGCTCATCCATCTGTCTGACCGCATTCCCAAAACCTCCAAGCTGAGCCTGCTTGGTTAGTCTCAGGGAAAGGCAGAGACACTTTCCCAGAAGTTTTTGTCATGCTGAAACAAGGGTGACTCTGACACATTTGTTTTTTCTTTTTTTTTCCACCACTCCACATCACTTAAGGGAGACAACTTTTCAAATAGCAAACCAGAGTTAAATGACATTTTTCATACTCTCCCTCCCAATTTCTTTTCAGCATGACTAGATCTAAGCATCAACAAGATCTTTGCAGTCTTCAAGGAAATGTTTCTGTTGAGCTCCACATTTAAACTCTGTTACTCAGAGCTCTGGAAGAGTGTATTACTGCATAAAATTCTTGATGTAGCAATATATTTCAGGAACAGCAGCACTGTCAGTAAAGTGCATAGTTTGCCAGGTGCATTAGTTTTGTGATGTTTCTTATGCCATTCTGCAACTGAAAAGTTGGAATGTCTGAAACTTCCATGTAAAATAGTCAATTCTCATGAAGATTTTCTCAGACAGATGTACTCCTACTGACTCCATTTCTCTGTTCTAGAGGTTTGCATGAATAGGGTTTCACTTTCATGTACACTTGGAACATCCACATTGAAAGCTGAAACTCAGCCAGGACATATTTTTACACTATTTGTCATTCACTCAAATACTTTAAGTATTCCATGCATTAGAAAGTAAAAATGCCAGCTCATCGCAAACTATTTTAAAGTGATGGTTCACTGTTTGACAGCAACCTACAGACTGAAAAGTATTTGCCTACATTACCCATCAAACACTTTGCACAGATATTGTTTTCAGACCAGATGCAAAAGCATGTTCTTCTCTCGTACACACAGCTTTCTTTCCCTTTCAACTCATTACACACTTTTTATTCCAACTTGAAACCCAGAAAACCACTGTTCCACAAATATTTATTTTTTGTGCAAACACATTATTGCATGAGAAAATTTTGTCTGTTAAGTAAACTAACACTGTCAGAAGTGACCTTATTGAGCTTGTCAATGACCCCAAGCAGGAGGAAAAGCCAGACATTTATCTTCCTCCTTACAAAGCTTTCTTAGAAACGAGGCAGTAAAATGTGTAGCACAAATGTGAAACTTTTGTCTGGAGACTATGCACTGGACTTAAGACTGAATATAGAGACATGTGCTTTGTGCTCATTGTATGTCTTTTGCTCCAAAATATGGTAATAACATGCCAGACGTTTTGACATCTGCTCTGTCTCCTGACAGCATGCATGATTCCATAATGACTTACCAAAGTAAGCAATTAAACAGCTAAGACTGAGACCTTTTAAGGAAGGTTCTGGAAACAATGTTTAGTAAATAGCCTGTCTTAACCATTGACTCCTACAGTGCACTTTCCAGGGTGTTCAGTATGTTACGTTTTTGTCTGGGGAAGTTTTGCTTTAGTACTGGAAGCCTCTGCTTACGAACAGTGAGATGACTGTTGTGTAAGTCAAATTTATAATGAAATTATGGTAGTACAAATCATTGTGAGTAGTGAGGCAAGGTCTGATTCAAAATGTCAGTAATAGTAATTAAACATCTTTTACTGTACCCATCCATGTTTATTATAATTAAAGGGAATAAGAAAGCCACATTAATATTCTTCTTTTTCTGATTTGATGTTATAGTAATTTCATTCCCTTTTTAGGGGTAAAACTGACAATGCATAAAAAGGAAATTACTATCAATGAATTATAGAGAAAATATCAGAAGCATTGGAGCTTTTTCCAGAAAAAAAACCTATTTATTCAGACAACTGAATTTTCACTCCAATATTAAACATTTGATTATTTTCATCCACACATGAATTTAATTGGCTTTAATGTCCAATTTGCTTGAAAACTTTATTGCAAACATGCACATAAATCAGTGCAAATCCCAATAGCTTTTCATATCTGCTTCCAAGGAAATGCGTACTTCAAGATAATTAAATTTACTATTTTTGTAAATTCAATTTTAGCTCTCCAATGATTTTTTTTCTGAACTTTTAATCTCTGAAAGCAATCAGAGACTAAAGAAGTTATTTGAAAGTAAAAAATATTTTAGTTTCTGCTAGAATAAAACGTTGTCTTAAATAAATAAGGAATTGGTCATTTAACCATTGTTTCACACAATTTTTTATTGTAATGAGAAGGACTGTTACAGCTTCTGCATTCTTTCTCATCATATCACCAGAATCTATGACAATATCTACAAATTCTAACACAAATTTTGCATTGTTTCAGTGTATGTAAAGAGAGTGTGACCACAGAGGGAATTTCATCACTATTGCCATCACTGCATTGTCATTCATTCATGTGTAGCACAATCAGAAGAACAGGGGTTTTTTTCACCAGAACAAGTAAAATGGAGTGGTGGGATGCTGCTAGTCATCATTTACAGTTAGGACAAAAAACCTTAGACTTTTATTAGCAGATACTGAACTAAAAAGGTTCAGAGATACTACACACTAATTCCAAAAGGGGGAGGGTGGAGGAGGGAAAAAAAAAAAAAGCTTTTCTCTGCTAAGCAAACACCTTTGTTCTTGAGTAGTCCTTGTTAATAATCAGTAAAAGTCATTCTTGCTTCTTATGCCCACTAATCACTGAAATTTCAGTCATCTCAGCTAAACTCAGACATTCTAGTGTTCATACACTAAAGTCCATTGTCTTGGGAAAGATCATTTGTCTAAGAAATGAATGTATATATAAAGCACTATTCTGTCACTCCTAGAGATGTTCACTAAGGTTTACATTCACAGCAGCACAATGGGGAGGTCTGTCTAAACAATTTCATATACTATCCTAAAATGAAAGAGGGAATGTGTGTGTCAGTGTGCTGCCACTCTAAAACTTCATTAAAACACAAAAATGAGACTAACTTTAGTGAGTAGTTTGTAGATAACACAACTGGAAAATGTTTCAAAGGTAGTAGACTCCCAAGATGCTAATCAACAAGGATATGAGCAGGAGAATATTCCAAATTATTTCTAAACATATTTCTTTTCCTGGGGGGAAGATTTCTGGCTGTTTCTATAGAAGGATTTCATATGTGTTCAAAAAAAGAAAACTCACAAATGTTTACTGTGTTCCTTGACATTTTAACTCGAATGTGAAGCAACTGAAAGTTTATGAGATGCAATTAATCAGCCATGGATGTTCTCACATTTATGGATAAATTAAACACTGTAATATCTAATTAGCTTACACTTAAACAAGATGAAATTATAAATAGCAATCATATTTCTTAATTTACCTCTCCTACAATTTTCACTCTACTTTCAGAAAAAAAAATGAACATTATTAAGTGTTAGTTGGAAACAGGATAAACACAGCAGAATGTTACATAGGGAACGTAAAATTTGGATACATTTGCCAAATGCACCATTTAAATTTATTTCAGCAAAAACATTGGCATGTCTCCAGCTTTTTAACAGTTTTTTCCTCGGTGGGAGAGAAAAGGGACATAGACCTTCATGTTAAAGGCAACAGAAAAACAAAGCAGCTTTCAAAACTTTTTTTCTCCCTCTGCTTTTATATTTAAAGGGTTACAGTTGTAGAAAAGCTTAGAAACAAACATCTTCAGCTACTCCACCTCTCCAGACGTATCATTTCACCACCAGCTGAAGAGTCTGAAGCAACAAGAAAGTGAGAGATACCCTAAATCCATGAAAAAGTATTTGATGAAGTGCAATTTTTCCCTCTGGCAGAGATGACTACATTGTTGTCACTGAGACATTCTCCCTTACTTGAAATTCTTTAACACTACATGTTAAAAAAGAACCAGTACAACATATTGGTCACAGTTTATCTCAGTTTCCAGTTTTCCCTTGAAGAAAAATTCTACTGACACTTTTGTCCTCTCATCTGTTATTTCTGATGTCTGCAGAAGCAATTATCAGTTGTAAAGCAACCAACTAATGAGATAATATTCAATTATATAAGCTTCTATTATCTTCAAATGTAGAGTGATGAGTGATTTCACAAATATACAGCTAGTCTCTAAGGTTCTTTTGGTAGATATTGTACTCCTCTGGAATATGGGTAAACCCCTACAGGCTTGATTTTTAAAAGTGCTGACACATGCACTTCTCAGGAACTTAAAACCAGGAAAAGCACATGGACAAAACCACAGCAAAGGAGGCAGGGGAGAATAACCTGGTTAATGAAATAATGAGTAAAAGAAGTAATAAGGAAAAGGACCTATGAGTCCTTATGATCTCTTTGCCGTAGTCACTTTCCACAATTAAATTAGCATGAAGAAAATTAAGGATACAGGTGAAATTTGGAAAGGTCCATTCGAAACTGATTAGGTCTCAAGAAGAAGTTTGCCTAAACCCTTTTACTCATTAAAGATTACAAAGAAGGGAACCAGCTTCTATGGATGATGTCTTATTAAGATAACAAGGGCCCAATCCAGTGATGGATAATACCAATTTGTATTTGGATAGTCCTCCACTTCCTGCCATGAAATATTTACAAAGACAGTGATTTTCCTAGCTAGATTAAGCAGATTTTAGTATAGATGCAGATAGTATTAGAAGCATATTTTTATATTCTAACATCATAAAGCATAACACTGTATGGAAACAATGACAAGAAATATCTCACAACTTCAAAAAAAAAAAAGTTAGCAACTTCAGCGACATTTCTTTGACTAACCCATGTAAGCAAAGCACACGTGAGGTGTAAGTTAGAGGCAAGATAAGAAATTTCTGACATAGAGATTGTCTTTACAATGGATTCATTGACAGTCACCCTCCCGTATCTGTTTTTTCTGATTTCACTTCCCATCCTCTGCAAAGTTAAGATTAAAAATAGAGAATATATAATAGAGCAATATGGAGATCTCTGTCAGTACATAGTCTGTCAAAGAGAAAAATTCTCAGGACCTTTGAGTACAGAGGGTTCAAACCCAACAGAAGTGAAACTACATTCTTAGACACTGTAAAACGCTTATCTTGATATAAACCAGCTATGTAACTAAGCTGTGGTTGCCCTCTGTCACTGTCCAGGTAAAGGGACAAAATAAAATGATACAATTACTCCTTGTCATCTATCAAAGAAATTGGTCTTATTATATCTACCAGCTTTGTTCCTGCTTCAAATCACTAATTCATCTAAAACTCAAACCTTAGATTCTTGGCTGTCTGATATTTCCTTTTTCATTATTTTATTCCTTTAACGGTGTGCAATGAATCTAAAACCCCCTGATTATTTTCCTTCCCAAATGAAAGGTTAAATTTGCCTAACTTACAGGAAAAGTGCAAAATTGAGGCCCACTGTAGCCATCTGCTTTATGAACAATGCTTATTTGGATGATGGAAGTGAAAAATGAAACTCATAAAATTCATGTAACTTCTTAGTATTAGAATGAAGACACATAGGTATCATCAATGGAAGTATACTTATATTTCAGCCTAGCAGTTGTTAGCATGCAGTCCATAACTGGCAGTCCTACTGTTCTCCAAGAACCATTCTTCCATGCTCCCCTCCTGAAAAAAACTCAAAGAAAACCACAAAATCACACTGTCACCTCCTCTAATGACCTTCTGCCACCATAGTTGACCTCTGACATACCTCATTCCTATGCACACTCTAACAACTTATTCTGCAATGAAAAACAGCATACAGGAATTGGGAAGTGCTATTGTAAAGCAGTTGCTCACTCTACTCCCATTGACTCCATGATGTGAAAACCATTAAAAATTACCTCAATTTATTACCTTTGGTCATACCAAGGGAAAACACAGAGGTCTGTGCATAAATGGAATATTTCACATCCACCTCCATGAATCCTTTTGTAAACATCAAGCTGCCTTTTTCTGGATCATCTGTGGCAACTTTAAGGAGGTACGCAGATATAAAAGTAGTATAAAATATCTAAAGTATAGTTATTTTGGTTGGAGTGGAGGGGAGAGTTAAGGGTCTGTGTACCCATATGTACGCTCTGGATAGAAGGAAAGTAAGTGGCATTGTCCTGGTAAATACCTATAAACCATTAGGAAATACCTTGGAGGGAAAAATGCTGCCCACAGATGAATAACTTAGCATCTGTTCACAAATGGTTCACCATAGAGTAAGGCAATTTAGACAGATTATTTTAATACACACTATTCTCAGTGAAGGATTTAGTTATTCTGGTCCACATCACATTCTTCAGAAGTGTACTCAGGGCAAGCTGGAGGATGTGCAAGAATGTTTTGTCACAAAAGAAATCATATTCTTTCATGCCCCAAGAGTTGGATTTGGGAGATGTTACAACTGAAAACAGTAGAATTCCTTTATGCTAGCTGAATGCACTCCTATAATAGGCAAATATTTAGTTGAACAACTAGGTAGGTATGTGCAGTAGCAGAACGTGGCAATGAGTAGTCCTAGCAAAATACAGAAAACCTAGGCCAATATACCTGCAAAATTACTGTAGCATGCCACCTTATTGCAAATGACTCTTCCATGGTTCAAGTAACTGTTGTTCTCTTTCTCTGTTGAGTGAAGGTATTCCTTAGAAAACTGGGTTCAGCTGCTTGTTTATCCTGTTAATATAAAACGTGGTAAGACCCTTTACTTCTCTGTCAGTCAGAACATCTCTTGTAAAATTAGAATAGCAGCTTTGATTTATTTCCAGGGTATTGAAGGAATAACTATTATCAGGAATGCTCAGACATTTTGGTACCACAAAAGAACCTAGGTCAGCTGGGTATTCAGTGTGACTTTGTCACACAAGTCAATGACTAAGTAGAAAAAATCATCTAGAGTCTTGTTTTTGCAGGAAATTAATGATTTACAAGTTCTCCAACCTATAACAGTTAACTTCAATATTGAAGAGAGAGTCTGTTACAGCTCAAGTGTAAGCTAACATTGCAGAAAGAAACAACTTTCCCCTCAATTTGTCTGTGTTGCTGAGAAGGGTTGAATTGGTTCAGTTACACAAGATTATTTCTTTATCATCTTCCCTGACAAATACTAAGGTAAAGGGAGGGCAAGAAAGGAATTGCAGAGTGTCAAGAAACTAACAGCGAACCCAAAGAAATTGCATAATTCAAATTTTCTTCTGTGGAATTGGCTCTTTTGTTGAACACGCTTGTTCAGCTTATCAATTTTGTAGAACGCACATGAACATCCACTGACAGAATCATGTTTGGAAATCCACTCAATGGAAACACAGATATTATAATTAAGAATGTTACTTTATATAATTTTTAAATGGCTCTACAAATGCTCAGATTACCTTTAAGGTATACTAAAATTAAGCAAAGAACTTTGGTAATTTGGCTGTATATTCTCTAGGTAAGAGAGAGCTCATGAAGGTCTCTCTGCACCTGTCTGCAGAAGCATCTCTCTAGTCAACTTAGAAAAGCATTCAAAATTAAACTACTACATAGCACGAAGTTTCCTTCCATGTTGCTCAAACTCAAAGGACTAGTAGACAGCAACAGCATGGAGGCTGTATACAGATATCATAAGACCCAAGGTAGCAAAGACAAACTCTCTGCCTTCATCAGATGTAAATATTTATTTTCAAAGATTTCTATTCATTAACAAGAGAAATGTAATCAAGGTGGAAAAAAAATATTTGAATACAGCTCTTGTGTAGGTCAAGCAACAGAAGAAAAATACAGGAGAAAACTCAGCTGTGTACTATTCTTGCTTTTGACATTAATGCTTGCATGCAAGAAAGAAAATACCAGTCTTCAGGTTGTCATGAAGCTGATTAGTTACATACTATTCTCAGATTCCATTATAATCAAGAACAGACTGATTTCCCAAATCTTTCTGTTTTGATAATTTTATGTTTATTATTTTTTTATCACAGAAAAGAGAGTGATTCATAATGAGCATTTCAGCCACTGCTTTATGTTGGAGATTGTTTGCTTCTTTGACAAAAAAGTTAATAAAATTGGATTGAGGGATGAACCTGACCCGTTTGTGAGCCTATTTAAAAGTTATTTCTTATTTTTTTAAATGGTCTTCCCATGAACAGTGTCAAGCATGGTGTACGTCATGCACATCAATTTACTTCAGAACAAGGTCACACAAACCCAGGAAGGCTTGAGCTAAGGATGATGCAGGACTGTAGAAGTCAGAGTCCCAGTACATGACACAGCACAGGCCATACAGTTTTGAGCATTACCCATTGCATTGCTTTAAAAGCTGGCACAGATGGGGAAATTTGCAATAGTTACTAGAAGGATTCATCCAATAGTCTCCATCAATAAAAAACCCCACAAAACAAACAAGAACAAAACTACAAGTGTACATCTAGATTCCAGTCACCTTACTTTGTCCTATTTTCTATAACTGAATAACCATTCCTCAAAGCAATGTTAATATTAAATCGTGCAGAAGTTATTCTCCAGGTTATTCCTTCCATTTTGAGTTGAAATTTTAAAAGCGCAAAGGTCATTGACACTGATGATCTTCAGTTGAATGCTGAATGATGATACAGTAAGGATGCAGCAATACATGGCAGATTTGGCTGCAGTGAACGTGAAGAGTCAGGATGAAGATCCTGAGGGGAAACAGGGAATAGAGTCCCAGAGCCCAGACCCTGAGGGTCTTGCATCAAGCAAGCAGCCTGTGCATTGTTTAGTGAACCGGCAGCTGGTATCATAAAGGAAACGCTCTGAAGGGCAAAGAAGATGAGGGAACCTTAAAGGTCTTATGTGCAGCATCCTCCAAAAGTTCCAAAATGGCTGGTCCCACCTAACACTCAGGAAAATGTATCCAATTGATATTATGTCCAGTCTGAACCTACTACTTAAAATTTATGACAGTTGCCTCGCTTTTCCCTGCCAACGCACTACAGTAAAGGGCTTAGATCTGGTTTTTTTCAGTAACTTTCTCTGAAGCCATCTCTTCTCCATGCCAAACAAACCTTGGTCCCTTAGGCTTTCCTCACAAGGCAAGTGCTCCAGCTGCCCACCATTTCACAGGTCCCTCACTGAACTTACTCCAGTTTCTTAATATTTTTCTTCTTTTGTGATGCCTGGAACTGGACACAATATTCCAGAAACAGTCAGCAAGGTGCCAAAAAGGGCACTAAAACTGTTCCCAGTCTACTAGCTGTGCTCCTATTAATACAGTCCAGATATTAAGGTATTGTGGGTTTTTGATGTTTCAGGTGAATTATTTGCTCACACAGTATCAGTGAAATAATGCATTCCATCATTCAGAGAATGTTTATTATGATTGCTAGCAATAGCGGCCCCAGAGGACTGTGATACTATCACAGGACTATTAGAATTCAAAATGATCTGAAGCTGGAAACACAGTATGCAGAAGTAAATTGACTTGATTTTTTTTTTTAAGATGAAGATGAGTTTTTTGTCACATTCTAGATGTAGCCTCAATCACAGGAACAAAAAACATAGATCTTTCAGGGAAGATGAGACCTATGAATCAGCAGGGGATAGCATCTCCTAATTAAAATTAGCTCATATATTAAGTCATAAACAGGAGGCAGCTACATCCTCCTGGAAGTTAAAAAAGCCACTTTCAGCAATGAGTAAACAACATAAGTATAACAAAGTCTTAAGTGGAAGTATTGCAAATGGAATGGAGGGAAAAATTATTACACTTAAACAGGAACGGTCAAGTTTGCAAGTACAGACCAGGGAAGATAAAAAGAATGCAGGCATTCCAGGGGGTCACCAATGGAACTTCAGTTAACATTAAAAAAAAATAATATATCATCTGGAATATTTAACAGAGGTATGGATACCAGATGTTGGAAATTACTTTTCTCAGCACTGGTCAGAATCCAGTTGAAATACACTCTCTAGGTTAGGGCCACACACTTGAAGAATAAGAGCCAGTGTATCAAATATCAAGAACAGGAATAACAACAACAACACAAAAAAGGGTCTAGTTTCTGTCTAGCTATTAGGAAAAAATATATAATGGTGAGACTGGATTGCTGCGGAATAATTTGACTGGAAATGTTCTGGAAATTCTGCTGTTGGTGAGATGACCCCAAGAAGCATCTGTTAGAAGCAATGACTGATGAAG
>JAVJGI010000040.1:9432044-9460680 GCA_035590275.1 Ibycter americanus
GGAGGAAACCACTGATAACAAAAAAAAAACAAAAACCAGATGAACTTTCGAACACACAAGAATTCTTTTTATTCCTCTCCTTCTTATGAGAGGAATAAAAGATATACCAATTTTTTTCTGGAACAAGAGGGTTAACTCAATGTCCTTCTGTAGTCCTTTTCACCCTTATGATTGTGATTTTGTGTCTGAACTCTACAGGGAGCTTTTTCATCACTCAGACTGGCAAACCTCCTGGAGGTTTAATACCTTCTCTACAAGTACATCCTGATTTCCTTCAGCATACTGGAACACATAGGAAGGAAGAATAACAGGCTTGGAGGCGACAGCGTGCACCCAGATGCTTTCAGGGAAGCATCAACAAGAAAAGCCACCATGCACAGCCAGGCCTTGGAATTCTACTGAGACCTTACAATTTTTGCATGTTTACTACCTTCATTAATCTAAAGCTGTGAGTCTACAATTTCAGCTGTATAAATTACAGTTGTCCTATCCCCACTAACCATAATCTCTACCTGTGTTTTTAGGCTTTCGTCCTGCATTTGGTCATTGTGACTACCTGCAGGTCAATGCCAGCGGACAATTCCCTCCCTTGTTCACTAACATCACACACAGAAAATGAGAATTCAAAAAGTAACCCTTTAGGACCTTCCTGTGAAAAGGAAGTTCTCTATCTGGATTGCCTGGATGAAATACCAGTCATATTCTTAAGAGAAAAAGGAAGCAAATGGTACAAAATATATTATCCAGGGTATTTCACCTGATTACTTTACAGAGCTGTACTGAGGCTTCTTTTTGTGCAGTCCAAGAGAAAAAAAAAACGCACCACATCTTTAGAAATCCATCCCTCTGCTGACAGTTCCCTAGTCAGCCCGACTACCGCTCCAAGCCTGACTGCTACCCAAATCTCCCTGTTAGCAGTTGCCCTGACTCTTAGGTAAGTCTTTTGTATTTTTGTTTATTATCATGTGGGTGTGATGTTACCTTTAACAGTTTCATAAAGGAATGTTTGAAACTGACATGAAAACGCAAGTCTATCATTGATGTAGGGTAGTTCTGTCTCTTCTTGCTTCTCAGAAAACTCTCCACCTTCCTGGCTGTAAGCCCAGCATTTCAAAAACCACTATAATCTCCACATTCTTAAACACTCCTCAGCAGTGAGGTCACTGGACTGACAAATGTACGCCCACTGCTTTTAATTACCTTTGTCATATTCTCATGTTCGTGAAAGCTGTTGTCTTAACTGATAAAAGATAGGATGGATTTGCCTCTTTTAGATTCCTCCTCTTATTTTTCCTTGCCATTAACAATAGTTATTGACAGACTCCAGAGTATCTTTCACATTTGTTTCCATCCACTGATCAACCACATAGATCTGATTGCAAAACCTACACATAGTTTATGCAGGAGAAAATTTGTACCTCCATGTCCAAAGTTGTACAGCTTTTCTGTTAAAACCATATGTTCCCACAAAGAATTTTCACTGGTTTTATACAGAGAATATGAAAATAAATGAATTTAATGAGACAGAAGCAGCTTTCAACCAACATAGAGAGCCTTGTTTACTATACATGCATGCAAAAATAGCACTGAAGTACTAGTCCGACCTGTTTATTGCAGGTGCTATCTTCTATATTTTTTTCAGGGTATTCTGTGGTCCAATCTGAGCTTCTAAAGCTTCTATATTCAGTTTTTGACTGCTGCTGAATTTATAACCTTGGTAAAGCTGAAAATGAAAGATAAAGGTAGGCTGGGAAAAAAGCATTAAAAAAAACCAAAACAACTACATGTGCTGGCAACAGTGTATGAACAAGTTGTAACACTGTAATGCTACCAATAGCACAAACAGCAAAAAGTAATTTTTTTTATCACAGATAAGCATAAAATTAGTGTGAAAATAGAAAGCAGTGAGCTAATGGTATTACTGCAGGAAAAAAGGTACTGAAAGATGTGTGCAAGTAGTAATATTTGTGATATAAAGCTGAGATCATAGGATAGGTAGAAGTAAAAAAGGCACCTGCCAGCAGATGAGGAAAGACAAGGAAAACACCCACTTCAATTTCAGCCTCCCTCAGTGATGAACTCTTGAGCATGACAACCTCAAGCTCCAGAACCAAGTACTGATGAAAGTTCACTGGCAAAACGTAGTCACCTACACACCCTTATTTCATAATTATTAATAGCTCATTCCACAAACACACCAAAAAAAAAAAAACCAAAAACAAACATTAGATAAAAACACATATGTATATAGAAACATACAGATGCAGAAAAAGTGTTCTGGAATATATTTGCATTTAATAAAGTTTAATTGTAACAGTAATATTGCAGGTATTCATTATCAGAATTACTTTACATTGGCATGCAATGTTTCTTTACTTTTTCTAAACAAAATCCATATTTCAGTTCACATTCTACCTAGCCTGTCTTTTATAGTCATGCAAACTTTAAACTACAAGAGCAAGGATTAAAATATGAAAATATGCAAATATTTTCAGCAAATTTGATGTCATGTAGCAACTGGAAATTATAAGAAAATATTGTATAACCATCAGCAGGTATCTCTGAGACTATAAACCACCACAAGGAAAGAGTGGGAAAATAATAAGTAAAATTTGTTCTTCAAATACCAAGAACATCAAATATCAAGAACAAAACCAAAATTATAATTTGCATATCTAAATTAATTACAAGAGATATAAAGAAAAGACCCAAAGAAATCTGGGGACAAATGAAGCTTACAGATGCTTTTCAGTCCCATGAGCAAAACAACCGAATGCTCAACATTAAGAAATTAGACTTAACGCTGTCACAGATTCCAATGTAAAAATGTTTGGGCCTGTTTGCAGGTTTTGACATCTCTTCAAGATACAAAGGAGTTGTAGGATGTGAGTTACATGAAGGTACACTTTCTTCTGAATTGGACTCAAAGGCCCTCACCTAGTACTAGGACTGCTTTCCTGATGAACATGTCCTTCAGAAAACAAATGCATCAATTATAGTTAAATAATACCACTTAGATGGCTGGCAAATGTCTTTAGGTGACATGTGAGCCAGATTCACAATGTGGTAAACCAAAGTGCACTTCTTCCCTTCTAGGACTTTCATAGGTTGCATTCAAGGCCAGCTCCTTCATAACAGTGATCTGTTTGAGAGGCCTTGGCCAGCTTTGGAACTTATGGGGAAAAATGCTGGAAGAAGCCTCATCAGTGGCTCTCCCTGCTTGGGGCAATGACCAAGATCTAATGGTCCTGTGCTTGGTCCCCACTTGAGCTAGGCTGTGGCTGCATTGCCACTGTATCTGCATCCATCTCATACCTCCTTGATCTAGACCTGCAACCTGCTGACTTGACTTTCTGGTTTGACTTTTGCCTGCCTCATCACTAAGGATTTGCTGGGTGCTTTCTTGGAACAGGTTTGTTATGCTTTAGCCTCTTCTCCACAAAACTTCTGCCATCTCTTTTCTCCACATACCACTTACTTAACCCTCTAAAGGAGCTTTATCACTATGTCTCTCACAAAGGAACATTATGGAAAAGCAAAGAGTGCCATGAAAAGTTTTTAATCAATTTCTAGATCAATTTCTATTTTCTTGTTTCTCTAAGAATTTAAAAGACGTTAAGGACCTCGGATTTTCCATGTTGAACAGCAGCTCCCCACCTACCCAGTAGTTTTAGGATTTACCACACAGGAAGTTAGGAACGGGTGAAACAGTGTGAATTAGTTCACTATTGCTCCCAAAGACCCACTGTGCACACTTTTGGTGTGCATAGACCATGGCTGCCTCATAAAAATACACCTCCCAGCATGGTGTTCACAGACTACTGATTTTCCCTGTCCAGGAAACAGTGCAGGCTGCTTGTGCCATTCTGGCTTCAAAGTTTCCTGTAATTAAGCTAGCTCATTTCAAGCTAGATTGAGTATCCCTGCATTACATTGTGGTCTGAGCTGTAAATATGCCCTTAATGGGTTCAGTTATACATCAAATGTTAGTGCACGTTTTGTGCCAGTAAGAAATAGTTAGCTAAGAGTACACAGGGAACTGGTGCATGATAGATGAAACACAGTATATTTACAGTATTAATGTATGGTCCTGAGTTTACTCTGACTTCTTACTGTAGGCAAGTTCTTAGTAAGGATAATAGCATTGTCCTTGGGGTTTCTGGTAGTCATTGTGCATGGTTGCACCCTCCCTGCTGATTTAGTTGCATATACCAGTTCTGCTAGCTTCTGAACAAAAGTCAGTCACTGCATTTTACCCCATCCATCCCATGGATTATTTCTTTTCTAACATGGTCTATATTATTGGACCAAGTATTTGAGCACTACCCCTTAAAATTTCTTTATAACTCTAACTGTAAAAGGGGAAAATATTACCATATAGTCCATTAAACACTTATATTTGAGGCCCCAAATTGGCTGTCATGGTATCATACTTAGTAGGAATAAACTTAAAAATTAGCAAAAGCCTTATCTTTCAACAATTTATTATGTATTTTCTTTGCTCATTTATATGTAACTATGTTTGTGCTACTCACATAGTCCTGAAGATTAGGTATTTATTTGGGCTTATTAACAGAGATCAAACAACAGAATTGTTTTATTGAATTGTCAGTAATTTATTTTGAAAAAACCCTACAGATTTAAATGAAGAATAATCTCTTGGTGAAAACAGCATATTAATTAATCTTCTAGGGAATCACCTTATAATAATTTGTAACATTGTCAGAAACAGAAGAATAAATCCTCTTCATACATAGATTTTTATATAGCAATGACAGCAGCTTAATTTCTGGTGAAAGCATCAGTTACACTGCTTTGTGCAATAGAACAGTTCTTGGTTCTCACACATTAACAATAAATTAAAAAGTTGCCCAGCATATGCAAACTCTATCCTTCATTATCTATAGAAATTTCAAAGCCATTTGACTTAATAAAGTTTTAACTATATGAGTTAATATATTACCACAGTGTAAATACAGGTTTTGCACCTGCAACAGTTCAAGTCATAAGGCACGAAAAATTATCTTCCCTCATCAAACATTATGCATTAAGCAAACCATATTAAATGTTCCCAGAATTAAAATGATTTTTGTTGCATTAAGACACAGGATTCCATAGCCATCTATTATTGAATTCAATACTATTCTCCAATTGATAGGAAAGAGTTATCCTCCTTGTGCAAGAGTTCAGGAATTGCCATTCTGTAGTTATAGAAGTTCAAATGCAATGAAAATAGCTGTAACCTTCTGGTGTCTATATCTATAAATCTATGGATAAACTTTCTAGCTAATCTAAGTGGCTAATTCTGAAATCTTTACTTTCAGTATAGCAACAGTGTATATTATTTTAAAAGTTCTTCGTCTTCTATTGTAGTTCTAAGCATCTGAACTTAGGTTCCAGACCTTTACATTCTGCTCAGAATTTGGTTTTTTATTTTAAGAGTTCTCAATAAAACTTTCTGAGGATAGTGTTTCAAATTTTATCACTAAATCTCAAGACAGAGTTAGAAATTTAAACATTAACTTCAGACATGTAAAGTACATTTTCAAAGTGTTTTCTAAGAATTCATCTATACACCTTGTAAGAACTGCTGAGCTGTTGTATATTCCTAAGTAGCTCTCTGAAAAAGCCTTGTACAAATTATTTTAGCAACTGTGACACATGTAAAACCTTGGAAGCATGGAAATTCCAAAGACTGTTATACTGTGATAGACACCATGAACATAAGGAATGTGTAATTCACAAAGACCTGTGTCAGTACTAGAAGCATTATGCAGTTTTGGAAATTTGTCTCGCTCCATGTAAATAATAAAAACAACCTTGAGAAAATGCATTGGACTGTGTACATACCAAATTCATAACCTTGATTGCTTTGGCTCAAGAAGAGAAGCAAATAAAGGGAAGAAAAAGGGCTAAAGAAACTGCCTTGAGGGAAAGAAAAACCAACTACATCAAAGAACTGATGATTCTTTGCCTGCATCTGCTAATTCTTTATGTAGTTGATGTGTAACACTATAGTAAGCTAGAAAGTGTGGAAGTTTATTATTTCAGTGCACATATGTTGTAATGCGTTTTTTATTAACCTGTGCCATCATCCAGTCATTGTGTAGCCTGACTTCACTTGTTTACTGAGTCTTTAACACAACTGCACCCTTAATTTTAACATAAAGTAAGACTACAGTTGTAGCACTAAGGACAAAGCTGAAGGGTTTAGGAAAATTAACTTCACAGTTGTCATTGGCTCAAAAACCTAGCTGGAGGCCTGAGTAGGATGACCTGGAGAGGGACTATTCAGATATTGTGAAATAGTGTCCTGTTATTCTCTTCTCTGAAATAAAGGTCTTGGCTGTGTATTTAATGTAACAATAATTCTGATTTAATATGTCACTATATTGTGGTTAATGCCTAGCATAGTGTAAACAAATCCCAATATATGGCTTAATTGAGAGTTCTTTAGCTTGTGGTCAGATGAGGATTTTGACCAGCTCAAAAAAACCCCACAACTGGAACTGCTCTGTGTCAGATAAGTCATCTCTATCCTTCCTCTTGTGCACAAAGAGGTCTCAGGCAAGAGCTGTTGTGGTGAGAAAACTAAACACACAAGGAAAGGCTCATTTGTTTTCCAGAGTAGAATGGTCAATAGAAATTTGTCAGCAGTTAACATAATGACATCCCACACTGAATATCTTTAATTATCATTAACAGAGCATGAACATCTGGAAGCAATGTAACATTATTGTAGCTATAGTATATCATCCTATATCTGCATGTGTTGTGAAAGTGAAATTTATTAAATCCTACTCTATATCAGGATTTTTTTCTGGAAAAATTTTGTCTTGCTTCCATCAGTTCAAAGTTTTACAATGTTTAAAACATCCATTCTTATGTCTTTTAGGTAAAACAAAGAAAGAAACAAACAAAAAACCTAGAAGGCGGAACTCCGTTTTCCTTGTATGTGAATGTCTTAATCATGAGGGCTTTCACTTTCTGGCTCAGTTAACTTTGGATTATTTCAGCAC
The DNA here is from genome assembly GCA_035590275.1 of Ibycter americanus. Lineage (NCBI taxonomy): Eukaryota > Metazoa > Chordata > Aves > Falconiformes > Falconidae > Ibycter > Ibycter americanus. The sequence continues at coordinate 9,439,064 of JAVJGI010000040.1, forward strand.
AGTCTGAGCAAAAATGTTTTAGAGTGCCAATACCTTTCTATTCTAGAATCTGGTAGCTACTATGCTTAATTAAATGACAGGCGTGTGGTTTTCATCTTCCTTAAGTAAAGACGGGGGTCTAAAGACACTGCTGTAATATAAAGTCTTGCTGTAGTATAAAACAGGAGATAAAGAGGTTTAAGATCAGGTCATTCTCACTCTCGCTGTTTCCATGTTTTTAAATGGGAAGAAAGGGACAGTCTTCAGAAGATAAACATAATGTTCAGTTCTAGGAGGGATCAATGAGGCAAAGATACCTACAACAGTGAATGAGCATTATTTCCATCCTCAGGACTAGATGCTTCTCTCTTCAGCGTTTCTTGTTCAATGCATCCACCTCTCAAGTGTCCTAGGTGGTGTGTTTTCTTAGATACTTGACACTTTTGCCTTATTGACAGAGAGCTTTGAGCCAAACTCTTGGCTGCAAGGTTCAATCTGTGATCCAGGGACAATAAAATTCAGCATCATAAACATCAAGTCTATTTGGCTATGTCTATATTGCTAAATCGAATAGTGCCCAGAAATGTTCCTGGACACTGACATAAACTCTTTTTTTCTTTTTTTTTTCCTCTATTTGTCTGTGTGTGTGTATGTTCAAAGTATTCCAGCAGTCCCTGTCACGATTTCAGCCTGGACAAGCTAAAACCATTTCTGGTTGTGCCTCAAGAGTTGTAATAGACCAGAGACCTTAGCAACATGGATGCCAGCCATTCCATACCAGATGGCACCGGCACTGGATAACAATCCTGAGCACGGTCAGTTTAGCGTTATAGACATGGAGACAGTGATTTGAGCCCAAACCATTTATAAAGTTTAACACAATGGATGAATAGGGGAAAGGAGGACAGCAATGTTACTGGAATGGCTAAAAGTAAAATAATGCAGGTGGGGCAGATGAAACTGACTCAAGATGTTTTGCCTTGTGGGAAAGGAATCAAGAGCTTCACTATAACAGAGCCCTTTTTTTTGTTCAAAAAGAAATAGAGAGTTTTCTCTAGTTCTTTAATGAATCAGTCTGTTAATAAACCACAGGTACCAAGTGTTGAAATAAATGTTCCACACAAAATGAATAAAACAGCCACCAATGAAGATAGAATAAAACACCTGGATAGTCATCTGGAATTTGTGGGTCAGTGCATGAGAACAATATATATGTATCCACCAATGACTGGTAGGATCACCAAAGCTATCCATACACTGAGAAATTTAAATAAACTTCTGACCTGCACTGGATTTACTACTTCAAAAAGCATAAGAAATAAAAATAAAATAAGTAATTTTATAATATTTCAATAAGCACCTTAAAATGGGAAGTTATAGGGAAATTATAGTTTAGGGCCTTATAATATGCAACATTTTCATCAGGTTTAACAACAATCTGATTGATAAAGGAAAACAATGTAGTGAAAATGTGAACTACTTAACCCACCTCCTATGAATTTTAATGATAACGGAGGCAGTTGTGTCTGTACTTTTACATTCATAGTCGTTAGTATCATAACTAGAATCAGTTCTCCTTCAAATTAAATTAGTAGTAGGCAGTTTGTAATGAATCTAACATTTAGCAGGTACACTTGAGTTGAAAAAATATTCTGAGGCAGATCTCAGTAGTGTCCGTTATAATAAGAATGTAATATGGATAATTTTCAACTTTAATTCTAATCAAACTCTTTCAGCTACTCCTGTATTATCATGTAAAATCCTTCCAGGTGATACTTTCTGAATTTGATCTCAGTCCATAGCTGTAGAGAGATTTGCAGAAGGCTAATCAGTATTGATTGTATACAGTTGCTTCTGGGGTGGTAGGTCGGCTGATGTGGATAATGTACAGCTGTGGCTTGTTTGGGCTAAGTAGCTAAATGGCTCTGAGGTCTATGGGAAGATGGAGCTGGTTAGAGGAGGAGTAGTGTGGACTTGCTCCTGAAGAGACGAGTTGCAGTTTGAGCAGTGAGGGCTGGCTATTGCCTACTAACCTGCCCGTGCTTGCAACACATAGCCATTTAAAAGTGCAATCAAAACTATGCAAATGTCTCAGAGAGTTTTGGGTGCATGGAAGAAATGGAGAAAATATTTATTTCCAACAAATATTTGTGAGAAATGCTATCAAATTGTGACCAAAATATTATAACATTTTCCTCTACTCATAAGCCTAATGAGGAACAGTTAGATACATGGATGTGTTTCTAACCCAAGACTTTCCCAAGGAAACACAGGAAAGAATCAGGCCAGCTTCTTCTCAGAGGTGAACAAGTATGCAGTGCATACCTTTGCACTTTGCCATCTTGTTTTGCCATCCAGTTAAACTCTGATTTTTACTTTATCTATAGGCAATACCTGGATTACATGACCAGGGAATTTTGCAGGACTGTGTTGAATGGTGCATCATACAGAATTAAATGTGGAAGAAAATGCTTGAGAAATATTAAGCTTCAAATGATTTCTACAGAGCAAAGCTACATGCTTAAGTCAACAACTTTTATTTCAATAGGTCTTACACAACCTACAAAAGGCAATAAAATCTCTTCTGTATATGCTGATGAATCTTGAAATGTTGTAATAATTTTAACTCCTTTCTTTCTTGTTATATGTTATAGTTATTTCCTAATGGCTATTCAGAAAGTATGTAAACTCCCTAAAATAAATATCCCCTTATTTGTAATCAAAACCAAAAATAGTCAGCAATGATCTGATTTTTACACACCTTACTACAATGCTTATGTTACTGTAGAAGCTCAAAAAACTAGGAAATTCAGATGAAAAGTAAAAAATATTTGAATAAAATCAGCATTTTATGTCAAAATTGAAAATTAAGACCACAAATTGCTTTTCAAAAGTAAATTCATAGTTATGCAGAACTGATCTCTTCTCATGATCTAAGAGCTCATAACCATGGCTGCAAAATATTTGCAGACTTCAGGAAATAATTTGATAAGATACCAGCCTTCACACACTACTGGCAATATAGCCACAGAAATTCTACAGGGAAGTATAGCTATGGAGGCTTCTTAATCAATAATTATAAGATGCCCTCTTTTGGAACTGGTCTTCATTTGCAGCTGTTCTTGAAGGAAACATTCTTACCTGTTTCTTGAAAATTTGCCTTTCCATATTTGCTTTTTGGCAAGGTGCATTAAAAGCATTGTGAAAATGTGTGGAAAACATACTTTTCTACTTTTGCAAAACCTGATAAATTATTCATGGGATGAACTGTAGAGGCATAATAAATTAACTATATTTTGTCCTTCTGACATGCTAAAAACCTTCATTATCTCTATAGCATATTGAAATACTGACTTTTTTCAGTATTAAAACTCTCAAAAGTTTCAAATGCCCATAAGAAACCCTCTACCTGTGAAAACCTTCTCTCACTATTAAGCATGAAACTACTTTTTCTCTTCAAAAATTAGTTCTCTTGAGTGGGTACGGGATTGTCTATAGAGCCATGTATTCCACCAAGAAAATAGTTACAGACATGTTATCCTGTATTCCCATTGCATCAAATGCATTTGTACTTGCTGTATTAAAAAAATACTCAGTTTAATAAGTCCTTTCTCATTTCAACTATGTGAAATCCTATTCATTAAAATGGCCAGCTATGTAAAATCCTATTCATTAAAATGGCCAGGTGTTTTAATTTTCAGATGTTCCTACTATATACACTAATTTCCACTTTGCTACATTTTCTAATACATAATGTATTAAACTTCCTTTTGTTGAGGGAAGGTTCTTTCACATGCGGTGCAGAACTGGAGAGAGGCAGAATCCCATCACATTGTCTGCTTGAATTTTAAGTACCTTTGAAGCAATTACAAGTACAAAACACTTTGGAAAGGAAAGAAACATTTTAGAGGACAGCCATATCTGCTGAAGCATTTTCTGAATAACCATGACTGTACTTGGAAAGGTCAGCCTTTCTGGAAACTGTGCTTTCATCATAGTTTCTCATTTATTTAACACACCATCTTTTGCATATATTCAAGACTGATGGATGGAGAAATCGGTAAACTGCTGAGGAACAGGGTAAGAAATTAAGCATGACTGAGAACAGATATAAGAAGCCAGTAGAAAGAAACAAAATAGAGAAAAAGTGCAACAGGAATAACAAACAATAAAAACAACCTGTGATTCTGTCACAGGCCAGTGGCACAGACGAGCAACTGGCATAAGTTGTCATGGCACCCATTCTGATAGTCTAATGTCAGAATCGTTCTTGCTGAGCTTTCACAAATAGTGGTATAAAGTTACCCAAGAAAGATATTGTATAACAAGTTCAATAAACAAAATAACAAATTCAGAAATATTCTGTCAGAAAATGAAGAATGGGATACACTGAATAAAATAAATTTGGACCTGCACAGAAGTTCCTCAGAATATTGCACTGTGTATAAGCTGTGAAAATTGAAATGAACTACCTGCAAGTATTTCCAATTCCACTCTAGATTTCATGATAGTTTTCCTGCTGTGAGACGTTATGTTTTCTTTGAAAATAATGCATTCAAAGTAGTTTGCCTATGGTAGAGTGTGTACATTACACAATATTATCATCTGATAACAGAGAAATTACACTTTTCGCTTTGTTTCTTGCTTCCTCTTCCAACTATTTATGGTTATCTACTGAAGTACAAAACTGAAATGACACCAAATATTAAATCCCCTGACATCATTATGATACTTAGTTCTATAAGAAAGAAAATATGAACAACAAGACAGTGATTGGGTGAGAGTCTATAAAGTGAAGTATCTACAAATTCTGCCTCAGTTCCAAAACTTCAGGGAAACCGCATTTTCTTGTGCCCCTACATTTTGAGTTACAATGCATGTCAGAATCCATCCCTGTATTCAGTCTTTCAGGTCAGGGCATAATGTCTTGCACAATGTGCCCCACAATGACTGTCATATGCCATGACTTTTGGATGCGAAGGATACAAAACTTAAAAATCAAAACATAGCAGTTACTGTTCCATAAGGGATAGCAATAACCAACATAAAGAAGAAAAATACTGATAAAGGGAGCTTTACCTTTCCCATTCTTTTCTTTTTTGAAAACAAAAAAATAATTATGAAGCAACCATGCTAAAACCTGCAGGAAAATAATGTAATCTACAACTTATCTTTATATTTGTTACCATATATATCTCTCTCTATATACAGGCTGGTAACACCTGAACTATTTTCAAGTTAAACCTTAGGTTTAAAGCTCATTCCATGGTCCATTTTTTTAATTAAAACTCATTAAAGTATCTTAAGGGATTCAAGAATGCCTAAGCTTTCTGCACAATTAACAACCATGGCAAAATAGCAGCAGTTCTTGAATGGGAAAAATAATCAGTAAAAAGAGAGGAACCAGTCATAAGGAGTAAGTTGCCTTTTCTTCCAGTGGAAGGACGTTACTATGGACCTTCCCAGAAATAAATCCTGTGACTTGTGCTGTGTTATATCAAATAACATTTAGATGACCTGAAAAAATGAGTAAATAACAAGATCAAAAAAAAAGTATTGATGAATGAGTTATTCTGGGTAGCAAGACTGAGAACCAAGTGTTAAAAACTGCAGGAAGACATTACATGGTATATAGCTGAACAGCCCAGAAGCATACGAAATTCTTAATAGTTGTACAATGATGCACACACTCTTAACTTCCCATATAAAGGAAGTAATGTGCTGTCAGCTAGCTGCTGTCAGTTAGGGTACGGGGGGGTGAGGGGTGGGGTGAGGTTAATAACTGGTTGCATGAAAATGGCAGTTTAATAATCAACAGCAATTCATAAAGCAAATTAGATGTCAGGTTTTTGCGGTGGGTTGACTTTGGCTGCTAAATGCCCACCCAGCTGCTCTTCCACTCCCCCTGCTCAACAGGATGGGGGAGGAGGGGGAAATCAGATGGAAAAGCTTGTGAGTTGCAATAAAGAGAGGGAGATCACTTACCAATTATAGTCATGGGCAAAACAGACTTGACACCTTTTCAGGGAAAAAACCATGGAGATACTGTTTTCCATTTATTCAGCTGTTGCTTTAGTGTAAGTGCAGAAATAGGACTAAAGTTGCTCTCCTTGGGTAGTACAGACATGCTGAAAACAATCTGAGGCTCCTGTAATTCCTCTGAGAAGTAACTAAGTGAGAAGTAAGCAGCAATGAAAAAATAATAAGCACGGATGCAAACACTGCAGACAATCACAAATACAGTCAAATTGCAGCATTAAAGTTACACCATCAAGATCTACTGCCTGCAGCAACAAGACTTTATGTTAAAATAGGCTATATAATGAGTAACTTTTGATTGTGCAAATGTGACTACAACATATAAAAGGGACTGGAATCCAGCAACAAGGCCAGTAGGAGAAAATAGTAATAATATATCTCCTCACACTCATAAATTCCCTTCAAGCTGTTCATCTGTGGAGCTTTGATTTATTCTGTATGGGAGACCAATAGCAGCCCAACCTTTTTCCTGAGCAGAGCTACATTCTAATTTCATAATCTTCTCGAGCTTCACAGTTAATGACTAGTTTTAACTGGATTTAATCCTGATAACAGTAAGATGTTCAAATCCACCTCTGATTTTCCACTTTATTTTAAAGAGGGGGTTTTTTTCATCTTGGTATCATAAGGTGGATGGAAACTATCAGTTCCATTTTGATCACCCAGCCACTTGTTTTGTGTCACGGCCTCCATATTATTTAAAACGATCAGCTTTTGCTTTTTTTCTTAGTGTGAGTGTAGATCAGTATCTTACATCATATTAGTCAAGCTTGAGTTACTCTTTGTAGTCTTTTGCTGGAGTAAATTATTCCAAACATTACTTAAAGTCTCCTTTTTAACCATACACACATCAGTGAACTCTACAATCCAGTGTCTGATACTCAGCTAATCAAGATTAATGGATCCATTTACCAGATAGTTACAATGTTATTAAAATGCAAATGGTTGGTTTCTGTTAATTGTTTAATATCACATACAATTAGTCCAGGGACTTGTATACTTTCTTGTGATTTTGGTACAGTTCACTTGAAAACCTTGGGGAACAGAAGCAAAATCTGTTTTTTTCCCCAAATAGTTACATGAATAGTAGCACTGAAAAAGTAGCAATTCTGAGCTGGAAATTAACTGGAAAATTGTGGGGTTTAGAACTACTAGATGCAGAAATACAGAAGAGATGCAAAGAAAAATTAGTAGATAGAATTGCTAAGAATACTTTTAAAAATGGAAAGGAAAAAAAAAAGAAATAACAAGTCTGACTAGAAATTTCTAGTTAATACCAGCTAGGTATTAAAATTTGATTTTGAATTTGGAAAAAAAAAATTGTTAATCTTTTGCCTGAACCTTTTGCAGAGTCTTTGGCAAAGACTTTGGAAGTGTAAGTCCCAGATAAATCAGCAAAGTTGCTGCAGTCTAACAGATTAACTAAGGACACTGATTCAGAAAGAGGGAAACATGTAATTCCAGAAAGCTTGGCTGGACTGCTGTGGTTCCTGCCTCTCCAGTGGTTACTGAATTGCTACAGCTTACACAGTCCAAACGATTGTGTTCTGCTACCACTTTGGGCACTGATAACCCAAATGATACCTTTTTATTTATTATTCTGGACTATAAAATTGTGATGGCTCAGCAGAAGAACTGTGCCGGTAACAGATATGCAAGCCTCTGAAGGCAGAATGAGGCAATTAAGTTAGGAAAAACTCTTGCTATCATAAGGAAAGTCATTCCTGTATCTAAATTATATGCCTGAAGTAGGCAGCTATGCCACAGTTTGTTCCAAAAATTTAAGAGGGTTCCAGCAAATTTCTTTGCTCCTTTCAAACATGAAGAGAGCTAAGGTAATTTTGCTACCTTCATATATTTTTGGATTATAGTAAAAGAATGGTTACGTGACTAAGACATCGCAGTTGAACCTGGTAACTGTGTGTTTGGTTCCTAAAGCTACTCTACACTAACTGCTGAGTCTTTCAGACACTCAAAGTAAACCTAACATAATTCCTAGAAGAGGAGATCACAGAGCTGTAGATTAGGTGTCCATGTTTCCAAGAGGATAATAGACAGTCTTAGGCACCTATAAAAGTTGTCACAATAGCCAACACACTTTGAACATTCCTGCACTCAGTTGGAAGCAATATACTCAGTGGGAAGCTAGCTGCAGTTTGTTAATAGGATATATACTGGAGGCATTTATATTGAATCTTCTTTTCTTTTCTCGCTCACAGGCAAAGAGACTGAAATTCTAGTCCCTGTTCAAAGATGTTTATGCATACTGAAAAATGTGTAAGTAATGCTCAGTGTGGACTCACAATCTTGGACTGCTATAAATTATAAGCTATGCAGTTGTTCTCTGCCTCACAGGTTTTTTTCCAGGCTAATTAGCCTTCAGTTCTTTTTGGCATTGTAAAGCAGTTTTCACTGAACGGGTGACATGTATCCTGTCCATAAAGAGCAAACCGATTTCTGGACAGGGCACACCTGAATACTGTGTATCTGAATTACTTTATACCAAAGGAAAAGAAGATAAAGGAGGCACCTTCTCCTAATCCTATAAAAGAAAGCAGCAACCACCACTTTCAGACTGTTTATTGGATTGCATTCATTTATCCACAGGGAATTAGCAAGACAAATTCCTAGCCTCCAGACCTTGGCAGGCCTTAGGCTCAATCTTAATGTAAAGGTGCTTGAAACAGTTAGGATAGAAATACTCCTTTTGCCTAAAGCTTGCATTGAGAACCTACATTGTTTTTTAATCTGTCTCTTTTTTTTTTTTTTCATGATGCCATTTTGATGGCATAAAAGCAAAACATCCATGCTGTGCCAAATCAGAAGTCCATCACTGACAGAATGGAACAAACAGAATGAGAAATGGAGTACGCAAAGAGTAGCTTTGTTCTTTACACCTGTCCTCCTGGTTTACCCCACTCAGCTTCCAGCAATCAGAAATTTATGAACTCCTGAGCCAAAGTCACCAGTGGGGTTATAGCATCTAACAGCTATTGAGCTAACTATACCCTGAATATGTTTAATTCCCCCTCCCATCTCTTCTTTCTTTATTTTTTTTACTGAAGTACTTCAGGTTTTTCTCTCCTCTCCTTTCCTCTCCCTTTCTCTCCTTAGTTTAGCTTAGCTTTTAGTGGTATTGCCTATTTCTAGTATTGTGGGGAATTAAGAATTCCATGTTCACCTAAAATTGTATCTGCCAGGTAGAGGTAATAATGCTTCTGTCACTTAAAGAATACTTATCAGTATCTTTCAGGTATTTGATATGAAAGGGTCATACAGATATTTAGAATTCTTTTGAAAATGTAATATGTATAAAGTTTATATGTGAATATTCCAGTTTACTTTTTTAGCATATATTTTTATTTAAAACAGTGTCTTAGAAGATGGGAGAAAGAATCACAGAGTCATAGGATAATTTACGTGGGAAGAAACCTCTGAAGGTCATCTAGCCCAACTTCTAACTGAAAGTAGCAAAGCAAAATAGATGTCGTTGCTCAAGGTCTTATCCAGTTAACTTTTGATAATTTAAAAAAAGATTTAAAGTACAATGTTGGCAGAATGATCTTGGAATCTAATTATACTGAATTTGTGGACAGGAACAAAAAATAAACTATTTTATCTCCATATCTTTAGAAAATGGAAGAAAATTTGAGGTTTGACATTTATACAACTAGAAATACTGTTTTACTGGGCAGCAAAGCTCTTCTGAAGGCACAAGTAGAACCCCTCCACTAAAACTGTCACGGTAGAATACATAAGTTTTCACAAATTTACTGAATACTACAATCATACTACAATGTAATACTACAATCATATGTACCCTTGCTAACACATAATGAGGCAAGAATATTTGCCCTTTTCTATGAATGTGTACCCATTCTATGTAAAATGGATCTATACTGCACTAATACAGTTTTTTGCAAGATTGCAGCTGATGAGTTGTAATGCTTTTAAATTTGAAATTTCTTCAGATCAAATTCCAAATCTGCATGTTGCAGTTTATCTACAGACAACAAAATTTCAAACTTCATCACCCCACAGATGTTCATCTATGTTTCACAGATCTCTCTTTCACAGATTTAAGTATTTGTTTAATATGATCTCTTAAATATGGTGATATAAATTCATGATATATTTACAGTCTTAAAAAATATCCTTTTTTTCCTGGAAATTGTATTTGTAATTTATTTTGTACAAACAAACAGTCCCTCTATCTTGGCTTTCAGTGTATTTTTTATTTAGTTTTTATCTCAGAAAGGAGTATGTAGATGAAAAATGTTTTTCTCCTTTGTGTGCATTTCACTTCTTGAGACTGCAGACAACCGAATAAAGCAGCTTCTCTCACCTGTTTAATTACCCATGTCTTGTTTTTCTCTGCATAGCAGAGTCTTATCAACAAAAGCCAATTATGAATCCCAAGTTTGACTGTTAGGCGAATATTAATAATTATGCAACACTGCTGCAGGATGACTGTCTTTTTATGACTTCCTGATTTTCTTTCTATGGTTTAAATACCTTTCTCCTCCTTCAAATGTTGATATTTGTAAAGGATAAATTCCTATGTGAATATGAATGCAGTGTAAAAGAAATTCTAAAATTATTTTATTGTTTCAACTGAAGTGAATTCTACATTAAAATTACTCCTAAATTTACAATGGAAATGTATTTAGTATCATCTGTGAATTAATTTAAACACAAAGTTGCCATTTTGTTATAACCTTCACTGTAAATTTCTATTTGAGAACTTTTTGAAAGCAAAACTGAAAAAGTAAATCCAGATTTAAGATACCTGCACCCCAAAATACAATGGCAGTAAGAAATACATTTGCAAGGTGTTCCTTTCTGTTTTACAGCTGTTTAACTAATGATGTCAAATGGAAATATGCCAACACAATACACTACGTGTGCTAAATTATTCTGAAATGGTGACTAAACCTGTATACATCTATTTCTTATTGAATATATCCTATCTACTAATTTAGGCAGACTCATAGCATCATAGAATGGTTTGAGTTGGAAGGGACCTTCAAGACCATCTAGTTCCAACCCCCCTGCCATGGTCAGGGACACCTTCCACTAGATCAGGTTGCTCAAAGCCCCATCCAAACTGGCCTGAACACTGCCAGGGATGGGGCATCCACAACTTCTCTGGGCAGACTGGCCCAGTGTCTCACCGCCCTCACAGTAAGGAATTTCTTCCTAATATCTCATCCAAATCTATCCTCTTTCTGCCTAAACTCATTACCCCTTGTCCTATCTCTACATGCCCTTGTAAAAAGTCCCTCTCCATCTTTCATGTAGGTCGCCTTGAGGTACTGGAAGGCTACCATAAGATCTCCCCAGAGCCTTCTCTTTTCCAGGCTGAACCCCAACTCCTCAGCCTGTCTTCATGGGAGAAGTGCTGCAGCCCTCTGATCATCTTTGTGGCCCTCCTCTGGACTCACTAGGTAGTTTTAATGTTGAATGATATTGTGCTCCTTCTACCTAAAGAAATTGCTTAACTCCCATATAATACAGTTCAAAATTATCCTTGCACTCCAACCCACCCACTGCACAAGACAGGCATGCACTCTAAAGTGACTGATACTTCCAGTAAATCTTTGTGGGTGGTGTTAAAGAGCAGTGACTAACAACTACATCACTCCTATTTAGCCACAAGCCCCGTCCTTTACATCCTCTTCATTTACATCATATCTGCAACAGAAAGAGTCTGGTATCTCTTACTAATTGATTAAAGCTAGTATAACTTTCTTGTCACAGCTGTTGTACTGCTTTGTCAATTTTCAACACTTCTGTTTTGACATTTCTTTGATCTGCCTCCTTCTTCATGTGACATCAAAAAGAAAGAAAGACAAAATGTCTCAAAGATCAAAGGAATAGATGAACACAAAAAACTGGAAGGGGAGAAGGTTATGTTCTCTCAAGACCTTACCGCTGAGCTTCATGAACTATGTGTGATACAGCAAGTTCAGTAAGTCCGAGGATTGCCTCAGAAATAAAAGCTAAGGAGCTCACGTAACTGAGGTTCATAATTTCATATATTGATCTGAGCCACTGAGAGAAATAACAAAATGTATGTAGAACGCATAGGAATTCACTTTAGCTCTCATATCTGCCTATTTCCCTTCAATAAGACTGAATGTCTTAATGAACACAATATAGAAATGTAAATATGTACACCACACAAATTGCAGAAATACTTAAGGTAGTGGCAATGCCATCAAACAAATCAATAACATCTTCAGCCTGGTACTGCAGTCCTGTGATGCTTGTCGTGGCTTGGGTCTGGCTGACAACTGTGGTAGCATATGAGCTTTAGCTAACCCTATGGCACAGAGAAGTCAATTGGTTACAAGAAAAGAGGAGCTCCTGCAGCATACACAACCCATCAGTTTCTGGAACAGTTGCAAAGGTGTGAAGAGCCTTTGACAGGTTACAGCCTGGTCAGTGTCAAGTGCCCTGGGGACATGCATGTCCCAGTTAGGAGTCAGGTATTCCCCACCCAACTCCATAACCAATCGCATATGTCAGTGGAGGGAGGCTCCAGAGTATCAGAGAGAAAAACCCAGGACAGAGCATGGGAAGAGGGTCAGAGAAACCTCTGCATGTCCAGCATCCTGGCCTCAACTGCATACCCCCATGGCAGGCCAGCCACCCCAACCTTCCTCCTGGCTCGTGCTGTGTCCCTCAAGAAACACAGAGGTCTCGTGATTCGTAAAACTGCATGTATCGCTCATTAAAGTGTTTTGGCGCTGAGCCCATTTAGTCTACACGCTGCTCTTAAATGGTGACAAATATTTGATCAATAAAGATGTAATCCAACTAAATCAGATTTCTTCCCTGTTAGATGGCCCACCATCAGCATAGCAAACTAATCATTAACACTCAAGAAAAAACACAGAACTATTTTGTTTGTTTTAGAAAAGTGGGAAGGGAGGAAAGAGGGAAGTTGTTTTTTCTTCAGTCTTGTATCCAGGAAGGGATCTCAGTAAGCCACAAAATTACATCTGTGACCTAATTACATCACTGTATTAGGTGAATCAGGTACATACCGAAACCTGAGGGGAGAAAGAGAGAAAGATGCACCTTCTACTGACGGGGTGACCATACTAGTTCTTTCAGGTAATTCTTAAATCTAGGAAGCTGAACAGGTGATTCATATACAATGACGTGAATATTAATTCTCAAAGATCATTTACGAGATATAAAAGTTCCCTCATCTGATGAGGTAACTGTATTTTCCTTGACCTATCTAGGAAAGAAAAAAAAAAAAGAAAAAAAAAGGGGGTTGACTATCATCTCAGACCTCAGCTAGATACTAAATAACTAATCGTCTGGGATAAGAACATCTGGATGCATACTTTCAAAAGTGCTATCAGAAGAAAAAAAATGGGAGCAAATGATTAATTATGCAAAAAATTACTCCATTTCTATCCTCCTAATTTCATTATGTATTACCAGACACAGAAAGAAAAAATAATACAGGCATCTCACTCAGACATGAAGATTCTAGAGGAAGGGGTCTTTATGAAACTGCGTATCATTAAAATGAAACTCATCAAAGTCTCATAGGAATAGTAACCTCGAATTAAAACAAAACATGTAATGCTAATAAACTAAGGTGCACTAGTCAGACTGGAATCAGCTAGAACTATTTTTACTGGTTTTACTTCAGTCATGTATGCTTGCTTCAACTGTGGTTAGAAAAGTTTGGTTTTCAAACTTATCCAGAGCTGTGCTCTTTGAGTGTGTCATCAGGGAAAATAACGGGATCATGCCTTTCCCTAGCCAAGGAGAATTCTTACTTGTGTTACCTCATATTTTTGGCATCCTATCTTATCTTAGCAAATGAGCTGCTGTCTAAAACATATATGAAGTATACTGTCATCTTACCTTCTATGTTTTTCAGAAAATACAGCAATTTAAATGGAAATTATACCATTTTGTTCAAACTCATTTTCCTCATGCTTTCTCTGATCCTCAACTTCTTTCTGTAGGTGAATTAGCTGATTGCCTGGTGGTTTGTGGTTTTTTTTCTTTCCAAGGAGTACCATATTCACAGAAAAGTAGGAATTAATTCTCATGTATCTCTTATTGTACCATAAGTATCAGATAAAGTTAAAATACAGTTGTAACAGAGAAGGGATTAAAAAGGGAAAAGAGATTTGATTAAGACAGTACATTGACATAGATATTAATTATAGTTTGAGGAAAGACTGTTTAAGCCTAGTCAGAAAAAGACACTTTCAAGATACAGAATGTTTTAGTTCCATGATTAAATTATTTAAAAAAATAGAGTGTTGTACTTCAAAGCCCAGATTTGATTTAAATATATTTGGGTTTATTACTTTTCTTTGAAACTGATTTAAAATTCATTTAATCTGTGTTAACCTGTGGTGAGAATGATACGAGAGACACAATTTTGCAGCTCAGACTTCCTTAATCCCTCCTCCCCAATGCTATAAGCAGTCACTTTTTCACAGGTTTGACAGCAAAGGGCCCCAGGGATGGATTTGGTTCAGATACTCCCATTCCTCACCTGTACTTTCATGGCTACGGGGTATAAGATACACAGTAAGGAGAGTACCAACACAAAACACATGAATGGGTGTGAACAGAAAAATGTACGAACACAATAAAAATATTTGTGTGAATTCTTAAATTTTACATATGCATCTATCTGTATGAGGTGAATACTTACTTCTTGACACAAACGTATTTTTGGTAGTTGCACTTTGATGGAGTAGCAAGACTGAGCTTCAGTTAATATGAATTAAGATTTCACAAGGGACATCAGGATGGAGGAGGAGTCCCTCTGACCAGACTTACTCGTGATCAGGTAGTCTATCATCTGCATTTACAAATTCCAGTACCCAGTGTAAAATAGATTAGGAAAATAATACTTAGGGCTGTTTATGTCAAGATTGGAACTTCTGAACATTTCTGCTATGTCCAAAAATAATGCCTGTATTTGGCTCTAGCCCCTTATCTCAGTTAATTCAATGCGTGAGTCAGAGGTTGGAAACAGATGGACACATCTTGACATTTTATTAATGGCCAATAAAAGCTAAACAGAAAAAAAGAAACAGATAATTTAGCTATATATCTAGCTTCAGTTCATTTGAACTTCTCCTTAAGTTTATCTTTTTCTAAATATATCACTAACCACAGTATGTTTTCTGGGCAAAGTCACCACTCCAGTTGGGGGGGAAGAAAAAAAAATTACTTTGAAATAGACATCAAAAGCATTAGCAGGGAAAGTAGAAGATGAGACTGACAAACTGGGAGGAACAGTAGAAGTGGAGTTAGGCACTTACCTATGTTCTGTGGCAAGAAGCTCAGTTTTTGAAAGGAATTATGTCATGTATGCACACAGAAGATTATTTAAACAGAAGTAGGAACTGTCAGTGATCATAATGGTACTCCAGAATTTGTTTTTATCTTTTTTCCTGCCTGTGTTCACCACACTGCTGGGACATTATATGGAACAGCTGTATGGAAGGAAAAATGGTTATTTGAAAAAGTTATTTTAGAATCTACTAATATAAAAATATGCAAAACCAAACCGACTAGCAAAACTGTGTTCCCCTAGCTTTGTTATAAATACTAATTCTTCTTCTAGCAGAGATTGGACCTTAATAATGTTTCACAAGAATGATTAAGGGAAAATATTTTTTTAATTAGTTTCTCTTAGGCAAATGGATTTAAAGTACAGATGGGGTTTTGCCTAAAAACCTACCAAGTCCATTACTTTTAAATTGTTTTAAAAGATTTTCAATTTTGCTCAAAATCTGATTTGCCTAGTTTATGCCTTCATAACTGAAGAATGCATTAGATGTGAAAGTGAGCACATTTTATTAAAAAAATCCCAAACTGAAATTGAAAAAAAATCAGATTTTTTCTTTGTTCAACTGGCCAGAGACATTCAAATTATATATTACTAAGCTACCTACTAAAATCTTCTTCCCCCTCTAACACATTGAGTATTTTCCACTTAAAATGTTATCTTTTGTTTCTTTCTTTAAGCTGAGCAGCAAAATTTGTATCTGCCTGACAATTCCCCATCATTCATCCATTATACGGTGTATTATACACAAAGTTGGTGATTATGACTTAATTGAATTTTAACTTTGTGTTTTGGCAGCCCAACCTCGCTTCATCCATTTAAGTCCTGTAAAAGTATCTTTCAGTTCTCAAGAACACTTTCTCCACCAACAATGCATCCACAGTGCCTAGAATAAAGTGATAAACATTGCAATCAGGAATGAAAGTTTGATAGCCTTTTCAATGTGGAGTTACTTTCTCTTTTTTTGTTCAAGTACATTTTAATCCCTGTTTGACTGGATGTAGGTCTAAAGCTGTAGACTTTATTATGTATTGCCACTACATACAACTAAATTTTTCTTCCCTTATGAAAATTTTGGTTTTTTGGTGTTGAATTATTGGTGTTCACAGGGTAAAATGTTCTCAGCATATATTATAGATGAAGCAGTCAGAGTACCATAGTGCATAGCAATAAATTTATTTGTAATTATGCAGGCACTTCATGATGCCAACAGTCTGGTGTTCAGTTGGGATTAAATCAGCTTAAGGGTAATGGGTTACCTTTGAATTAATTCAGAAGAGTAATTCACTGAATACTTCCCAAACCCACAAACTAATTCTGAAAAAGTCGTTAACAATTAAGGGGAAACAGCACTTTTATCTGACAGGACTGCTGATTGCCTAGCCTCAGAATTCCTTAAATCATTCAGTCTGTTGAACAGACACCTCAACACAGAAAGACAGAATGAAACCTTCTTGTGGTAGCCACAGACCTTCACAGACTTATCTTAACCATGTATTCTTCCATGCAGCAACTAAAAAAGGTTTTGAAGTTCTCATAAAGCACTTGTTTCTACTAAATTGTATTAGCAGGCAAATACTGCCTGAGTAAATCTAGTGGAAGTAAATGCAAGGATGAATGCACTAATAAATTTCCATTATAAAAAGTGTTTTCAGCTTAGTTTTTAATTGCCCCAAAGGACAATTCCCACAGTCAATTAATCCAACACAGAAAGGAACCTACACAAGTCTTGAAACTCTTTGTTTAATTGGAATCCATATCTATAGACACATTCCCACCATAGGTCATCTCTTATGCTTTTTCTGCACGGTTTCTCACAATTTATTACTTTGATTTAAAACAAATGTTTTAGAATCATGGTAACAGTCACACGTTAAAAACAAATTAAACTTCTGTACCTCTTTGGTCTGGGATAGTTAGTTTTCTTCATAATATGTTATATGGTACAATGTTATGGATTTCTGACCAAAACAGCACTGATAATACACCAGTGTTTTAGCTATTGTTGAAGTGTGCTTGCGCACCATCTAGGACTTTTCTGCTTCTCATGCTGTCCTACCAACAAGTAGGCTAGGTTGCCTAAGTCAAACCTAAGGTCTCTAAGTCGAGCCTAAGTCAAGACTAAGATCTCTAAGTCAAGCCTGAAGTCTCTAAGTCAAGCCTAAGGTCTCTAAGTCTAACCTAAGTCGAGCCTAAGGTCCCCAAGTCAAGCCTAAGTCGAGCCTAAGGTCTCTAAGTTGAGTCTAAGTTGAGCCTAAAGTCTCTAAGTTGAGCCTAAGGTCTCTAGTAGAGCCTAAGGTCTCTAAGTCTAAGGTGCACAAGAAGCCGGGAGGGGACATAGCTGGGAGAGCTGACCCCAACTGAACAGCCATACAGGAGAAGAGGATGGGTTCAGAGTTATGATGTTTGTCTTCCCAAGTAACCATTACACGATGGAGCCCTGCTTTCCTGGAAATGGTTAAACATTTGCGGGCTGATAGGAAGTGGTGAAATTCCTTCTTTTGCTTTGCTTGCGCACACAGCTCTTGCTTTCCCTATTAAACCGTCTTTATCTCAACCCACAAGTTTTCTCACTTTATCCTTCCCATTCTCTTCCCCATCACACAGGGGATAGCATGTGGCTATGTGGTGCTGAGCTGCTTACCAGGGTTAAACTATGACAACTCCAAAAACAGAACCACTTTCTTTAGGTTCAGAAACTTAATTCAAAATAACTTAGTCACTTGTAAGAGGAAAAAATACCTATTTTCATCCCACTCCGAACACTTACTATAACCAGGTTCTTCCCTATAGATATGGAAAAGTAATAGTCTTGCAAAAGCTAAAAGTCAATAGATACGGTCCTCTCGGACTATAAAACACAATCAATAAAGGTATTTGCTTACTAACTTGTTACTGGCAGTGTTCCACAGTGGATTAGTACATAAGAGTGCAAAAGTGTTTGGGAACTTTCCTGTCCTGTACCAGTTTTCACCTGAGGAACTTTCTGAGAGAGAATTTCTATATGCCACAGTCGCCTGCAGGCTGCTTTTCTGTGGAGCTGCCTGCGCCCCTCCTGCTGCCACAGCTCCACTGCTCCAACACCTTTTATCAGAAGGCCATGACAAAAGAGCCTGGTCCTTTAGATTCTTTTGAAGCTGCTTCCAGCCAGCTTGATTTGATGCCTCCAGTTCATGTAACAAAAAATAAAGTCCAATTTGCCTTCTGCATGCCAGTTATTTTTTTAAAGACCTCTGTCATAGTTTCCATGAGTCATCTCTTTCCCAGGGTGAGCAATGCTTGTCTACTTAGTCATTCCTTCTGCAGAAGCCATTCAAACCTTTGATTGTCTTTATTTACTTTTTCTTGTCCTATTATATTATTTTTAGAATGGTAGGGGACAGGACAGTACTCTGAATTCACAATCTGGGAACAACATGGATTTATATGATAGCATAGCAGCACAATGTTGCTCTCAGATTTCTCTTTCTATACTAATAACTTCAAACATATAAGTTGGTGGGGTTTTTAATTGCTACTGAGCACTGAGATGACATTTTCATAAAGTTATCTGTTATAACCCCCAGATTTCATTCTGACTGATATCAGTCAGCTTAGAGCATATCATTCCAGGTGTATAGTTAGGATAGTCTGCATTGTACTACATTACTTTTGTCCATATTCAGTTCCACATCACTCCAATGTCTAGTTATCCCACCTTGCAAGATGCTTCTGCAGTTCTTCATGCTGGCTTCTCTCTTCACTGAACAAAACAACTTAGACTTGTTAGATAACTTTGTGATATTATTCTTAACCTCTTTTTTCATGTTATGTCTGAATAGGATAAACAGCGTTACTCCCAGAAGAGATCACTTCAGGATTTTCCTGGTGATGTCCTTCCACTCTAAAAAATTACCATATACTGCTACTCTCTACTTCTTGTTTTTTAACCTGATATTTATTTATGCAAAATTATTCCATAACATCTTTAAAAATCTGTGATGATGGACCTCACTAAAAGACTTTCAGAAATCCTATTGGTCAGTGTTAATCAAGCTCAGTCATACTCTCATTAATTTGCTAGAAGAAAAATTGGTTCACAGTTGGTCCTGTCAGACATACTAGAATTTAAGCTGGCTCAATATCCACCTCTGTGCAATTCGGGATAAATTTCTACCTTGAAATCTGACTGTTTAAATGTAATCCACTAAGTTTAACAGCTCCTACTCTAGCTGGAGCACTTCTAGGCCAAGCACAAGCTGGGAATTGCCTCCAAATATAAATACTTGTAATTCCCAGCTGCTACTAATGCTAGATATAAATCATTCACAGTTCATATTGATAAATGCGGCCAAGTTATATACAACGTCATATAAACATATATACAGCTTCATACCATAATTATTATACAGTGCCAATTTTCAAAGCCAATGTTTCAAATGTCTCTGAGTTCAGAAAAGTCTAAATGATTTTCATATAATTTATACAAGTCACTTTTTCAAATTATTCCAACATAGAAAGGACCTCTGAAAATTTTTAGAAGCAGCAAAGTGGACAAATGATCTTTTGTGAATACTTTGGAAACTCAAAAGTAAATGGATTTAAAGGGAACCACATGCAGTTCAAAATAAATTCATTTAAAGGCTGAAACTAAATACAAAACCTCTTAGGAGTAAATAGTAGTATCAGGAGTCAGTTATTCAAATTAAATAGGAGGCTGAAAAAATAAAAATAAAAATGTTAAATAAAGTTTCCGTTTATAATGTTCCTCTTAAAATGTTTATGATGTAACCAAAATAGAACATGAATTATTCTATGTATACATGTCATAAAGACAAAATTTCTCACTAAAGAGATATTGGGGTTTCTTTGTAATACAAACTACAGTTTTTCTTCTCTTTTTATGTTTTTTAGATTGAAAGTCCTCTTTTTTTGTCATACATTCCTCAAAAAACTTCGATTCTTTTATGGAATAATTTTTCTTGTATGCTTTTAAACCTGAAAACTATCTCATTCAAATAAAATTATGCAACCAGGTAGGTCATAAAATAGATTTTGCCAATCTTCTGCTCCTGTCTTTTTCACACTTCTCAAACGTTCCTTCTTTTGATGATCATTACAGTTTAAAGTACAGAGGTCTCTTTTTCTATAATAAAATAATGACACGATGTATTAATTTTTATTAGCTATGCAGTAGAACAAAATGTGCAATATTTTTCACGTGCATAGATGGTTCTCCATCTGAAAATCTGCTTGAACTTATCATAGACTGTTAGGTAGTGAAATGTTTACAAAATTGTATTCAGGGAGCTGTGCGTGCCTGTTAGATTTCATGTTTTGAAATAAAAAAGGTACAGTTTAGTTCAATATCATACTGACCTAAATGTCAATGTTCCTATTCATTTACTTTTGGTGTATGTAGCAGAATGGGTAAATGTTGCTTTCATTTATGATGCTTTCCAGAGGGTTGTGGGTTTTTTTTAGTTATACTAATCTTGCATATGCATATCAAATCAATATGAATTTTATCTATTTGGATCAAAAAAGAGCAGCTGCCAGAGCAGCTCTTTTTCTGGTTTCCCCTGACGGAAGCATGCAGCCTAATCTAAAACTTGGGTTTGGCAAGAACACTGGGGGACACATGAGGCTTCAAGTGGTTCAGCCTCGAAAGATGCAAAGAGCTCAGACTCCCTGCAAGAAGGCAAGCCCACGTATGATTTCTCCGTTTTTCTGATCTTACAGTGAATTTCCTGGAGCATGTAGTAGCAACACAGCTCATCTGATCAATATTTGTTGGGGCTGTTGAGCCATTGTAATGGGACAATAACAACACATGGAGAGAGAGCAAATGAAAAGAAAAAAGCTTCAACAAACTTTATTTTTGCTTAAAATTGTGCACTCATTGAACAAATTTCAAGGTTTACTGTGAAGTACAGGACTCTGCAGGAATGATAACACAGTATCTTCCTAAAAGTAGTGATAATTGCAACTGATGGATATTTTTACTGGCAAAAGCAAGCCTTTAGATGGTCAGCTATGGACGTCCTCCTTCTATTTCCTTCTGTATGGGCTTCACATGGCCAGGTGTTGGCCATGGGGTGCTGCAGTGGCGGCCTCCATGAGGCGGTGCCGGGGCTGCCCCGTGCCAGGCACAGCCAGTTCCAGCCGGTTCCAGCCGGCTCCAGCGGCCCCAGCGCAGGGCACAGCTGAGCCCCGCAGCCCCGGGCAGGCACCTCGGGGAAAGCCGGGCTGAGAAAGGGCAAAACGCTGCCCG
>JAVJGI010000040.1:9460688-9546093 GCA_035590275.1 Ibycter americanus
GGCTGAGGGCACCGGGGTGAGAAACAGCCCGGCCAGCCCCGAGGGGGGAGCGGGAGGAGGGCGGGGGGGCTCCGGGCCTTACAGTGGAGATTCCTCTGCAGTCCCTGGAAGGACCCAGGCAGAGCAGGGAAAAGTGTGAGGAGGAAGGAGCAGCAGAGAGCAGCTGTTATGGACTGACCACAGCCCTCTGTTCCCCCCAACCCTTTGTTGCTTGGGGAGAACATAGAGGAGCTGGGAGTGAAGGGGTGGAAGCTGGGTCTGCAAATGGGGTGAATATCTGTGCTGGTTTTGACTGGGATAGAGTTAATTTTCTTCTTAGTAGGTGGCGCAGTGCTGTATTTTGGATTTGGTGTGAGAATAATGCTGATAATATATTGATGGTTTTAGTTGTTGCTAAGTAATGTTTATACTAAGTCAAGGATTTTTCAGTTTCTCAGGCCTTGCCAGCGAGAGGGCTGGAGGGGCACAAGAGACTGAAAGGGAGCACAGCTGGGACAGCTGACCCGAACTAGCTAAAGGGATATTCCATACCATAGAACATGCTGAGTATATAAATCTGGGAGAAGAAGGAGGAAGCGGAACATTCAGAGTGACAGTGTTTGTCTTCCCAAGTCACCGTTCTGCGTGATGGAACCCTGGGGATGGCCAAACACCTGCCTGCTGATGGGAAGTGGTGAATGAATTCTTTGTTTTGCTTTGCTGGCACACACATCTTTTTCTTTACCTATTAAACTGTCACTATCACAGCCCACAAGTTTTCTCACTTTTACCCTTCTGATCCTCTCCCCCATCCTACCAGGGGGGAGTGAGCAAGCGACTGTGTGGTGCTTAGTGTCTGCCTGGAGTTAAACCATCACAGTGTCAGATGTGTATTATCTGTCTCTTTGTTCCCCACTATCTATAAATATTTATTTTAATTGGCAATAAAATAATCTCCCCCAGTGAAGTCTGTTTGGCCCGTGATGGTAATTGGTAAGCAAGCTTCCTGCCTTTGCCTTGACCCAGGAGCTTTATTTTTCCCATTTTTCCTATTTTATCCCCTCCTCCTGCTGAGGTCAGAGGAGGGAGCAACCCACCATGCCTTCCTTCATTGAACTAGCTGCAATTGCTTTCAGATAGCATTGCTTTGCAGTGAAGATTATTGTTAATAATAATTTATACTGCAATGATGACGTTGGTGCAATGTGAGTCCTGGTGAGAACATGTGAGCCAGAATTTAAAGATGACAACCTCTGCTAGTTGCATGCTTTCCACTGTTTAAAGTTAGGAACAAGGTAAAAATAAACACTAAGAACAAGGAGGCAATAAGGAGAACAAAAAATGGACATCAGTGTCAGGGGCTGTGGCAGTGTGCTCCCCGCTTTCCCCTCCACTCTTAAGCCATAATCACCAGTGGGGTTGTGATGGCTGCATCCAGTTTAGTCTGGACTTTGGGGGATGGATGGCAACGTGGTAGCCAAGGGCTATTTGGAACAGTGACCCAGATGTCTTGCTGTCATGTAATTACAAGTCAATCATCTTTCTATATAAATACTGGACAGCCCAGGGCCCCTTGAGCTCTCCTGCATGGAAGTAGGCTGCACGCCAGGATCTCCCTTTGAGCAGAGATGCCTCTCACAGTTACTCCTCAAGGTTAAGAGATTCCTTGCTCCAACAGATTCTTGGTAAGTGATTAACAGTAATTTAAACTTTGAAATCTTAGCTAAGAGATACATAGGATTGATTGCACATATATAATCCTTTAGACATAAAACATTGACCAAATCTGGGACTAGAAATGGATCCAGCTGCACCTACATTCCTCTTTGAGAAGGAGTTTAAAAAGCAATGGCATCCTTTCTGAACCTCATGACTCAACAGGAGGGTCTCCCTGACAGTTTTGTCAGATGCTGTCCTCTATGCAGTAAATAATCAAGTGTACATTGCCATAAAATCTTGTTAAATGGGTGTCTTATTTACCACTGAACTTTGATAACTCACTACTATATATCAATAAACTATATTGTTGTTTCTCTCTTATGAGTGAAGTGCATGACTTCATCTGCAACAAGGATGAGTAAGAGAAAGGATATTAGCAGAAGCCAGGAAGACTTCTGCGGGTACAGAAGGAATTAGCAGATGGAGGAAAACAAAAATCTTTGCACCAAAGGCTGAAGAAAAATTAGAGGTTACAGCAAATGATTCAGAGTGTTTATGTAACACAACTGTTAGGGTTATACTGTTGTTGCCACTACTTCCACCAACTAGGAGCAGTACAGGAGTATAAAATAGAGTACGTGCAGACATCATTTAAGTATCCATCTACTAAGTTGTCATTAATCTACTCTCAGTGTGCAGAACTGAAGAGCTAATTTCATAATATAAATGAATAAATACGGAAAATACAAACCAAGAAACAGAAATAAACCTCAAAGAAATTAGCAAAGGCTAGGAGCATTTCACTTGCAAACATAATTTTCTTTCATTTGTAGATGATCTTACAAAACAATCATAGAGAAAAAAGAATGGGATTAAAATGCAATAGGAAGAAAATATAGACCTTTGACTAGTATTCCATCTTTTCATAGGAGCAGAAGAATAAATAAAAGAATACCTGCTAATAATACTTTCATGTTTCTAACAACAAAACCAAAGGGTTAGAATTTATGCTAAGAGGTAACAGACTATCATTGCCTGGACTGTCAGAGCTATACTTAAAACAGAAGACATTGGACAAGTTCTGTCATAAAGTTTAGACAAGAAAATACACATAAACAGCAGGACAAAACCAAATTTTAAAGAAAACCCAAGTGGCACAGCTGCTACAAATTCAGTTCTCAGTATTTTCACTGCAGTTGTGTTTGTACAAGGGTTTTTAGCCATTATACATAAGCAGGCAGAAACAGGCACACACTATTCACAAAAGAAGGAAAACTATGTATTCGTACAGTATAGTTGAAACTATTCGTTTTACATAAATAAGACCTGATAGGTAACAAATAAATTATCAGTTAACATGATAGAATGTAATGTGCATTGATTTGTAATCAGGTAGGGATTTTGTGTTCTTTTTTGAAGTCAAATTTCCTGTTAATATAATAGTCGCCTGATAAGACCTTTTCTATAACTGCAACATAAGGCACAGCCAATATGTGGGTCAAAAGCTTCTTTTTCTTAGGAGTGGTTTAAACTTTT
The DNA here is from genome assembly GCA_035590275.1 of Ibycter americanus. Taxonomy (NCBI): domain Eukaryota; kingdom Metazoa; phylum Chordata; class Aves; order Falconiformes; family Falconidae; genus Ibycter; species Ibycter americanus. The sequence continues at coordinate 9,463,863 of JAVJGI010000040.1, forward strand.
AAACATTCATGTAAATATTACTGACACTTGAAAGACATGAACTTTTTTTATGACTTAAGTAGGAACAGGATCCAAATTAAGTACCTCCACTCTTAATAGTTTTCCTGCCTTGTTTTTCAGTTCATGGATATGTAATTTCATCTAGATTTACTTTGCAGCATTATTCTTAAGCCCTCCTTCGCCTAAGGCAAAACTAGAGCTTTTATACTCCATAAAACAAATGTTGAAATTATCTTATCATATTACTCGGTGATTATGCACAAATAGAGAAACCTCAGAAAAAGCTGGGGTTTGCCAGGATTGACAACCTGTGTCTGTTTGCTTAAGGACTTACTTTAGGATTGCTCACAATAATGGGCAAACCTTTGTATGTTGCTTTGTTGTTGCTATTATCATTTGTAGATATATAAATTCATTTTATATATATTTTTATATTTCATCATTTAAAAATATATTTAATTTCATATATATGAAAATGTGTGTGTGTATATATACACTGTTATCAAAAGTCTTTGGGATTCAAATGCAGTCTTTCTCATTTTTCAGAAAATGTTTACACTGGCTTTGAAGGAAATATCTCTGGTTTTGTCTTTGTTTTTTTCCAGTTAGACTGTCTTATTGTGCATGCCACATCATGTTCAAGGTGACATTCAGATGGTGTAATAAATTAAGCCTTCCTAAATTTTGTATTTATGATTGTAAACTTCTTTTCTTAACAGGTTGCTCTGAAGAAAAAATATAAAATTTGTGGAAAAACTTATCTATTTATAAAAATTTATGCTTCAAGCAACATTTATCTTCTGGTCTACTTAACGTTAAAATGAACAACTACCTACATAAAATGAAAGATGAGGGTCATAAAGACTCAATTATTTTTCTAGCTTTGCAGATCACGTAGCTTTCTTCTCTTCTGATTAAGTAATAATTGCCCAGTAAAAGTGCAAGTCAGTTTGTACAGTGAAGTATAAAATCTCCATTATGAACTTTGATTTGGCAAGTATTGAGAGCATTTGAGTTTAAAATAGGTGTTTTGCAACAGTTCACAGTAATATAGCTTATTATCTATATGGTGAACAAAAAAGATATTTGAAGCCATAGTAAACCATGTCCAAAACAGCTAAGGGAATACATCTTCTGCAATCACAGCTGTCCAAACAAAAGCATGAAGCGCCAGAAGAAATTAAAGATGACATTTGACTGATGAAGGGCAAGGAAAGGAGCCTGAGCTTAAAGTTTCTGCAAGGTCAAGGAAACTGGAATCTGACATCTGATTAGGAAAAAAACGTTCCAAATGAATGCACTATTATCTCCAAAGCACTAGCAAACCAATATCTGAGAAGGGTCAAGTCTTGCTGGAGTGATCAAGAGGGTAAAGCAGTTTCTAGACTTCTGTAATTCCAGACCCTTATTGTTAAAACCATAGAACATAGTTGTGCATGAGAAATTAAAAATTATCTGGAGATTGGCCTCTGTGTAAGAATCCATCTTGCAGCTCAATTTTATTTAAATACATCAAAAAGTATTTGCTGATGTGGAAATGCAGTTGAATCTTATTGGAACTTACACTGAAAACAGCCACATACAATGCAATGTCAATCTTATTTCCTCCTTTGTCTTATTACATTACAGTACGCAAAAATTCGCATGAATTGACATGATGTGAAATAATGTAATATTCTATCAGTTGAGACGGCAAAACTATCTTTTCCTTAGCTGGAGAGAGATATAAGTAAATAAAGAATAGCAGCCAGAAGCAATTATGTAAAACTCTGAACAGTATTCCCTAGAGAGAAAGATATGTACATTTTCCTGTCTAGTTCCATTATGTATGTTCATTTCAAATCCAGACACTTTACAATACAAACATAACAAATTCAATTTTGTTCAAACAAGATTCCCATTCTAACACTTCATGTGCCAAATGAGAAAAGCAACACAAAACCTCTACCAAATTACACATCTCTTTAAGAACAATATAAATGCTATTAATTTACTTCCAGTAATGCGAGTTTTCATGTTTCACTACATGAATGTGTTCTATTTTTGCAAAGAATAAGCTATTTGTTTCTACCTTCAGTCTTGTTTGTATACAAGAAGATTTTGTCCAACTCATGAATGTCAAATGATGTATAGTAAATACAGTCTTTGTTAAGTGCTTTTACAAAGATCTAGGTTTTGCTTAAAAGGGAAAAGATAGGTGTAGGTGATTTCATCATACGCAGCTCTGTTGAGATGAGGCAATATGCCCATTGTATTCACCTTCTGGGATCAATAGGAGGACTGGCCTCAACCAGCAACGGCTGGAACATCTATGCATACACAGACACACACTTCTCAACTACCTACGATGCAGCAAATGATGGATGGATACCTGCTTGATTCATGACGAGCTATGTAATGCACTTATTGACCACTGTAGGGAAGGAATTGAACGAATGAAGGAAGACTTAAATAAAGGATTAGAATTTTCTTTATATGCGTATTTTGTGATGTTTATGGTTTGATAAAATATAAAACACTTGGAGGAATCACCAGCTGAGAGGGTAGAATGGCAAGGAACAGGGAGAAAGGTAGTACAATAAGATGACATTAGAGAAAAAGGTGGCAGGCCATGCACTGAGACCTTGATATAAAGCATTTCTGTTGTAAACTATAATTTTCCACCGCAACCCAAGGAAGGGAACCCAGGAGTGTTAAGTAACCAAAATGGGTGAATGTGAGCCATCAGTACAACATGGTACTGAAATGCAAATGTGATTCTGATCATGATGTCAGAAGTATACAGACACGTACAGTAGTATTAATGTGAAAAATACAAGGCGTTGCTATCACCCTAAAATGAACTCTGAGCAATTTTGATAATCCAGGTTCAAGAAGATAAATGTAAACAGGAAGTGAGGAACAGACAACAGCTCTTAGCATGATTAGGAGAAGAGAGGATTCAGTTTATGGGGAATGAAATGACGAAAATTTAATTATTCATCCTAGCATAATAAAGCTAAGAGGGAATACTCCTCTGCTTAAACACAGCAGAAGATAGCTACTGGAAAGGGAGGGAACTATTCAAATCCAAGAACAAAGCTGGCATAGAACAGGTGGTGTTCAAGACAGTTTTCAAAGCAATGAAGTTGTGGAGCAGTCTGCCTGTGTGAGTAACAGAAGCAGAAGAGCTGTCTAGCTCTATCAGGGAACAATTATTAGATTGTTAAGTTCCTAAGTTTATTAAGGTAATTCTAGAGTATGGCTTTCTGCACTATTAAAGGACAGAACCCTATGTCTAATTCTATCTTCAAATGCTTCCAAAATTTCTGTAACTCATTTTAAGATTATATTACTAATTAGGGTTGTGCTGCAGGCTGTATCCATTAGATGCATAGGAACTGGTAGATGTATAAGACCTGATGCTTTACAAAGAAAGGGTGAATACAGCTTTTGCTCTCTCTGCTCTTTAATAGGTAAAAGAATAAGCAGGGACACCTTACAAAAGTATGATATTAATCCTTGAAGCAATAAGGCTGCAGGAACATGTAAGTAAAAAAACCGTAAGAATGTAACAGCATCTACAGAAGGTCAGGCCAAGACTGTGATTAACTGCGTGAGCCTGTGGAGTATAAGAATACATACATATTTATAAGTATAATTATATACAAACTCTTCCAACCTTCAGCCATTCCTGAAGTTCCTCAGGTGCTTCCTAAAACGGATTGTTTCTAAGTACTGAGCAACCTTGAATCAATATTTTGTTCATAAACCTGTTCAGGATCCTTTTAAACTCCACACAGACTTTCAACATCAATAGCATCCTATGTCGAGGAGTTCTACAGCTGAGTTACAATTTGTGGAAAAGACCACCTCTTTAAATTTGTTCTGAACTTGCTACTTTTTGTTTTCATTTAATGCTCCCTAATGCTATTACAAGAAAAGAGCGATTAAAGCCTGTTACACTTTTCTCCCCAGCTCTCCTTATAACATCTATAGAAGTTTCCAATATCCTTCTCAGTTATTTCTTTTCCTGACTGAAAAGCTTTACCCTTAATTATCTCTTGCATAGAAACCTCTTTCCCTGATCACTTCAGAGCTACAGTCCATACACTATTTTGAACATAGCCCTAAAGCAAAACAGAAGAATCATATTATGAAGATGACAATGTAAATTTTTGATGGCCTTGTAGTTGGCAGACTGATAAAATCTCTTAAATATAGAGCAAAGATTTGGGGTCATACTGTAAAATCAATATCTTAAGTTCAGAAAATGATGGGTACTTCCTAAAGACCTTTCTCCTCCATGCTGTGGCACATTTTGCATACATGACTAGTCAACAGTGGAAAGGAAGGCTACTCAGACCTTTAACATAAAGCCAGAAGCATTCTTTTCTGACTCCAAACATTTAGCCAAACTAAGGGATGATACATCATAATGACACAACAAGACACAACACAACCTCTGCAAATGTTTTGTTACATCATTACAATCGCTTCTTAACCCTCTCAGTTTACTTGCTAATGCCTGTTGCAGTAAATTCAACCTCAGGGGGAAGCACTGAGCATTATTAAAACCAATAGTGACACATAATGTGACATTAGTAACCACAAACAAAAAATCCATTAAATCCTGCTATGATCCTTCTTCCAAGAAAGGCCAGAATAGAAAGTTATGTAGAAAATAGGGTACTTTCATAGCTAGCCCAGAGAATACATATTAGTAATGAGGTATTTGACTGGTAGCTTCAGATTTGTTTGTTTGTAAAGGTATTTGGCAAGTGTAAGCAATACATCACTGAATTACCTCCCTGTCTGATTACTATTCATGTGTTACCAGTTAAGCAGCAAAATCATAAATATATCTGGTGAATTTGCATCCAAAATCCAATCAAAGATAATGTGCTATTTCAACAGATCTTCAAAGGAACAACCCCGTGCACCAGTACAGGCTGGGGCTGACCTGCTGGAAGGCAGCTCTGCAGAAAAGGGTGTGGAAGTCCTGGTGGACAGCAAGTTGCCCACGAGCCAGCAGTGTGCCTTGGTGGCCAAGAAGGCCAATGGGATCCTGGGGTGCATTAGGAAGAGTGTGGCCAGCAGGTCGAGGGAGGTGATCCTCCCCCTCTGCTCTGCCCTGGTGAGACCGCATCTGGAGTGCTGTGTCCAGTTCTGGGCTTCCTAGTTCAAGAGAGACAGGGAACTGCTGGAGAGGGTCCAGCAGAGGGCTACAATGATGCTGAGGGGACTGGAGCATCTCCTTTATGAGGAAAATCTGAAAGAGCTGGGCCTGTTTAGCCTGGAGAAGAGAAGACAGAGGGGATCTTACCAATGCATATAAATATCTTAAGGGCAAGTTTCACAAGGATGGGCCCAGACTCTTTCAGTGGTGCCCAGCAACAGGACAAGGGGCAACAGGCACAAACCACAACACAGGAAGTTCCATCTGAATATAAGGATAAACTTATTTACATTGAGAGTGACACAGCACTGGAAGAGGCTGCCCAGCGAGGCTGTGGAATCCCCTTCTCTGGAGATATTCAAAACCCACCCAGACTTGATCTTGTGCAACCTGCCTTAGCAGGGGGGGTTACGTCTAGGTGATCTCCAGAGATCCCTTCTAACTCCAATTGTTCTTTGATTCTGTGAATATCTGTAGTTCTCAAGGTAAAGTGATTTAAACACCTAGCTTGCTCAGCAAGTGAGCAGAAAGGACTCTAGCTAGGTAGCAGTCATCACTTCCCAGATAACTTTACCCGAAGGTATTTATATTTTTTGAAGTATTGTTTATTTACTCAGAGGTTCTTAGCCAAGGAGGATAAAACTAAAAGACATTTTATGCCTGCCAGAAGCTGCTAAATGCAGTAGCCCACAAGATACAAGGCTGCCACTGCTCCCTGTTCCCAGGTCCTAGCAGGCATGCATGCACAGACACACACAGGCACTTACACCCACAGCCACAATCACCCACATCACATATATATATAGACACAGAGATCAATACAGACAGGAAACACAGCATTCACACAACCACAAACAGCACAAATGACCTCATCCTTTTGTCCTTTTGGGCAGATACGAATGAAAACCAATTAGTGGAAAAAATACACATGTATACTGTATGGATCCCTCTAGCAGCTGGTCTATCCCATAACTGGATCCCCTGACCTCCCAGGCACTGGCATTTGGGTATGCAAACTGTAAAGCCCACAGCCCCAGTCCAGCTACTGATACTCAGACCTCCTCTCACACACATAGACACACTATGGATCCCTATTAGATACTAGGTCTACCCAGTTGCTGGCCCCAGCATCCCCTAGTTGCCTCACGGCCAGTCACACACATGCAGATGAGTTTATTCAGTAGTTGGTCCAAATCTATGGGCTTACCACTTCTGAACCCCAGTAGCGGTCTCCACAGTAGCTGTCTTGGTCCCCCTTGGGCCCTCCAGTAGCCAGTCTGCAAACCCTCTTGTTTCTTCAGTATCTGTACTAGACTTAGGGTCTGTCCAATAGTTGGCTCCCACACATCTTATCCTAGTCAGCAATTAGTGCAGCTTAATGTTGGCTACCAATAACACATTAACAAACACCCACACACACCCACACACGCCCACACACACACACCAGCCTCTCCAGCTGCTGGCACCCCAAGCGCATGGCCCCCTGTGACACATGGTCACATTCCAGTTGTTGCACATAGACCTCCATACACACATATGCCCACAGATAATAAGAGTCCGCTCACTCAGGAGAACAGTTAGAAATTATGTTTAATAAGAAGAGAGAGCAGACTGTGCTGATTGTTCAGGTCATGTCCAGACAACCATACCGATAAGCCATCTGTTTACAGATGACTATTCCCTTATATCCCCTCAATGCTCTTTCTTCCTCACACCTTTTCCTCCCCAAACCACCTTGACCCCTTCCTTCCCTGACTTTGATTCCTCCCCTAAACATCCCAAGATGCTGAACAATTCAAAAATGTTCTTCTCCTACATCCCATAATCTCATATCTCCATAAACAGTAACCCTTCTCAGTTTCAAAGGTGCTCCGGAGAGCTGCTGCCATTGACTCAAAGTAATGGGTGTCACTCCCAGACCATGTGGCTGATGGCCCTCCAGTGACAGCACTGGATGCACCGGGGCAGGAATTCATGCACCTGACAAGGTTATTAAGGCATTACACCTCCTTTGCATGTGTGTGGATGGACCTTTTATAATAACCTAACAATGCCTTGCTGTTGGACACGTTTATTTTTTCTGCCAACCCTAGGTGTCCTGTTCCTGGCCCTGGAAATATCCGGGCTAATAAAGTTTCATACCTTCTACAGTTGTGTGGTTGCCACTCAATTAGACTGATACTGACAGTCTCCCCAGCTCTAGGGTCTTCATGGTTCTAGATTGATCCTAGGTTCAGTCCTATAATGAGTAAACCTAGACCATCAGCTGAAGACAGGAAGTGCATTCACCAGTTAACATTTGTCTACACTGTCTCTGTAAGGCTTAATATCACTGCCGTTATTTCTTTTTTGTCAGTTTTCCTTAGACAAACTCCTTTGATTTAACACTAGCCAGCCAGGCAGGATAACATTACACAGTTAAAAAAAGGCACATAAAATACTAGTGAAAAGTAAACACAACATTCTTACTTCTCCGTGGTTGGGTATGACAATGCCTTAATAAATGCATTTTAGACAGACACACAATGATGTGATGTGAATTAGCAATTAATTATACTTTGACCAGAATTTTCTCTTTCTGTATATGTAACCTATAACATTACTGACTCAATCATAAAAATAAATATTTTTCATGCTGGCTCTAAGTTTTAATGTGATTTTTCTATAACAGTAATATTGACCTCTGATTCAGCAAGTAGCATGATTAAACGTGCTTTGTTGCTTAAATCATTATTCTTCTCAGCCAAAACTGCTGACAGTAGTTTTAGTCAATTTTATTTAAACAAGTTGAAAGTACACTATAAAAGCAGAAAATTAATAAGACAGAATCTGGAAAAGATCTTCTCCCAACAAAAGAATATATGTGTGTCTTACAAATATTTAGATTTGGATTTCAGTCTTTACTGCTGCATAGATGAACAGAGTGAAAATGCTATAATAATAAAAACAAATCACTAATTGACAATTTCATAAATATTTTGTCAAAAACCAGAATTTTCCTCCATACTATGTTGAATTACATAAAACTTTAAATATTAGGCCTTCATGGAACCTTTTCTAAAGAGTGAAGGCTGATTTTTTTGTTTTGAAACCTTGTGATACTGTTCAAAGATTCTCCACAAACTCTTCTTTGCATCTACATCCATATCACAATCTGTTAAATCAAAGTATCTTAAATGCAAATCCCACTGTGCTGCAACACACAGCCCGGTCTGATAATTCAAAGTCTCCTAGCAGTTCAGGGCACATTATTCCCCCTTTCCCCACTAACCGTTACCTTACAGAAATTATACCATGAAAGAAAAAAAGAGCATTCTGGTAGCAAAGCTTTCTCTGTAAACATACAATAACTGGATTTTTAGAAAAATAATTGCCTCATTTTGTAGAAACTAGACAATTCAAAAACACTGCACTTTACTCATACCCAAGCCAAATGAGTTCCCCCTTTGCCACTGATGACTTTCTGAGCTGCTAATTGAGTTGACTCTCTTAGGAGGAATCATCTTTTTACCAGCTGTCAGGATAACCAGAGTTCATCTAAAAATGGTGCCTTTAACAGTAAGAAAGGTATTGTTCCATGTCTTTCTCCTTCTTTGGATTTATTAAAAGACATCAGCCATTGAAGCCCATTGTTATTTTTCTGTGTCTGTTCTCGTTTCATGAAGACTTCCTCAGAGAAAAGCTGGCAATGGAAATTAAATATTTGTTTGGAAAATAGTGACAAGATAGGATTGCAGTCTTCACAACCAGTCTTAAAGCTCCAAACTGATATTGAACTGGTGTGTAAGCCAGAAGGCAGGCTTTGATGGAAGAAGCAGCAGCAGTACCAGAGTCTTTTCCCTCCTTATGTGTTAGGATAGTCCACAAGGTTAACAGTAGTCATAGACTCCAAATTTCAGTTGCAGCCTCCCAGCAGCCTCACTCTAACCTGCAGTCAGTATTACCATTGCTAATAGAATACGTGTTTACAGCACCTGTTCTCCACACTGAGGTTTTTTGCCATTATTTAAGATGCAAGGCTTGAAGCTGACCCAACAATCTTCAGGAAAATCTTCAGAAAAAAAGGTAAATTATCCCTTAACTGACACTTTAAGTGAGTGATTAAAGAATCATAGAAAGAATTGAATTGGAAGGGACTGGTAGAGGTTACCTGGTTCAAACGTCTGGTCAAAGTAGGGCCAATTTTAATTTAGCATCTTGAAGTGTATTTGCAAATATGTAATTATCTTTCTGGAGGGATAATTTGATTTTATTTCTTATTGCTTAAATAATGCCATTTATGGTTAGCAAATCAATCTATGTTTTGCAATTCAATACATTAATGAGAAATACTGTGTAATCTATAGAAACAGTGAATTGTATTAAGCAGTTGAACAGAACTGTTATTCTATGGTAAGAACAAAAACATTTTTTTCTCAAGTATGTAAAGAATATTTAGTACTGTTATGTAAATAAAGAGAATACTTTTTAAACTCAGAATACCTCAATTTTATTTTCTCAAGGGTTTTCTGCTCAGGGAGACTTCTGGATCAAAAATCATAATCCAGGATATTTATTCATCAGAAACATTCAGAAATTTTAATTTAGCCCTTGAGACAGATTTATGTAATTTCAGATTTACAGAAAAATTAAGCTAATAATTTAAATAATAAGATCATAAATAAATGAATAATGGTTCTGCTATGACATCTTGACAAAAATATCCCCAGCAAGTTCTCGGTAAAGTTGACATACTCTCTTGTGAGCAGACAGATCTGTCCATAGGCTGTCTCAGCTGACTACGCATACACCAGCTCTGAACACTAAACCAATATAGGGTGATAAACCAAAGCTCACCTTTTGTGCTTCAGTAACGGACACAGTGACACGGTGTCCTGTCTGGAACAGCTGGACAACTGTGAGAAACACGTAGAGATGATGCACAGCTGTTGCATATCTTTATAGATATTCACACATTATTTGAGAAGATTCTACTCCAAGTGCCAAATGTTAAGAGCCTGAAGATCAAATATAAATTATCTTGCCATCACCTAGAAATATCTGTTTCTGCTTATTGTTGAGTTAATTTTCTCCCTGGTTGCTCCTTGTAATGAAAGATTTTTTTCCTAAAAATTACTTAAAAGAATGCATTTTTCAAGGGAGTTTAGGCCACAAACAGAACTGTATATTGGGAATATACTACATTTTCCCACATATATTCAGTATGAAATATGACTCCTTGAAGTCATATTAAGATTAAATTAAGATTCTTCATCAAATATGACTAAGTTTCTCCAAAAAATCAGAATGATTTTAAGTCCTCACTTTCTGAAATAAGCACAGTAATTTGATAAAAATATTAAGATACAAGAATCAGTTTTTCAATATTAGGAAAATCTCAGAATCCTTGAGACACCAATTATTTAGATACTTGACATCCAAGGCAAAGCTAACACAAAACACAGAATATTCATTATTTTTTCCCATTGTGATTTTTAAAATAATTTTTTTAACTCTTTGGCAGTAATTTTGCTTGTTTTCATGTGTGAGGAACATAAAAATTATAAACATTTCAAGAGTAATAGTTGAAACATCTGGGATGGAGGGGAAGAATATACTAGAAGTTTATTCATGACAAACATCAGAGGGAAATGTAGATTAGATTATTAGTATAAACAGTATATTTCAACTGAATAATTACTTAGGCTAGATATTGAAAAATGTAAAATACAAGGATTTTAAACAGTTTATTTTGATCAGAATATAGTAACTTCAATAAATTGTTGAAGTTCCAATTATCAAGACATAAATGCAAGCTGATTAGGTAAACTCAAATATAAATATAATTGCTTAATATGGATTAAATTATTTCAGCAAAACTTTTAGTCAATATTCTAGTTTTGAAACCATGGAATTACTTCTCCCCTCATTTTTAAAAAAAAAAAAAAAAAAAAAAGGAAAAATCATATAATCTACTTTCTAGATGCCTATGAATAACAATTATTTTAACTTCCTTTGATTTCACCATTCACAAGATTTTACAGGTAAGTGACTGTCCTTTGACCTAAAATATGTGATTATCAAAAACCAAAACCAGGAAGATTATTTTGACTAGAAGCATAATTTACATGGCGTGATCATAAACCTAAGGTGAGTCATAAGGCTTTCTCCTTATGTAAATAAGTCAACCAACATGTATCTGTAATTACTGAAGTATAGTGAATCAGCATTGCCCCCATCTTGACTGGCAGATAAAATATGTGGTTGTAATAAAAAAAAAAGAAGCTACAATCATTTGGAGGAACATAAGACCACAGCATTTGATTATTCCTATATTAAATATTTTTATATTTAAAAGTAGGAGACCCCACTGGTGAAATAAATTATAAGTAATTCAGGGGAAATCTAGTAAATATTCAGACATGGCTTCTGTAGCTCATCACAAACTCTGAAGATGAGTGCCCACTGTGTCCTGTAACACTGGACGCACTGGAACCAGGTCAGAAAGGGACAGTACCTACAGATTCAGCAGGGAATTTGGGCAAAACTAGAATGTTTTCTGGAAGTGGATTAATTGAGACAAGGTGTCCAGTATCTGTAGATCCACAAATGCTATATCAATACCCACAAATTCTGCTGTGGGCAAGAATAGTACTGTACTTGTAAAGCACAGCCCTGGTCACATACTGCATGTGAAGAACAATTATAGTTGTCATCATTTTCACAAAGCTATTTGCAGAGCACAATACAAGACTGCTTTATTCAAACATATTTTCAGGAATATAAATCATTATTTCTATGGTATATTATTCTATAAACACAAAAATATTTTATTACATTTTATCTAGAATCGAATCTGAACAAGCTCTTCAAATTCAACATTCTTCAGTGAAAATCATTCAGACCTATTCTGTATTCTTGTGCTAGTTTATGAGCCTCACATTAAATTATGGAAGGTATATGTATTTTAGTTAGAGAATGGATGAAGTTGGAAGGGGCCTCTGGAGGTCATCTAGTTCAGTGCTTCTGCTCAGGTAGGACCACTTAGACATGGTTGCCCAGGACCACTTTCAGACAGCTTTTGAATATCATAAAAAACTTCTGAGCAACCTGTGCTAGTGTTCAGTCAGTCTCACAGTAAAAAAGTGTTTCCTGATGTTTAGAGAGAACCTGCCATGTTTCCATTTGTGCCCATTGCCTCTTGTCCTGTCACTGGGTCCTGAAAAGAGCCTGAATCCTTTTCTGTACAGCCTTCCACCAGATATACCTTGGTAAGATCCCCTCTGAGCCTTCTCCTCTCTAGGCTAAACAGTCCCAGCTCTCTCAGTCTTTCCTCCAGTCCCTTCATCATCTTAGTAGACCCTTGCTGGACTCTTTCCTGTATATTTGTGTCTTTCCTGTTCTGAGGAGCACAGAACTGGACACAGTACTCCAGGTTTGACCTCACCAGTGCTGAGTAGAGAGGAAAAATCACCTCCCTTGACCCGCTGGCAACACTCCTCTTAATGCAGCCCAGTATACCATTAGCCATCTTTACAGCAAAGGTACATTGTTGGTTCATGTTGAACTTGCTGACCATCACAAGCCCCAGGTCCTCCTCTGCAGAGCTACTTTCCAGCTGGGTGTCCCCCAGCGTATACCTGAGCATGGGATTGTTCCTTCCCAGATGCAAGACTTTGCCCTTCCCCTTGATGAACTTCATGAGGTTCCTGTCAGCCTATTTCTCCAGGTGCCCAGGTCCTTATAGATAACAACACAACCCTCTGTTGTGTCAGCCACTCCTCTCAGTTGTGTGTCACCAGCAAACTTGCTGAAGTTGCACTCTGCCCCATCATCCAAATCATTAATGAAGATGCTGAACAGGACTGGACCCAGTACAGAGCCTTGTGGTATACTGCTAGTTATTGACCTCTAATTTGACTTTGCGCCACCGATTACCACCCTCCATTTAGCCATTTTCAATCCCCCTCGCTCACTGTCTGCTCATCCAGCCCATACTTCATCATACTTTATGAGGGTCTTATGGGAGACAGTGTCCAAAGCCTTATAGAAGTCCAGGCAGACAATATCCACCGCTCTCCCCTCATCTTCCAAGCCAGGCATTTCATCATAGAAGTTTAACAATCCGACCATGCACAATTTCTCCTCAGTGAATCTATGCTGACTACTCCTGTGACTTCATTGTCATTCAAGTGCCCAGAAATGGTTTTCAGGATTAACTGCTTTATTGCCATCACAGGAATCAGAAGTACTATGTTTATGTACCTAGTTAATTTAAATATTTTTACATAAGTTTTTTTAGAAATTATTTGGTTTATTTAAAAAAATTTATATTATTATTTAAATATCACTATCATACAATGGATATTTTGTACATGAATATCCATTTCATAAAAATAGGTATAATATTTTATACATTATATACATGGATGGAACCCCACCCCTCACATGGTGTTTTCTTTATGTACAACTGCTGAAAAAAACTTTGCAGCAACACATATGGTACAAAGCAGAAAAATCAGTGGTCACCTAACATATTTTGCTGAGACAGAATACATGTGAAAAGTGGAGGTAAAAGAGAGTCAGATCCTGTTGCAGCACTAACAAAACTACCAGGCTGCAACAAGGCTTTTACCACCCCGTACCACCATCAGTCTCACACAAGGTTTCAAAAGTTCATCTACTGTCCGCGCTGTTTTTTCATCCTCTTCAGGCCAGTCCACCCTGCTTCTTGCCTCTGCTGTGTCCGGGTTCTTCCTTCTCCTGGCTCCTCTTTTAGCCAGCCTTCTCTAATCTGGGTCCCCTTCTCTCTCCTTCTCCTGGGTCCTCTTTCCTCCCCCTGCTTCTTCCAGGTCTCTCTCCATCCAGTGCTCTCTCTTCAGCTGGGGTTCTTCAGTGCTATTTAACTACTTAGCAGGAATATACAACAGCTGCACATTATCCACGCCCACTACCCCTGAAGCAAGCCCACAGCTGTACGTTATCAATGTTAATTAACCCTCTACGATTCCTCTACAGTTCCTCTACAAGACCCTTATCTTTTTTGATGTATCTTGGAGGGGGAGTGTGAACCATCTGAAATTGCAGGGATTTGTCTGACAGGGTTCATTATCTGCACCTCTAATGTGCCAGACACAAACAACACACAGGAAGCTCTCTAATCTCCAGCCAGTCCCTAAGACGCTGTACATGGCATCTGTAGTGTTCTTTGTTGGCAACTTGAATTAATCTTGTGTCTGCTTCCTCACACCTCTGCAATGGCCAGTGTCAAAAACAGCACCTGCGGTAAGTGTCTTGTCTTCCCTACACAACATCATCGTGGCAAGGGCAGAGGGGAAAGCTGCAGGCTGCATGAATATTTCAGCCCCTCCAAAACACTTACATTCATGTTATTATGTCAGTTCATGCATAGGTCACACCTGTGTGTCCTTGAACTGTCACCAAGGGCACTGCTGCAAGTAATACTATGACAGGTAGATAATTAGACCTTGAACCTTGTCTATGCACTCACTTTAATGACAGTGCTGAAGTAGTCCCTGATTCTGTCCTTGACATGGCCCTCTGGGATTAGTGACTCAGAAGAATCAGATTTAAAAACTGCAGTTTGTGAGGGGGAACACCATCACCAGTTTACATTTTTATGAAGTTACCTTTATAGTTTAACTCTCTGAAAGAGAGTGAGTATCTAGGCTAAATACGGCTGGAGTCTAGTCCTTAAGGCTAGGAAAAAAAAAACCAAACCACACCAAAACCCAGCAAATCAACCATGAATCATTCTGCGCTGTAGACTGTCTTTTGAACTAAGGTCTGATCAGGAAAGATGAGAAAGAACTGCACAGTGTTAATATACTATCTCTCAAGGTACAGCAGTAATCAGTTACAAAGTAATTTCTTGAAAAAATTTACAATTCACTAACATGTCAAGCTAATCATCTCGGAAGACAGTCAGTATACCTTTAAGACATATTAAAGTATATCTTTCAGTAAAATTTCCTGTACTGAATTTGGATATATACATAAAGATTTTCACTCACAGAGATTACAAAAAGCAAGGTTTAACTTAATTATAGCATGTGGTAAAAATGAGTGAAGTGTTGTGTTTCTTCTGATGTAAGACAGAACTGTTGTGCTCAAAAGCTTCTGGCTGCAATACAACAAAGTTATTGCCTCTATGAGGGAGAGAAATCACATTTCAAATACACGGATGCAAAGAAATGTTCAGATACAAACTTGGCATCCGTAATTGCTACCAGGACCAAGACCAAGCATGAACTTTTAAATCCCTGCCCATATAGACATGGAAAATATGTCTTATTAAACTCAACTTCTTTCTTAAATGTGACAGTTTTTATTTGAACACATATGTTGTATTGATAGTTGGCTGGTCATCTGGTCTAGTCATAGCTTTCTTCCATTACAGCATTGCTTTTGAATTATTAGGTTCTGTGGCCTTGTGTCTAGAACTTGGCAAATAAATCAGAAATTAACTGAATATATGTTTCTGTGACAGCTGTCACAGTCCTGCTCTGCCATTAGAGCCTATGTAGGTCCCTATTTCCTTCAGTTACTAAGTCAGTCTGTATGCTCACAGGTGTGAAAAACTTGTATTCAAAAAGTATCTCTTTCCCTTTTTGATATTTTCAGCTCATGAAGATGACCATGATCTGTTCATTTGTCAGACTTTACAAGAAGCATCTCCTGTGCTGACCTTTACATTTGGCAGGAGCTTCTGTCTACTGGAAATACAACACAGCAGAGAGGAAACAGCCTAGGAGGTTCCCGGGGGATGTGGAAGACAGCTTCCTGACACAGCTGGTCAGCGAGCCAGCCAGGGAAGGCACCCGCTGGATTTGTTCTTTGTTAACAGAGAAGGACTTGTGGGTGATGTGATGGTTGGAGGCCGTCTTGGGCATAACAGAGAAGTACAGAGGGGGGTCAGCAGAACTGCCACCTTGAAATTCCAAATGGCAGACTTTGGCCTGTTTAGGAAACTGGTTGACAGTCTCCTGGGAGGCAGTCCTGGAGGGCAAAGGAGCCCAGGAATGCTGGACATTCTTCAAGAAGGAAAGCTTAAAGGTGCAGGAGTGGGCTGTCCCCATGTGCTGAAAGAGAAGCTGGTGGGGAAGAAGTCCAGCCTGGCTAAAAAGAGAGCTTTGTCTGGAACTCAGGAAAAAAGGGGGAGTTATGACCTATGGAAGAAGGGGCAGGCCACTCAGGAGGACTACAAGGGTGTTGTGAGGTTATGCAGGGAGAAAAATAGAAGGGCAAAACCCCAGGTTAATCTGGCTACAGCTGTAAAATACAATAAAAAATGTTTATATAAATACATTAGCAACAAAAGAAGGCCTAAGGAGAATCTCCATTTTTTATTGAAGGCAGGGGGAAACATAGTGACAAAGGCGGAGGTATTTAATGCCTTCTTTGCTTCAGTCTTTAATAGTAAGACCAGTTGTTCTCTCGATACCCAGCCCCCTGAGCTGGAAGACGAGGAAGGGGAGCAGAGGGAAGCCCCCACAATCCAAGAGGAAATGGTCAGCAACCTGCTACACATAGACACACGCAAGTCTATGGGCCTGGATGGGATCCACCCAAGGATATTGAAGCAGAAGTGCTCACCAAGCCGCTTTCATTCATTCGTCAGCAGTCCTGGCTAACTGGGGAGGTTCCAGAAGACTGCAGGTTAAGCAATGTGATGCCCATCTACAAGAAGAGCAGGAAGGAGGACCTGGGGAACTACAGACCTGTCAGTCTGACCTCAGTGCCGGGGAAGGTTGTGGATCATCCTGAGCACCATCACAGGACAACCAGGCGATCAGGCCCAGTCAACACTGGTTTATGAAAGGCAGGTCTTGCTTGACTAACCTGATCTTCTATGACAAGGTGACCCACTTAGTGAATGAGAGAAAGGCTGAGGATGTTATCTAGACTTCAGTGAAGCCTTTGACACCATTTCCCACAGCATTCTCCTGGAGAAACTGGCTGCTCATGGCTTAGACAGGCATACGGTTCACTGGGTAAAAAACTGGCTGGATGTCCAAGCCCAAAGACTTGTGATGAATGGAGTTAAATCTGCTTGGCAGCCAGTCACAAGTGATGTTTCCCAGGGCTCAGTATTGGGGTCAGTTCCATTTAATATCTCTATCAATGATGTGGACGAGGGGATCAAGTGCACCCTCAGTAAGTTTGCAGACAACACCAAGTTGAGTGGAGTGTTGATCTGCTTGAGGGTAAGAAGGCTCTTCAGAAGGATCTGGACAGTCTGGACCGATGGTCTGAGGCCAATTATATGAGATTCAACAAGGAGAAGTGCCGGGTCCCGCACCTGGGTCACAACAACCCCACGCAATGCTACAGGCTTGGGGAAGAGTGGCTAGAAAGATGCCTGACAGAGAAAGACCTGGGGATGTTGGTCAACAGATGGCTGAATATGAGCCAGCAGTGTGCCCAGGTGGACAAGAAGGCCAGGAGCATCCTGGCTGGTATCAGAAACAGTGTGGCCAGCAGGACAAGGGAAGGGATTGTCCCCCTGTACTTGGCACTGGTGAGGTCATATCTCAAATACTGTGCTCAGTTTTGGGCCCCTCACTAGAAGAAAGACATTGAGGTGCTGGAGTGTGTCCAACGAAGAGCAATGAAGCTGGTGAAGTGTCTAGAAAACAAGCCTCATGAGGAGCGGCTGAGGGAACTGGGGTGGTTTAGTGTGAAGAAAAAGAGGCTGAGAGGAGACCTTACCACTCTCTACAACTACCTGAAAGGAGGTTGCAGGCAGGTGGGGGTTGGTCTCTCTTCTCCCAAGTAATGAGTGATAAGAGGAGAGGCAACGGCCTCAAGTTGCGCCAGGGGAGGTTCATGTTGGCTATATGGAATAAATTCTTCACTGGACGAGTTTTCAAGCATTGGAACAGGCTGCCCAGACAAGTGGTTGAGTTGCCATCCCTGGAGTTATTTAAAAGACCTGTAGACATGGCACTTAGGAACATGGCTTAGTGGTGGACTTGGCAGTGCTAGGTTAATGGTTAGACTTGACGATCTTAAAGGTCTTTTTCAACCTAAATGATTCTATGATTCTATGTTTCTATTCTAAACACATTGATAAAGTTACCACAGCATCCTTCTTCAAGACACTCACTAAAGATCTCTTGAACCACAAAGCATACAAAAACACTTAAGAGTGGTTACGGTGACAATACAATATATTTGTTTCTTATTACACAGACTAATGTTGTCTCTTTGACTCATCTATCAATGTTTATTCAGGGTCTATTAATTTTCTTCTCCATAATAAGAGAAGTGTAGAATCACAAGCCCCTAAAACAGGGATCTGATCCACAAGAATAAAGCCTGACCAACGGCCTTTGGTGTCCACCTGCCTGTGGGTCTCTAGTTACATTCTTCAGGGAAAAGAAGTCAAAGAAGACACAAAGCAAGCCCATTGTGCTGGAGAAATCAATCAACATCTTGATAGTTCAGTGGCTGTGGCTTATGCAAACTTGTCTGTGTTTGCATCATAACTTGCTAGTACGTTGCTGGCAGTCTGAAGCGGACTGAGTATTTACTCCAAATCTCAGTAGATTTGCAGGTCTATTGAGTTATTCTAAAGGCCCTGCTAGTAAGCTAGTATGGGGAAAAAAGAGCTATAAAAGAAACTAGCCTGCATATATTTCCTTTGTGATAGTTTCCTGAGAGTTTATTTTTCTAATTGAGGCCGAAATTATGTATTACTTCAAAAACACACAGCAACAGAGTTTCTGAAATGAACTACTCAATATATTTCTCTCTTTTCTTACATCTTTCTAGTATTTTGTGAGAGAAAAACAGGAACATGATATATAACCTGGTATTTATCCCATGCAACCAAAGAGTTTTAAAAAATTCCCAAATGGCAGAGTAAATCCATTCAAAATACAAGTTTTCATATAACTTCATGCTGGTGTCACTCATCCACATATGTTTTTAACACATTCATGCGATTACTGACTTCTTTCAAGAAGTGTCCATCAGTCTAGTGGGATTTTTCTTTGCTTTGAAATAACTGTAAGGCAATATAGGCTGACTAAATATTTTATTTCACTTCTGACTACAGTATATATGAAATATTTTATATTTGTTTCACTATGGCAGGAAAGCATAGGTCTATAGTTTCTTAACTTGATCAGTAATTGGTTTATGTATGTATATCTGATTGCTAAGAATACGTGGGCATAATTAGTCTCTCACCAATTCCTTTGGGCTATAGATACTAACAAAGTTGCTATTAATTGATGCACCACCAGATTGCACACAAGTAGCTTGCTTCAGATAAACTCTGATTGTGCACTGCCAACCATTGTTCAAGGAAACATGTTAGACTAAAACCTGCACAAAATTCCTGAGAATTAGCATCAATCTGCAGCTCCATGCATCTTATGGTAGCCCCTGATCCATTCACTCCAATATCTATGGCATAATTATGTTTAAAGCTAGCAGAAAGATGGATTCAGCAGAAAAACCACTACATTGAAAGTCAAGAGACCTGAACTCTAACTCCTTTCACTGACTTCTTGTTTTAAGCTGACAAGTCACTTGATATCTTTAGTGTACCTCAGTTTGTAAAACAATGAAAAGATTCTTCATTTTGAATGCTTATGGTGACCTTCCACAAAGAAAATAAATGAGGCACATTTTCTACTCCCTTGTGCTCCAGAACACAGAGAAACATAGATTTTTAAAATTGTTCTCAAAGAACTATTCCTGATCCAGAAGTGGTCAGGCATTAGTTTGGACAGATTTCTACCCCTTATTTTTTGATTCACAAGAGAACAATTAGGTCCATCATGCCTCACTGCCTGTCAGTCTTCCCAGAACTCCCTGCAGATGAACACATAACTTTGATGTTCTCTAGGAAATTTAGTGGAACAAGGTCACAACCATTTAAGCTCATATAAGAACTACTCTTTGCTGTATCATTAGGCCAAATAGATGTTTGCATAATCAGACAGTTTAAGCTGTTTGATTCTGCAGTGTAATTAGACAACAGTTTTAGAAAAAAGGAGGAAAAAAAAGGTTGGTGTAGTTACCAGCAGCACAGAAAAGTCCCTGGCTAAGTCACTGATGACAAAGCAGGTCTGAGTGGTTAAACAAAAAAAGAGGTTTGCAACCTGTGTGGTATTCAGCTGTCTTTCGTTGCCTAATTTCTCTTTTCCTCACTGGGCATACTACATTTTTCCTTCCAGGAGATCAATGCAAACTTACACAGACCATTAGCCCAGATGAAAAATAGTTTGTCAAGCAATGAAATACTTGCAGTGATATGACAATGGCCTATTTGCGCATGCTGAGCCTGAAAATATACAGGCAGGACAGAAGTGCAGAAGCAAAATGATTCAGCCAGTGATGCTCACTACTTGCAGAAAGTTGTCAGCTTGATCCATATAGCATGTCTGAGTTCTGAGAGTAAGCATCATGTAAGCAATGATAATCTTTCACTTAACTGTTGGAAGAATCACAGAGGAAATTTTTTCAATAGATCCTTCCCTGGCAGTTACTAATTTGCTTGCTGGCCTTGTCTGGTGCAAAGGTTTTAAGTCAACTCTGCAGCTCTTTAAAGGGCACATTAAATGAACAAGAGCAGACAACTATGTATCAGCAGTGTCAGTATCACAGTGTGGAATGGGTATTTGTCTTAGCATAGCACTGAGCCCAATTTCTTAAGTTGCTCAACTTGTGTACATCTTTCCAAGATCGAATGTGGATGGAGGAGATGTATGATAGTAGATATTGACTGGTGAGCGGATCCCAAACTACTGAAAAGCATAGTAGTAAGAATATGCTTAGACATTTCTACAGCAAATAGAACTCTTCAGTTCTCTTGGACTTACGGTAATGTGATGGCAGCAAAAAGTCTTATTTTTTCAAGCAAAGAAAGATACTGTGAGTAGTATTATAGAAATTTTCTACTCTGCTTAAAGGGGAGGTTGTTCTAGAATTTATTGCACATGCATATGTGTCACGTTAAGAAGGGGGATTTCCTCAAACCCTTTATATTTGATCAGCCTGTCAGTTTCCCAGGAAAGATGAGTCCCTTGTGTCCAACCAGTTTGTCCTCTACCTGCATTTTGACAGCCCACTGTTTGGAGGGTGATTCGACTAACCTATTCAGGGAACCCCACTGACAGCATCACTTATAACTACTCAAATCTCCCGAGATTTATACAAAATGAACTTCAGCAGAAGATTTTTATTATATAAAATGCAAGTTTGTGACAGAATAAGGTTCAAATATTACTGTTGATAATATACTGACTGCAAAGCAAGCTTAAAACAATACATTTAATAACAGCTAGCATGAGTTAGTCATGGAACAAAGTTCTTACCCAACAGGCATCCCTATGGGGGACAAGACAGGTTCAGTCCATCGACTGATCCCAGAAGCTAAGACGGAGCCCTCCCTAACTTTTTCCCTCCTTTGCTTACTTTTTATACTTCATAGCACATTGCATATCCATTATTATACACAGGATTGGTTACAAGTTTCTTGCTTCTAATGCAAATTAGTACGCATCCTCAGCTCTACTGAAGTTTTTTCACTAACTACGCCTGCTCTCCAGGCATGGTTTTGCCCTCTTTTGGGGAGGACTATATCAGCTGCAGGTCACAATCTCCCACTACCACAGTTACCTTTGTCCTACTTTCACCTTATCAGCTTGGCCAGAACTTTCTCACTTGGAAGCTTCTTTCTGCATAATTTAGATAGCAGTGTTCTCTTCCCCATCTGTTCTTTGCCTCCCAAGGTTGACTCCCTTGATTAGAAGTCCTTTCATTCATCAGTTTTGACAACTTTAGAGGGTGGGTCAGCTCAACCTAAACATTGTGCACAGAAATGTTTAACATCTAGTTAAACACTAAGTCAGAGTTTGGTAATTCGGGAGTGTAGACAATTCCCTCCCTTTTGGACTTATTTCAGTCCAAGACCAGCTAATTTTCTTTACATTTAGATGGAGCTTGAGTGACTCTAGTCATACGTATTTTTGTTACTGATAGGTATCGCGTGGCCAGTGAGCTGTGGTAGTACCTTGGAGGTAGGTAACTTTGGGATGGAGCTGTGCGTTAGTATTGCAATGAGTTCATCTCATCCAAAGAAAGCAATTTTGCCACAATTATTGGCTCAGCAGCAGACATCTCATCTTGTCAGCTGTGTGGTACCATCAAGTTCCCATCCCTGCAGGGAGTACAACAGAGCCTGGCTGCGGTGTATCCACTCCGCTCCATCCTCCATCACTCCTATCAGCATCTGCTAAGATGGCAGGGTGTGTCGCTCAAGGAGCCATGGTAAAGAAGATCTCATGCATGTCAACCATCCTGAAAGTGATAACTGTATTTTACCGTAAACAAGCTTTCTGTAACACTACATTTCTATTAGGTCCCAGTTTTCTCTAATTCCCCCCTCAAGCAATTTTCCCACAACATTGTCTGAGACAGCTGGAGATATTGCTTATACTCTGTATTATTTGTGAAAATTTCTGATGTGTAGGTTCTCATTAAAGCATTAGATTTTTCTAACATCTACAATATGTTTCAAATATTAAATACTTTTCACACTTGATTTCATATGTGATCAATGTAGGCATATAATTTTATGTATGAATACAGAGAGAAATGTGAAGGCAGAGCCACTAATCACCTATATGAGCCCCAAAATTATTTTGATTCGAAGACAAATGCTTTGTGAAAAGGCTACAGCAGGAAGCTGGTAAGACACATCAGCCCCACAAATAGCATCAGCCAGAATCTGCTTTATAGTTAAACCATTAATGATGAAATAGGAGGAATGGAGTAGGTGTTTAAGCACACAGCCTAAAAGAATAACTTTGTTTTACAAGGAGCTCAGTAACATCTCCCTGATAGTTTATTCTTCATATGTATCTCAGGTACTGTTTCCATATTTCACTGATCTGTTACAAGTTGCATCTCACTTTTGTTTTTTACAGCCCTTAACAACTAAAATAAGAGATGCTGACTTCTAACAGACACCTCATCTAAACAAGTTGCACAAGTTGCCTCAGAAACCAATGGAGAAAGATGGGCTTTGTCAGGACACAATATTTTCCTTTAACAAGAAAAGATAAAAACTAGCCTTCTCCCAGGAGTTCTCGCTATTAGTGCTAGCAGCTTTAGGAAGTTAAAGGTACGTAGAAGTTAGCAAATCAGATACCCCTGCGTGAGTCCAGGTTCCCTTGCACTCCGCCTTCAAAAAAAAACCCTCCAGTATGACTTAATGTCTCAAGCTGAATAGAAACATGAATACTACTGTCAGTACTAAGACCAAACATATGATGGCAGGATGCCTGCTGAACTGGGTTCTTTTGTGGAGAATCTAGGTTTAGTACTGTTGCTTTACTGCTTCCAGCATCCCTGATTTTACAATTTCTTCTTTTTTCTTCACTATAAGCATTCACATAACACAAACAGTAAAAGTAAAGGACAAGTAACACTCATTTCAGGAATTCATGATGTTTTTCATTCTGCTTTTACTGCCTGTGCTTAGAAGGGCTCTCCTCAGTCATTAAAGAATCTAGAGTTCAGTTTCAAGAAAAAAATGTTGAGGAAGTCCACTAGTAACCTTTCTTCTGAACATTTTCTCTTTTAACATGTATTGTCTTCATTTCAGCCCATATGATCTTTTTTACGGTTCTTGTACTATTTCCCACCTTTTTATTTTTAAAATTATTTAACATGTACCACCAAGTCAAATGTTTTACTCAGGCCCACTTACAGTCATTCTTTTAAAAACACATGGTCATCTTAAAGCAAAATGTTGGGCTAGTCTGGCATGATTCGTAACACCATTTCTTTCATCTTATTCCGCTTCCAATATCCATTTCCGTACTTAGATTACTTCTGACTCAAAATTTGTTTTAAGTTCTTGCATACAATTGAGGCAGGAAAACAGGTCCTCAGTGAGTGGAAAGGGTGAGACTTTTTTACCTTGGTCTTAGACAATCCTATTACTATTCTCCAGTCACCTGGTACTGCCAAGACTTGCAACCAAACCTATTTTATATGGCATAACACAGAATGCTGGGACAGAGTTCATTTGGTGTCTCACCTTTCTTCCTTCTTTTTATCTGAGGCCACAGGACTTTCAATTTTTTTGTTTTTTCATGGTATTCCATTTTCTGTAGGTTCATTCCCATTGACTATAGTGCTTGGTTTTCCACATTCTGTGTCATTGTTTTCAACAAAAAGTGAGGGGAAGTTTTCTTTTCATGCTAGAGCCACACTTACACGTTTTTTCTTTACTCTGTCCTATATCTCCCCATGTTCTTAGTTTATTTATATGCTATTTGCTTAAATATTTTTTCTTGATCTTATTCTTTGTCTTCTGATAATATTTCTTAGTTTGTAATTAAAACTTTTCTATGCTGATCAGTCTTTATATTTCTTTAAACAATTCTAGTTGCTAGTAGCCTAACTTTCCCATGGAGGCCCTGCATGATACTCTAATATGATGCTGGAGACCTGTATGAGACTCCAACCACTATACAAATAGAGCCATGTATTCTCAACATTAAAACAGCTTAAAACACACTCCATTTTACCCAGATTATCTCTTATTTCTTTCTATTCTATCTATTTGGTCACATGCAATGTTATTCTATCATCTTCACCTTTATTTCTTCATTCTGTCTGGGTTATGGATATATGACCATATGTCTGTTTTGGTCAGAATTCTTATTTTAGCATATTTTTGTCATCTCTGTATTTGCTTTCTCATTCTGTATACTTCTCCATTATGATGCATAGGATTCACATATATTGTATTAGTTTACAAATATTTTAGCTATTTTACCACTGCGTTAAAACAGTCCTCTTTAATAATAGCATTTTTTTTCTTTTCATCATTTCTCTTAACAATTGTTACTGCTTTAAATAAAGCCATAATCTCAGTTACCTGAATTTTCTTTTTCTAGTGCACTTAAACCATGTGGAGATTACAAATTTCTTTTCCCGTATTCTTTCACCATTCTTCATCCTCCACAGGCTGCAGGTAGAGATCTGCTCCACTGTGGACCTCCAAACAACCTGCCTCACCATGATGTTTACCAAAGGTTTCAGGGGAATCTCTGCTCTGGTTCATGGAGCACCACCTCTCCCTCCTTCTTCACTGACCTTGGTATCTGCAAAGTTGTTTCTTTAACACATTCTCATTCCTCTCTCCTGGCTGCTGTTGCACAGCAGTTTTTCCCCCCTTCTTAAATATGTTGTCAATATTTCCCCCTTCTCAAAAATGTCATCACAGAGGTGCTACCACCATTGCTGATGGGCTTGGCCTTGGCCAGTGGTGAGTCCACCGTGAAGCCTGCTGACAACCAGCTCTATCAAACTTCTAGAGCTACTCACAGAAGCCACTGCTGTAGCTCCCCCTGCAGTAACAAAATCTTGCCATGCAAATTCAATACATACGTAAATTTACATTTCAGGGAGCACACAAATATACTTTAATCTGCTGTGATTGTTGTCTGTCTCAAAATGACCACTGACTACTATTTTGAGCTTCTTAAGTTTTATTAAATCCTCCTTAAATGTTTTCACTGACTGTAGAATGATAAAATCAATCAATTCAGGATATGAAACAAATACTGAAGCTCTGATAAGAATAACTTTTTAAATTTATCATCCAAACGACAACAAGCACTATATTTTTTTCTACTTTTTTTTTTTTAGTCAGCCTGGCTGGCTGCTTCTTTATGAGAAAATGTATTGCAGATAACTACTACAGCATACGATCTGATACAAGGCTCCAGACAGCTATTTCAGCTTAGAAATTAACTCAAATTAATGTGGCGGTAATTGATGGAGCTCAGTTACATGCTTTTGCTAATTAAAGACTGGGGGAAATGTCATAGAAGAGAAAGTAACATTTGTTAACAAGAATACACTTATGATTTGGCTGTTCCCATTGACCTCTGGAAAGGTTAAACTGCAAGAGCTGTTGGGTGAAATAGCAAATATGTCAAATCTGGGTTATTCTTTAGCTTGTTTAAAAGAAAGAAACCATATTTCATCTCACTGATAAATATGAGGAAAAAAGTAATTGATTACTCCATAAATTTCATAAAATTACACAGAATGTTCATGCATTGCAATCCTTGTTCTTATGTTTTGCTATCTAGGTTAATAAACTTCATTTCCTTATATATGTGTCCTTCTAATAATTTTTGAACCCTGCTGAAACAATATAAACAAATATGACAGAAGACAAGCAGTTTCAGAACTACATTTTCTGAGAAGTATCATATTTTGTGTCAGGCATATAATCTGCATATATCAGTTATAACTTGCAAATAATGAGTTGGTGACCTTTTTCAAAAAGAAGTGTAAATACAACATAAATTAAAATATCTATTTAATAAAATTTTCTTCTTTTTAAATTTGAATTAAATTCATTACTTGTTTAAAATCATTTCATATAAGTAGCATGTTCTTGGACTCACTGTCCTGTCTTGTCCACATAATCAAGTTGCCATCTTTCCTTCCAAAAGCTCAGCTACGTCTCATCTAAATTTTATCTAAACACTTAGAATCTCTATTTAAAGCTCAGCAATACTGAAAAGAAACACCAATCACAAACTGTAGTAAAGCCAAAATAACTATATTCTTATAATACCAGCAACGTTAAAAAAAGAACCCAAGTCACATGTGATTCTGAACAGTATCTTATGCACCTAGTAAATCTTAAAATAATGATTGTTTAGCATGACCTTGATCTGGGTACTACGACTATTCCAGCTGGACAGTTGTAAGAATGGACTTTTTTGCCAAATTTCAAGAAACAGCTTGAGGATGTGCAATGTCCTTATTGAACTTGCAATCAAAATTTTCCTCTAACTGAAGTGTTTTGCAGCTTTTAGTCTATTAAAACAAGCCAATTTCGGTCCACATCATTATTTTAATTCCAATGAAAGTAGGATCAGCACCAGAAAGAATTCCTATTTTAGAGCTTCTTATTGAAAAAAGACTGGTATCCAAAAATCAGCTAGTTACGTCACGTTTTAGTGATCTAAGTTGTTTGACACTTCTGAAAGTGCCACTGTTTATTTGAATTCATAAATTTACATCAAGATGTCTAATACTAGGCACTCATGTTTGGAGGAGGGACAGGAACTGGAGGAGTGCTTGAACATATGAATGCAATGAATATTAGACCACTCAATCTATTTTGTATTTTACTGTCTAACTCAGATTCTAGTGAATAGTTACTTTTAAAGTGGAAGAGAACAGACAAGAGACTGTGAGGGTACATTTATACTGAGTTTGATATGCACAACAAGGACTTCTCATCACCAGTTGAATAGTGTGAACAGATCCACACTATTTACATTTTCTGGCCGTTTGGGACAAATCAAAGTGACAGGAATAAACTCCAGCAGAAGAATCATCTCATTGTTCCTTTTTACTCCAGGCTTTATGTTACTCTGACTTTTTTTTTCCCTCACATTTTTTTCTATCATGCAAGCAGTTTTTCTCTTGTGACAGCATACGTGGTGGTGGCTTCTTCTCACAGCTGGTTCCCTAATACCATCTATGCAATCTGCTCACCGTTTATCCTACAGCCAGCTGCCCTTTCTTTAAATGTGTGATGGAATCTGGGAAGAATAATCAAGCACACAGAAATCTAGGGAGACTCAAGAATGCAAACAGCCTCTAGTGAACAACTAAGTAAATATTTAATGATGGTACATGCAAAAACCTAAAAGGTCTAGCTAAAACAACAAACAGAATTTCTTGGGGTGTGGAAGTTTTAACAAAGATCCAAGTGAAAACCTCACAGCCCTGCAGATAGATTTTAATGCAAAGATTGAAAAAAAATGTCCTTACAATTTGCTCCCATGACATCGTTCTCCTGTGCAAGCAAGTGCTGCTACACACTGTCCTGCTACCGCTGGCCCACATAATACAGTCCCACTGCTTTGAATTTCTGCTCCTTGTTTTGCTTTTGCTTCTTGACTTGTTCCATTCTCTGTCCTTATGGGCAGTATGAGAAGGAGAGAAAAGGGGACAGCAGTTAGAACAGACAGAGAAACAATAACCAGGGCTACAGTCTAATTCCAGTCTGCTCCTGTATGACCTACAGAGCTGTTTGCAATAGTCATCTTTCAACCAGGTCATCTTGCTGAATCCCAGCCTGTGGGTGATGCCTTCCCAACCACTTCAGCTAAACCCCTCCCTAACACCCTGCACAGACCATTGCTGGGCTGCTGGCTGTTAGATAACTGTAGCTGGGGTGCTGATGAAGGTTTCCGAGCAGTTTCAACCAATGTCTCTCCTCTGAAGAACATGCTGAGTAAAGATACTGAGTACATCGGCTCTGATACATGGTGCAGGATCACAGCTGTCCAAGTCCAGCTTGCAGAGCCATATGCATTTATGGTCAGCTTTACATACGGATTCCTAGGTTAGACCAGTTCCTTTGCAGGATGGTCCATGGGGCACTTCCTGAAGAACAGCTCTCCACAAGATTCTGTGTGAGCAAATGGAAATTGCCCACAAATCTAAGGAAAATGGACATGCTCTGGAATCAGGCCTGCTGAATCATGCAGCCCCACAGCAGCCCTGGGAGGTTTAAGGAGAGGTTTAAGGAACCAGGGCAGTTACAGTTTGCACTCAAACTATATATGTGGCAGGAAGCCAGGCTTGATGCCCAGGCTCCTATGCTCCAAGAAAAAACCTGGGTACAAACTTGTATAGTCTGGATTATTAGAGATTCAGTGAACCACAGAAAATGAAAGATATTCAGTGTGCAGGATAGATGTACTCTGAGAGGTTCTCAGCAACTTAATATACATTTTCAAGGCTATCTGTGAAATGAAAATTGCAGGTATACAGAGACAGAAATGAAGCTGTTCTGAACACCTACCCTTAAGGTTCTATCACTAGAAGTCTTTTGCTAGGTACTAAAATCCTCTGCCATAAACTCAAAAAGCACCCTGCACCAGCAGAGCAAAGATGAATTTAAAGCAGACTTTATAGCTCTTAGCTATTAAGTCCATAGCTAAAAGGTAAACTTTGAGTAAGAGCCTATAGCACTTACTATTCAAATCGATTTCTTTGTATTCAGAGTATATAATCCAACTTGCCATTACATCATTAACTGCTGAAAGACAAGACAGACATGGAAAAGGTCATACAATAACACAATGTTATCTAATTTTATTCAGTGAAAGTATTGATCACATCAGTGGTAAATAAGCTAGATTCAGGCAGCCATCCTACCCCCAGGCATATAAGCGTATTACTTTCATTTACTTGGTGTTTTACAAAAGGAAATATTTGCATTCCTTATCATTGTCAGAATCACAATATTTCTGTCATGAAGTTATCATTTCTTGTTTATGTATGCTAATTATGAAAATTTTATGTAATCTGTTGTATAATTGCAAATTAAATGATTGCTTCAGTGCTGATTCATGCAACAGATCCACTGAAGCATAGATCTTGAAATTACAAATGAAATTACTAGATATCTTTGAAGGGGCTTTAAAAACCTTATCTGTTTATGGAAATTGGTAAAAAATGATGTTCAAGCAGCAGAACAGAAAATGGAACAATATGAGAGACAGGCAAGAACATGGAGCAGTGAAAGTGTTTCTTTCATTATCAGGCTTATGCTTTGGGTTCTGCTGCTATCAAAGTAACATGCTCTAGTGAGATATAATTGCCATTTAATAATTGGCAATGTGTTAAATTACTTATATTTAATTTTGCCTAGTATGCATGGTATTTGGGAACAAAATGACTGCATAACCTAAAATGTAGTATTACACAGGCTAGAGACATAAAATTCTGGGATAACTTGCCTTTTTAAATTCTGAATTTGGTGTGGGACTATTAAAAAAAAAAGAATCAGAATTTCTGAGAACTAGTCATGAGACCTTCCTTTTCTTATTTTTGCTAATATTGGGATTTCTTGCTTGTATCAAGATCTTTGCTAATATCAGGATCTATATGAAAAGAGTTGATCTGACGAATAATGTCAGGGAAAAGCTAGTCAGGGTAATTCTTCTTCTATTAGATAACTTATTATGTACGATATGAGAAAGTATGCTGTATTTAAAATTGGGGGGGTGTTGGGGGTTGGGGGTGTTGGTGTGTTTTTTTTAATGCCATTGCTCAAATTTCTGGGCTGCCAAGAGGTAAAATGCTAGCTAGAATCATGTGTCTTGCACTATAACTTTAGTTTAATCCTCATATATTCTTTCAGAGTCTGTCACTGGATTGCCACATATTCTTCAGAATATCTCACAGTCCTCAAAAAGGAAACAATTTTATACATTGAGCTACCCACAGCAATATATTTTAACAAAATGTGTACATTTTGACTGAGGTAGATATCTCATTTCTACAGATTATTTCCATTATATAGCTCAAACTGCTATGTAATTTTTCTTCGTAGCATTTACTTTTCTTGATACAGTCCAAAGGGAAGTAATATGTTCAATTCTACTTTTTGTCACTAAGCAGCACTATCAATTTTTACCAGTGTACAATGGAATAGTTCACAACCTGGAAGTCCCATTGTTCAAGAGGACAGAAAATATTCTTTTCACTGCCCATTCTTCTACAGTTATAATTTGTGTTTCATTATCTTCCTTTTTCCGTAAGTTTGTTCCTTTGGTCAATTTTTCAGTGTACTTTTGCTTTCAGCTTTTTATGTTCATTCCCTTTGTAAAATCCTATTGAAGTTTTTCTTTTGCTGTGGTATTATTCAGCTTAACATAAAAGCATGATCACATGGATCTGGTGCTGCCAGTCCTTCAAATCTTGATCAGTTGTCCTAAACCTTTTGTTATATAAGTGAAACTTCCCCCTCCAACCCCCAACTTGGCAAGATTCTGGTTTCTGTGTGCGACTCCCTCTTAAGAAATATGAGTGACTGTGTGAACTGAAATTGTCATCCAGCACTGTGTGAGGAGTGGGTCCCTGTTTGCTTTCCTATATCTTTTTAGCATAGAATTCAACAATCATATTGACAGTGTTTTTCTAGCTATGTTCTCACTTTTTATTACTGTCCTAATACTTTTGTCCATCAGAGAAAAATATCTTGAGGAAGACAGGGATTTAGTTGAAGAATTCCTCATACACGAGCAATGTTTCCTCAGAGCCTGTTCCGATGCACCTTTGGTATTTGCCGCTGTGGACTGAGCAGAGGTTATCCTCCTTCCTGAGACACATTTAGTATGTGCGCGTCTCACCATGTCTCATGAACAGCCAGGATCTTGAATTCACAGGTATCTGCTTTTTTCAAGATCTGAGAGGACTTTATTCAAAACGTCAACATTACATCATTAACTGTGCCTTAGAAGATTCACAAATACTAATCTTAACTTACTGATTCTTAGATCTACATTACTTTGAGGGGAAAGGAATCATAACAAATCACTTATAAGTGACAATGAGGGTTACAGGAGAATTTGAAAAAATAAGAAATTAGTTGATCTTATGTTTAATATCCTGCTTCACACATATACATTCAATTTAACTGTGATATACCCAAGCTAAGATCAAAGCAGTTTAAGATGTAAATATACGTTACATTAAGAGAAATTCAGACATCTTAATATCAATAATTCTGCTTACATAGTGTCTTTTATCACACATCTTGCATTGCAATAAACAAATTGCTCTAAACTCTCCATTTTTCCTTTTCATGAATTGTGCATTAAAAGGTGCATATTCCCCCAGTTATGTTTATTCCTGGAAATTATACATTTGTTTCTAGAAAACAAAAATCATCATGATGATAACACTGTACAACTATTTGATATTAAAACAGTTTGATTATTCCTTTGTTTGGAACAATAAATTTCTTTCTCTGAATAAACTTTTGCTTGTGACTGCTCATGGAAAATAAATATTAGTTAGTAAGGATTCACAAGGAATTCTGTTTCATGCCTAATGATCTAAGTGAGCCGCTATAGGTAAAGTTTAGCTATGAATATTAACAGGAAAACTCAAAATGAGGTCAAAATCATAAATCTGTATTGATTCAGAGTTTTGATATATCTTAGATTTTTATCAGAATTTTCTCAAGCAATAATATCTAGTACTGGATTACAGACAAGTTGTCTAAAGGAAGATACAGCAACAAATAAAAGACTAGAAAATATAGTTATATTCACTCTCCCTCTTCCTTAAGTGACAGTAAGAGTTTGGAACAAATGCTTAAAAATATACTATCTCCAATGCAGAGATTAATATAAGAACTTTAATTTTGTATTAATCAGGCTAGTTAAAATTTATGCTATAATGTATTGTCTATACTTTTGGTTTGAATTTACCAAGTAGTACAACACACACACCTCAAAAAAAATCAAACAAAAAGAAAAAGAAAAAAAGAAACTGCAACAGCAGAACTATGTTTAGTTACATTCATTCTCCCTAACTGTCATATCATTATTTTCAAGCATTTAATCTTTTTAAAGAAATGTGCCCAAAGGGCATAGATCTAGCAATAGAAAGTATCCACTCTGGCACCTGCTGGAATTAAGTCTCAATAAATATAGCTTAACATCACAGACAACCCAATGTTTGCTAATTGTTGTAAAACTGCCAGCCTGAGTAAGAGTACACCCTGCAACATGTGTTGTACTGGGACTCATGAAAAACTGTTGAATTAGATGACTTACAGGGGAAAATACTTTATGTACAGTTTCTTTGCATTTATCTGATTCACATTGTTATAACAAATTAATTTCCTAATTCAACCAACTACTATGATGTAAGGTCCAAAAATAAAGACCTTTCTGTTATTTCCCTGGGACAGCTTTTAACATTCATGTTAAAGTCATGTTAAAACTCATGATATCAGTATATTTTCAGTATTTCCTGTAAATTCTTGTAACGGACATATTAAGACAGGCTTGATTTCTTCACTATATTAATATAAATATTCATCTTATCATAATAAATCATTCAAACTGAACAGAGAGTTACAAATGAAGCACCTTTAAAATCATACCTACCAAGCAACTACTGAAGAGTTTAGTCTAGCGATCTCATCTGTTTTGCAAGCTCCACAATGAAGGATAATAACTATTAAAAAAAAATAATAAATTGCACTGGCATTTTCATAATCAATATTACTGGCAGAATAAGCACACCAGACTTTCTTTTTCCTCCAAGATTAAGATTTTAAAAAAGGAATTGTCTGTCTAAAGTGTATGCACTGTATTTAATAATATAAATGAAACAGTTTGAAAACAGACAAACCCAAAGATAAGTTATATTTTCATCCTGTAATTACAAGCTCTACCTTGGGATCAGTTACAGTAAATGTAATTTACAGACAGAGTAACTCAGAGCTCCTTAATACTCTGATAGCCATTTGCCTTCAATTCCTGTCACAGAATTTTAACAAGATAATTATATTTTCCCCAACTCCTTCCTCAAAGTTGAGTAATATCTTTAGGGAGAAGAAATTGTGTTCAAGTCTTCATTCCCTCCCAGAAAGCACTATACCATCACAATATTGTAATAAAACAAGGAAGAATTTCCTGATTAAGAGACCATTGATTTCGTGCTATGGGGCAGAAATCACAGAACAACAGAGAACCACAGCATTAAGATGATTGTAAGTTTTCAGACTTATTTATATTAAACATCAACGGTGATCTCTCAAAGTGGGCATATAGTTTCAAATAAAGCCAGTAATTTCCCAATATCAATAATCCACGCAAACCGGTACATTTCCTTCCCCCTCTCTAACTACTTTATAAGCAATTAAAAGACAACGTGCTCAAAAGGAAGCTACAGTGTAGAAATTATAAAAGTGATATTTGCTTTGATCTTGCAGTGAGCACAGATCACTTTCTTTCACAGGAATACAATGACTAGGAAAAAATAAGATTCCTCCCTGCACATCAGTGACTACATAAGGGTCGGTAGGGCACAGAAGCTGCAATTCCCAGAACAGATACTACCAAAAGACTGAAGTCCTGCACCGAGTTGATTGATGAACATCAAATGTAACACAGACACCTGAGAGGTACCAAAAGAAAGGTAATTGATTGTTCTATATCTAGGTTACATCTTTTATGTGTCACTGCACCACTCATGTCCTTTTGTACACTGCTCACCATGAACAACCAGAGAATTTGAGCCTGCCCCTCGCTGCTGCATCTACCTTACTTTGGCTGTGCATGAGCATAAGGAAAGACAAGAAGTAGCTGTGCACAGTATTAAATCAACATAGCCTCAGAACTTGCAAGGTCATGAGAAATGAATCATTGTTTTAAGTGTAACCCTGTGGTTAAACAGAAAAGTAGTCTTGCCTTCTGTTCTTCTGATCTATTGCATCCCTTGATTTCTATGCTTTGGCATACAATGTTTTCTTTCTGTCCCTCCCACCTCCATCTCCACCCATTTTATTCAGCTGTCCTTCCAGTTTCATTCCTTCAGTTTCTCACCCAGACAAAATTTCTGGTTTTACACCACACAGTGTGACCTGAGCTTGCTATTATCTGATTTTTTCCCCCTCCCTGTTTTTGATCTGTATCTTTGGTACACATTTCTTTTGATGCTACATCTTGCTTATAGAGCTGACTAAACTGTATACTTCTGCAATCAATGCAAAGCTTTATGACAGGTTACATTCCTAAACTGAATAATGTGTATAATGATTTTTATTAAAAATCTACTAAATAAAACAGACTAGAGAAAGAACACTGCCAACATCAAGGTGCAATTGCTCTCAAAAGTTTTGTAATGCAGCTGTTAAATTTAGAAGTAGAACCACTTGCTGCTCCACTTCACAGCTGCAAGGTACCTGTGGCATTGCTTAGTAATAGGCTGCCCATTGGAAGCCTCTTCACCTAAACAATCTGGAGGTCTGAAGTTTTAGGAGCAATTAGAACCCTTTGAGAAGTCAGGAGGAACTTTCCCCTAATGTAGGGCAGGTAGTGAAAAAACATCACGGAAACACAAAACAAGTGTCACAAGGCCTGGATTTGCAGGGCTTCAGCTCACTTAAGGTGCAGCAAGTTACATCAGCCTTGTGAAGCCCTTGTAGTAAAATGAAAATAAGTCAGTTCTGAACTATGGCAAAATATCAGCCTCTCTGCTTCTTTATCTATAAATGCTTCTTTACATATTAAGCTTTATAACTAAGTCTGATTAATTAGTAGATATGCCATGTGGCTTATCAGAAACAGTAGGGTTTAGCCTATCTATAAGACATTTTAGTTTAGCTACAACGCAAGTGCAACAGCAAACAGCCGCTGAACTTTCATAAGATGACCTGCTGTCAGCCCTGAATATAACCACAACGGAACTGACATATTTTT
This sequence comes from Ibycter americanus, assembly GCA_035590275.1. Lineage (NCBI taxonomy): Eukaryota > Metazoa > Chordata > Aves > Falconiformes > Falconidae > Ibycter > Ibycter americanus. The sequence goes on from JAVJGI010000040.1 coordinate 9,499,320, forward strand.
GAATCACTGAAACGCTTCTCCCCTACCTGTTCCTGACCTCCACCTGGATAAGATCTGGCCAGAACAAAAAATAGATTAGGCAACCAAGACTTTCTCGCAGAAATAAGAAACACATTTACTGGTGCTAATACTCCAAGACAGGAGGGAAATGACCATGCAGAAATAACCCGGCTCACACCTAATTGAGGAATAGAGCCGCCCCTTTGGGACTTACCATTCATGTGCTGAATTTGGGAACTGTCTGCAGCTGGGTACTAATGAGCAATTACACTCTGGCAGCATAATACTTTTCTCATCCTTCACTCAAATTCATTCTGGTCTAGTACACAGCTATGTGAAATTATATTTGTGAACTAGTTACTTACAATTTTATTCTTGGATTAATATAACTGAGTAACTAGGAGTGGGAAGTTTCCACCGTTTCTGAGGCTATCAGATCCAGGTGACATAATCTGCATATGTTTTCTCAAATACAGTAGAGGAAGGTTATTACAGGACCGACCTATGTAAAAGCAATAAAGCACTTGGGATACCTAGGCAACCTGACAGGTCTTTACGGTAAAAGAGTAGTGTGCTGTTACTGAAGCCAGTATTGATGCACCCAGTGCCACATTGAGAGGCTCTGCATGTCATAACGACACAATGACTCTTTAGTTCCAAAAAATGGTGCCAATTCAGGATTCTTGCATCAAATTGAGCTGTGTGAGATAACCAAGGTGCCTTAGGATAGAGTTTTAAGCAAATATCAGACTTTGGAGAATTTTTTTCTTCTGGATGCTTAAGAATGTTATTCTTAACACGATATTTGCTTTGTATCTGTTCATACAGATTCAGTCCTTTAATACAGTAGTGCATAGCATACATAATTATTTTTACAAATGCAATAATGAGTAATTCTATTGAAATACCTCGCAGCAATTTGTTGAGTATAGAACTTCTACAGAAATTAAAATTAACTACTGAAAACTGGTTACTGAGGGAAAAAGAATTCCACAAACACAAAATTTCCCAAAACTGAGGAACATTTTCTTTTGTTTTCATATGAGGGCAGTTACTAAGGCATGGCTTGCTAAGTTCTGTCTTGGATATCTGATGTTCTTATATTATATACAGACTGCCACAACGTAAGTCTATGGTGGAGCCAATGTTTTTATTGACAGATATGCGCACTATTGGACACTTCTACAAAGAATGACAATAAAAAAGCCATTAGGCTGATATTTACATTTTTTCCAGTCCTATCTTTCCAAGACTTGATTTTTTTGTCGTTTGTTTGGTGGGTTTTTTTGCAAAATCTGTTTTGGCAGAAGTCAAAGGTAGTACGTGCAAGAATAACACAAATTCAGGAGGCAACCATGAGGTGACTTACATCTCTTTTTAATGTCTACAATATGAAAAGAATAAGCATATAGAAAAGGAACATATCAGGAGAAAGAATAGTTTTGTTTTCCTCTGAACTTTCAAGAATGCATGCAACAACCTAGAAATGAACCAATAACCCACAGCTTAGAAAATAGAAAGGAATATTTCACTTGGAATAGTCATTTTGCATCTGAATTCATTCAAATACTGTTCATGTTCATTGGCACTTTATAACAGCATATCTAACTCTATGAACTGTATATTTATGACACACAGAATGGAAATTCTTTTAGTGCATTTCTGTTATTTGCAGCGTTGAAAAAATTTCATGCCCATTACTAGTTCCACTCAAGCCATTTAAATATTTTGGTAACACAATGAGCTTTTTCTGAGTTTAATTAGGCCATTAGTATATGAACGTTTCTAAATTAATAAACAATAACAACAACTTATTCTTAATAGGAAAAAAGAAAAATATTTCCTTATGTTTAATAAAACAGAAAATCCATTTCCACACTACAATCACTCTGCAGATTCAAAAGCTACAATTTAAAAGTCTTTGTAAATATCTGTTTTCTTGGTTAGGCAACGGGCACAAAAAGTATCTAGGAAAATATTCCCTCTTCCCACAAGCACGGATGTATTATTTATAGACATTGCAGTTTGATAATATACAGCTTTTTTTTATCTTATAATGTTTGTCTTGCAAGGGTGAACAATGACTCTCAGTTGTTCTTGCTTTTGTTTCATATAGTACTTTTGGTAGATGTCTAAAATTAGTGGGGAAGAAACTACTATAGATAATAATCATACACATTTAGCTATCAGTCTTCCTTCTCATAAAGAAGGGTAAGAAGAAATTGCTTCCCAAAGGTCTTCTCTCTGACATAGTTCAAAGAAAGAAGTGACACAGAGAAACAGATTTGTGAAGCCCATGAGTTTCGGTTTACCAGCATCTTCTATTACTATTTTCCCAGTGCAATTTTTCTTTAGAAATGCGAACTTTGGTTTGTACTCATAGAAAGAACTCAAGCATTATTAAATTTTAGAAGTTTTGTGGTCTTAATCACAATTTTTAATGCAATTTTCAGGGAAACAAACTTGTGAATCACTGGCCACAAAATTAATGGCTGAAACAGACATGGATTAAGTTTATTTGATATTATTAGTTGCAGATAAACAGAGAAAAACAAAAATTGAAAGTCTTCTGCCAACTGCTTAATACACTTTTAAAAAGGGAAAAATTACCTGTGCCAGAATATAACCTGACCATTAATATTATTGCTTTTCACTAAGTTAAGAAAACATTGTATCTAGTAACATATGTATAATTAATTCAGTAATGTCATAGGGTTTCAGCAATATTTTTACAAATCCATAAAGACAAGAGTCATCACTCTAAAATGTCTGACAAAAAAACCCCTTAGATAACTTAGTTTACAACTTTAAGATCTGTGCAAAGTTTAGGTTTTAACAACTTTGATTTTGATAGGTAGTAAGGCTTTTTCACGTTTCTTTATAGAGAAAATGTTTGAAAAAAAATTAAAGCTTCATAGAAATAATTACCTTTAAAAATGAGCTTCATATTTTGGCAGTTCCTTTCATATCAACAAAAATATCCAACACAGTACCTGTTCTTGAGCTGCAAATAGCTGCAGGCTGGGCAGAACACCACTAAGTGCTCGTTTTATTTTTCCGTACCTAACTGCTATTGGCCAGAGACATGACATTGGTTTAGATGGGCTTTTGTTGTGGCCTAAGAGGAGGATTCTTTTACACTTAAGAGTTACTGTCCAAAGCTTTTGCATTAGAACACTTGAACTGAAATGGCTGCTAGAAGGATCTGTGATTGCAACAAGTTAGTGGAAGGATGACAGCAAGTAAAATTCCAAACACGAAGAAATGCATCTTCTATCTCAAAAGAACATTTAAAAGGAGGAAGAGAGAGAAAAAAATATGTAGCTTCAATCAAGCATCATATTCCTAAACTGCTGAAGAACTATATCAACTATATAAACTTTATATAAAAAACTGTGTATAAACTATATAAATAACATAATTCCTCAGCAAACATTCAAGAAATTCAATTTTTCTAGAGTAGCTTACAGAGTTTAGCAAATTTGGAATAATTTGTTTTAATATATAATTTTGCAAATCATTGAATGGCAGTGGAGAACATGACAGTGTTGGAAGTAATGCTGGAAGGAAATGAGGGAAGTTGCTTCTTTACTGCTACTTCTGGTGAAGTGTAGCAATAGGTAGTGGGAGAAGCTGGTGATCTGGTAAGAGTGCAAGGGTGCACAGGGTAGGCTGGGTGAAGTGCAGGGAAGAAACAAGTTCACATGAGGCAAGTATGGAATCTGAAAAGCTGATTTTCTTCTGTCTTTATCTGCTGATGAGTCAGTACTTGTCTTATTTTTTTCTCTTACAGTGATTCTGGTTGTCAAAACACAAATTGCATAATCATTAATTGGCTTAATAACAGAAAATTTCTTGAAAGCAAATACAGGGACATTCCCTTGTAATTTCATACAATGTAACACCCTAGGAAGATATTTCTACATACTTTAATACACCACCTTAGGAAACTGCCATACAATGGCCTTGATGCAAAAAAAATGGCATTTACATTAGTAGCAAAACTATCCAGGGCATAGATGTACACTAAAAATTTATTGCTATCAAAAGTGCTGTGAAAGAAAATGAAGAAAAATAAAACACAGCATAGATTATCTCACATCTGTCAACCTTAGAGTAGCTTTTGCTTGGGACAGTGAGATCCAGTCACTCCAGAACCTTATAAGCTTTTGCAAAATATTTCTGTCTTATTTTTCTCATGCTGAAGGTACACTAGCTAGTGTCAAGCCACAGCATACTGGAAGAGAATATATTTTAGTTTTCGTAGTAGCATTACAGAAACCAATGTGACAGCCAGCAGAATCTCTGTCTTCCACTGATAACTTTATCACCAGTAAGAAATTAAACAAATAACTTTGGGTTTGACCCAATATGATGAGACCCACAACTTTTACTTCATTGGGCTTTAATGTCAATTACCATGCAAGTTTATGGTATAGAGATACTCATCCTAAACACAAAATCACTTCAGCTACCTTTCACAGCTAAGACTTAGATGTTTTTTATACACAGGCTTTTTTTCCTATGGTGGTGTCTTGTCATAGGACAGATCTTACACAGGCATAAATATGGTTTTTGTGGTTGACAAAGGGAATAAAGAAGAGCATGGTTACAGCAGAAATTCTCAGTACACAGGTAAAGAGATGGCAACATGCTGAAAGTTTGGGTAGTTCATGCATAACAGGTTTGATATTTTTGTATAGTTCAATTCCATGTGACTTACTTGCTGTACCTAATTTAAACCCAAAGAGTGCATATGCCTGAGTTCCTCCTATATTTTCCATAAGGTCTATAAAGACAGATACCTGTGGTGTGCATTGTCAGCATAGTGGATAACCTTTGAAAGACCAGTTTAAGTTTATAACATAAAACTATGGTAAATGACTTCAATCAATAGCAAAAATACACAATAAATATCAAACTAGGGGTTCTAGCTAGAGGACCAGACACAGTCTGAGACTGAAATTACTTAACAGTCCTTTTGACCCATACCTTGTAGCAATCGTGTACAAGGATCTCTCTCTCTGGTTGTTAATTCTTTTTAGGAGCTTGCTGTGGTATCCTGGATGTAAGGCTTCCAGATATGAGTTTGGAAGCACCAGGAGGAGGAAAAGATAAGCCAGCTTCTTTCATCACACACAGTACATGCTCTCAAGAAAAATGGCCTGACTGATGTAGCCTGAGATTTTTTTCAGCATTTCTTTTACTTCTTACCAGTACAGGAGAGGAATTTAGCTGGGGATGCAAAAAGCGAGACACACCTTGGTTTTTTATACAATTTAGAGCAGCAGCATTTGGGAAATTCAGGACATTTCCTGACAGTGTTTCTCTTACACCACTACCTTGACCATTCTGTACAGAAAGTAATGTTTCCATTGCTGTTTGTTAAGTCTAAAGCTTAATGCACTGAATGATGTGTTATTAATGCAACCAATAAGAGAGAGAGAGGATGTGGAATGTGGCTGAGATGGTTTTCCAAAGGAACTCTGCCTTTGTATGATTTCCTGAGTACCTCAGTTTTCAGCATTAATATTTTATTAGTAAAGAAACATTTCTGCTCTCACTGCACTTTGAAATGTGCTGTGGTATATAAACCTGGCATCTTTGAAACAACTGACAGAAGCAGTATTTTTACCATAGCTAACAATGGGCTCTGAGAGCTAGAAGTCTGGGTTCTAGCACTGGATTTACCATAGATCCAGTTATTGATATTGAACAGTGCAGTTGTATGTAAGTTTTCTCATCTTTAAGCTATGAACAATAATACTCTCCATTCCATTTCTCATTTTCCCTCATTTTTAGTAAGCAGATGTGAAATCTGATATAGGGCAGGATTTAACTTGTTTGAAGGACATTTGAAATTATATACATGTTGAGATTCAGATAAATGGAAGGAATTTCAAACCGGACATGCAGGTTTCATTTGTGATTTCCTTGTAGTCCTTTTTTCCCACACAAAATCTGTATTAAATAATTGGATTACATTAGGCCACATTCAGCTCAACGGTGAAAGGCCATGGATGTCTCATCAGCTGTCAAGTGTGATTAAAGAGTTTTCATGTAATAACATGCAAAGTCCTTGGAAACGTGGAGTCATTTTTATTACCTAATTACAGTTTGACTTTAACTGTAGAAATCTAACTTGTTTAACCATAAAAATCTAAGCTGTATCACAGCAATATGTTCTATAACCTGGACATTTATCAGGAATTTAAGATACAAACTACCAGTAGGAAATACAAAAACCCCATCAATGAAAAACAATTTCAGTTATTTCATCACAGAAGATGAGGTCAGTAGTGGAGTAAAGAAATGTGATGGAATACTTTACAAACTATTTATAGAAGGCTAAGCTGACATGATGAAAGAGGAGAATTTTTTGAAAGAGGACCTAAGAGATAAGAAATAGTAGGAATAAAATGGTCAGGTTTTGCAGCAGAATATGCTTAAATATTGATGTCACTAAAATGTCAACAGCCCATGCTGCTCTGCATAGAGGTAGTTTAGAAAATAAAAGAGAACTGCAAAGTAAAAAAATATACTGATATTACAAAGTGTATTCATGACAGCCTAAACTAAACTGATTATGAAGAGTTAGTTCTACCAACAACATTCAGGAAGGTATGAAATACATTGGTGGCAACAAACAATGTTAAAAACAGAAGTGAAAAAAATAATTTCTTATTGTTTTCAGAATACTGAGAAGTAAAGCTCTCAAAACTACACAAACACCAGACTCATTCTTAGATATTTTAAAGCTAGCTTATTCAAACCTGTTTCAGGAAAATTTGCAAACCACAAGGTTAAAGCAAGCAGTAATTTTTGGATAGAATGTCTTTGCTCCTTAAGTTAGAAACCCTTCCAGAATTTTGGTGGTAACTGTGAAATGTGTGGATTAGTCTTAATGTGGACAGGTGGAAAGTGGAAGGATCTGCTAAGATGCTGAAAGTAGAACAGCACAATGGAAGCCACTTGGCAATAAAACTGGCAGTGACATTTAGTGCCAAGAAACACAAAGTCATTTAGCTGACTGCAGAGAGTTATACAGCAAAAGGTGAAAGCCCTGAGAAATGCCTTAGGTCCAGTCAGCTGTAAATTTAGTGATTTGAGCTCCTATCTTGATCCCCAATTATCCTCAATTCACGTATCCCTCCTTTCTACCTGATAAGCAGAATGAAATATCAGACTTTCTGGGACCCTACAAATCAATTTCTATTCCTCTACTGATCAGGATAATTTATCTGTGTCATTCTTCAATCTAAGTGACACAGTTTGGTTTTGTTTTTTGGTTTGCTCTACAGGAAGTGGTTTTGTTTTGAAATTATGTCCAAATTTCCAATGTTTAATAGAATACAGACTAACATTCAAATAGCTAAAAAAGAATGTTGTGACTCACTATCAATAAAATAGTCATTTCCCTATATTCACTCTATTGTTTATCATGGCATAACTGTTTGTTTTGTATGAATGGTTTCAGTAATATTGACTCAATTTATGTCAATCTGCATTTTTACACATCCTTGAACAGCTTGCATATTTTTTTCTGAACACTAGAAGTGCTGTCAGTCGTTTACTTTCCACTGAAAGCACCAGCTCTCTACAATGAAATTCAGAAACAATAGAGCAGATGCTTATTTAAAATGCTCCTGTGGACATCATTAAACAGTACATATTTGAAGTTTTGAATATCTGTCATTTGCAATATACAGCTATTTCTTTCCCAGGCAACAGAAACTGAGAAGTTGCTTCTAAGAGTGCACCTGCACACAGCCTGTTGAAAGCAATTTTGGCCTGCTAATTAGTATTTTGTATCATAAGAAACAAAAGCTAAACACAATCCTTCCATTTCAAAATCCCACTTTCCACAGCTTAGGATGTTGAGAGGACGGGAGTGAAAACCACACAGATGTCTCCATTTCTCTCTCAACAGATGTTCAACAGCAAAGAGTGGTGGTAGATCTGGAGACTGGTGACAAATTTACCTCGATGAGAGGTCAAGGAGGGCTGAAAATCCTGTCCTTTCCTCAAGAGCAGCATTAATTTTGGTGTCTTGGCACATGCCCCCCAAATAGTCTTTTCATTATAGAAACTCCAGATCTTCCTCTAGTAGAAAACTCAAAACAGTAGTGGAAACACAAAGATATTCCTGCCTACAGACAGTTCAAGGTACCTGTTCTTTCATTCATAACTCATAAAAATCTGAAGTTGAACACTGTTAAGTTGCCTTCTGAATCTGAACATTCCCAAAGATTCCTGGCTTCAGTCCATCTTCATTACAGTGTAGTACAGCATTCACCACAGCACAAACTATTTAGTGTCTAATGTCACCTGTTCATGAGCTTTACCTATTAAGTAAATATGATCCCAAATCAAAAGATGTATGCTCTGACTTACACAGTCAGAGAATGAACATCTACTAAAGGAAGCTATCATTAAAAACTTTGTGTAGATCTTTTCAAATGGAAAACAGAGGCACATGATCCTTAATTAGTCCAGAAAACCATCTAATGGTACTAAAAAACTTAAACTGATTTCCACATCATTATGAAACGAGGGGTTTTTTTCTGGAAAAAGCACTTCTAGCTAACTCATCAAAGTGAAGAGTGAGTAACAAATATGAAGTTATCATGACTGTTTTTACAATTCAAAATGCCCTTCTTGTCTGTTCCAGCTCCATCCTATAGATTACTCGTCAATGTCTGTAAAACATTGTGAAGGTGAATATGTTTTCAGCATATTTTTTACAGAACACTTTATCTTACCTACATATTAATAATACTCATTCTTACAAATGGCAAACTAAAAACCAGATGCTTTTTTAAATGACCAGACACATTGATCTGTTCTCTCATATATTTATAATAGATCTCAAGCATATCTTTAGCAGCAAAATAAATTGTTGCAACTTTGTAGTATTTTTCTGAAGAAAACTAGTTTTGACAGGTAGTAATACTAATTATTTTTTTAAAGGTAAACCCATATTTCATGCTTCTCAGATTACTCCAGCCAACTTCCCCAGGTCCCTCTTTAACAAAAGACTGGCAAGAGACATGCCAATCATGGAGGCAACAAGCCAAGCCTGAGGCAGCTCCTTCTCTATCCTACCCTTTCAAGCTACAGTCATTCCTCCACAAAGGTGCTGTGTTATAACTGAAGGAGAAGCAGCAGGAAAATTCACTCTTTTTCCTAATAAATGCATAAACCACTGCCAACTAAAAAGTAATCATAAATTAATAAATTACTGGCAGCATTTCCAAGTGTGCAATAATTTAGGCCACAACATCTCAAACTGCCATACTAATTTCAAATCATAAACAGTTCTATGTTTACATGTTAGATATTGATATTTTTTTTTCCTTATGTTCTATAGGCTTTCCTCCCTAGAACAAGATTTGGCTTGAGGTATGGCTTTCAGTGGAAAAATAATAAGGTATGAACTACATTTTCAGGTAAGAAGAAAGTGGGTTTTGTCCTTTTGTTCACCTAATAAATACTGGGCAGGATCCCTAGCTGGGGTATCAAAGTCCCCAGCTGAATGCTCTCTGACCAAATTTGAAGCCACAGCACTGAGTCCTAGAAAAATGCATTAACTGCCAGGGTATCATTAAACTTTCCTACTGATGTCTTCAATCAGGAAACATTAATTGGAACAACATCTGGAACTTGGGCATTTCATGTCCCTGCTGAGAGTGTTAACTATCAAGAAAACTACATTTTAGTAGAATATAATGTCATCCTAAGAAAATCTGTTTCCAAAGAAAGGTTTAGCAGGATACACTCATTTAGTCTGACTTAATTCACCCATGGTTCTGACAAATTAATATAAAGAACTGAGTATTGGGAAAACTATACACAAGTTCAGGTTGAAGTCAGTAATAAAATAAAAACAAGATCTTCTGGAAAGTGTCAAAGTATATTATTTATTTCCACATTTTCAAAGAAAAGAGGGTGTGGGCTTTTGAAAAGCCAAAGTTTGGATTCTTTTAAAATACTTTCAGTTAAAAATTGGTCTAAACTGATGGGTAAAAGATGAAACTACATATTACATTTTCTTTCAGGCTGTAAAAATATATATTTTTTGAGTGATTCATTTATTTTGATACTTTTCTTCTAGTTTACCTGAAACTGGCTCTCCTTCCTGTGTCCCATATTTTCATCTCAGACACCACTTGAAGAAGATTCTGATTAGCTTCTGATTACAATACTCAAGTTTCATCAAGGTTTCATCACAATATATAAAATAATTTTTTTTACAGTGAGAACAATCATTCACTGGAACAACTTCCCAGGAACTTGGCAGAGTGCCTGTCACTGGACGTTTTTGACATGATTGGATTGCTAGATAATCTTACACAGGCTCTCTTTCCCATGAAGGATGGATCAGATGATCTTTAGGTGTCCCTTCTGACCTGGGTTGTTGTATGGTTTTATAATTCTGTGAGTCTAAGTGAACAGGTGCTGTTCCTGGACTGGAGGATGGGATTTGACTCAGGCTCAACCACATTTGATGGGACCGCTCTTTTAGATTTGATACAATATTTTTTTTAACTATTCCAAATCAACTCTTAACAGTGCTCCCATTCCCAGAATTTCTACATCACAGTGGCCAACATATTGAGTATGTGCATTAGATAATGAGGAATATGCATGTCTCATCATATTCTGGATGACTACCTTAAACACTGGACTAAAAAATATAAGGGTAATTACACGTCTTCGATAATTTTTTAAGTTTTTTCTTACAAATTCTTGATTTAAAAAAATGTAATTTTGAGTTACACTGAGAATGATGAAAACATAGTCATAATGATTACCCATACACATTTTTGGAAGACTCTGAGTTGTATAAATTATAGAGTAGATTACTAACTTCTCTCTTTGCAACCCAGTTCTGAAGAAATACCTTTTTTTCCCAAAAACCATTTAATTATACAGGAATTGCAGTATACTATTTCTTTGCTTGTATCTTTTACAACCACTCTTATGAAGCATACAGTATTCACCAATCCATCGTTGTACTGTGTGTGTATTAAAAAAAAAAAAAAAAGAAAGAGAAGAAACATACTTCAACACAAATCATGTGTGGACTTCTATTGTAATAAATCTATCCAGACTAAGCCACTGAAACAACACACAATCCAAGAAAATCACTGCACGATAGGTCTAACTTCTAAAACCTATTAATTGTTTTACATGAGGTTTTATGTTATATTATAAACTATTATATATTCAAAAGAATGTGAAAAACAGCAGAATATTTCATTACAGTTTGTCTGCTTGCCTTAATGTGGAAAAATGTAGGCAAGGCCTGTTCACTGTATCCAGCCACAGTCAACAGAAATCACTGGAATTATTCTGGGTTTACACCCCCGCAAGATTAATCGAATTCACAACAAGATAACTAATTATTGTGGACTGCAGCAAACTGTTATAAATAAATCTACAGAAATAGTTTATCAATCCCGTTTGTAACAGAAAATCATCTGATATCATTAAATACTTAACCAAGCAAACAAATTCAAGCTGATTTAGATTATTTTTCAGTTTCTTTAAAAATTGTGAGACTGCTTTTTCTGAGTAGGATGCTTTTTTTGTACTAATGATGTGTCTTGTAATGCATTACGTACTTCTGAGACTAACAAATAGTTCAAGTCATGTTACATTCACCTAATGAAGATAATCTTGGCAAATGAGATGATATATATTGCAATGCCATACAGTACAGTTCTGAAGCTTTGTTTGTAGCAAGTGTCATTTTTCCTACAATACAGTCAAACTGGTTTTCTTCAGCAGATTTGTGTCAAGTACTGTAAGCCATTTGGGAAAGCCAGTGACAGAAGCATTCTCCACACACATTCCATCTTCTTCCAGCCTTGTTTGATCACTACTTCACAGCCTCATCTGGTATGTGATACCATTCCACTACCATTTTATCTAGTCATCTGGTGATTGCTTTCCTGACACTTTGCCCTCCAGTAATACTTGCTCTGATTGTCATCCAATCTTTTCCTAAAATAGGAAAAGGGTTTCAGTTTTGTCTCTCAGATGTGTAAATTGAATGCCTACTGCACACCAGCTGTTGGAAGTATCTACCTTCTAGCAGTTCCAAATATTGGCTATTACAGAGGATTAGGTTTAAAAAGGAAAAAAATATAAATATGATTATTTGAGCATAGTCTGTTTATGAGGTATGTGAACTTTGAATCAAACAATATCTACACAGTTTTGACAGAGCTCTTTTCATATGGATCCTCTATTGAGTGGTTTTACAGCCAAGCAACAAATAAAGACATTCAATTGGAAAACTGCATGTTTAAAATAATATAAATTTTTAGTATTAGGCAAATACTATAAGCAAGTTATGGTGAATATTCAGTTACATTTGCAATTAATTTATTTTGAAGTGTTTGCATCTCTTTTTCTTTCTGAAAGTATGAATGCAAATAGATACTTCTTACAAAACTTCCTAGGAAATAATTTCAGAGTAGTATGCAGAATCATATAAAGAACTGCCAGTTTTCAAATGTTGATATTTATGGATTTTGTACTTGAATACTCATACAGCTATGGAATAAAAACTCTGTGAATGACTCATCTGCCCATCTGAAACTAACATATTCCTGTAAAATCAGCAAATTTCACCTGATCAAGTTTAAGACTTAACATTAGAGACTAATGCATTTCATCACAATAAACAATAGAACATTTAAAAATTGCACAGAAAAGATTTTTGCTTCAGAACTATTTTAAAACCCCTTATCTAAGACTGGACCATATTTATAACCGATAAAGCAAAACAATCTCTTTTCATAAATCTGTCAACCAAAATAATCAAATAAATAAGCATAGAAGAAGCTGAGGTGAAACTTAAGTCTTCCAAATGCTAAATAAATGTGCTTTAAGACATTTTGTAAACCTGATAAGGAAATTAAGTGCAACAGGTAAAATTTTGTTATAAAGTACTTACTTTATATAACAATTTGTATAGTTTATTAACAAATTTTATGCAAGTTACTTTTTGTTCTATCTGTGGTAAAGAGAAAAGCCCTTATTCACATCCCAAGCCCTGCCAGGCAACTAAATACATTATGCAAATCAGTATACTAAAGCAATGCAAAATACATATAGTAGTTGCATTAATGTTCTCATTTTCTCCCACTAAGTGAGAAAGGAATTCTCTTTTAATTACAATGGTATTCTAGTGGCAATTTATATTGGTTATGCCACCCAGCCTAATAACCAAATTACAGAATGAAAACACTCAGAAGCTCCCAGGGCTGAAGGATTCCTCCAAAAGTGAGAACTAAATCCACATGAACCAGAGGTTCCTCATGTGTGGAACAGATCTGGCCCACAGGCTGTGGCAGGGCAGATATGAGCATTGTGCAGGCGGCGCAGGCTACGCTTTTGGCACTCCATTTATCATATAGGAACATACCGCTCTGCTGAGATCACTGTCAAAATGTTCAGCTGGAATAACTTCCCTTCTTTATTGACACATGTGGAGCTACACTATCCCTTGGGTTGGATTTCTTGTAGCAATGCTCAGTAAGTACTTGAAAGATCCATCCTACCTGTCCAGCACTGCTCAACCCAGTTATAAATCTAGAGTAAACAGAATAGTCCCCTCACAGATTTTCATTTCAACAAGAAAAAGCTAATGTCCTTTCTGTTTCATAAACATGAAATGGTGACATTGTCAGCTGTCACAGGCTGCCATGGATTTACTTTTCTTTACAGTTTCAGATAGAAATTGACATTTCAGTGTGCAATGCAATTACAAGCAGACCCAGAGAAGTGAACTGAGAGCACCTTTCTGAAATAATAAAGCCAAGAATGGCAGATGGATCTTAATAAGTCATCATACTTTCAGGAAAATACATATTGTGAGGGTAATTAAAACAATTAAGATGTTGCAGAAATTAATGCAATAATTAATTCTTCCAGCAAGCTGGAACATTTGAGTGATAATCTACTTTTTGTCCAAACATAAAATTTTAATATTTTCATATTCTTTCCTTCTCAGAAATACAGAACCTTTTTGTTTCCAAATAAAAAATTATTGGAAAAAATCACTCTTGCCTCTATGTGAAAAATCTCAATATTACTAAATTAAACACTATGTGAAGCACTGGTTTTGATACATTATGTCATCACAGAGTTTTTATTATTTTTAAATACATTGTTTCAGAACAATCATTGGATAAGGTAACTACATGTAGTAATTAGAACAAGTTAAGAGGTTTCCTACAAGATTTTAATGGAAAGTATTATTTCTAGTAAGCCTATTTCCATTGAGAAGTTATTTAGCAGAATTTCTGTATTTTGTAAATTGATCCCAAATTAACATTTTTATTTCAGGTCATAGTGTTAATTAGGAACACTAATTAACACGTATTTCCTTCTACAGTTCTGTTCAGGTCCTCGGGTCCTCATGATTCACTCTTTCCCAGTGGGATTCCTATGATGTGCCTTGGAAATTTTGTTCAAACAGGGATTGCTAGCAGATAACGAGAACAGGGTTATATGACACCTTAAAAGGTATTTCTCAAAGCAGCCAAGCGGTACAAGAAGACAGTTAAGGTTAACCTGAGTGGGACATCTTCCTCATGGCCTCCTCTTCCCTCTCCCCCCAAAATGAAGAAAGAATTATTAAAAAAACCCAAACAATTATTTTAACATTGTGAATGTGGATTAAATTAGAAATATTTTAATGTAATCAGTTCTGTGAACAGTTAATTTTCCTAAGAGAAAATACAGAAAAAAAATCAGTCAGTTCTACTTCTTTATGAAAGCGAGCTTTTCTAAACAGAAATAGAAAGGTCTGTTACAAAGCAAATAGACTTTAATGTTTGTATTTCACTCAAGAGAAGAAATGAAATCTAAAAATATCCGTTAAAGGCTACTGAAAAGATGACTCCAGATAAAGGATCAAACCTGTTCTATCAAGATCAAGGAAATACCTTTTTGTCCTATACTATATTTATTTCACTTAACCTATGGAAAGATGAAGAAAAATAAGTAGAAGATAATGTGTGGCCCAGAAGACATTTGAGAATGGTGTCAAAAATATTGTATAAATATCTTCCAACATCCTACTTTGTTTCTGAAGTATTCTATAACTGTCTATGTATTATTGCTATTGTGTTGTAGTTATCTACAACATATCATTACTTTCATGTGAAATTGTCTTGAAAGCATACGTTTCACACAATTGCAATACATGTTGGCAATGAATTTGGTTTATAGACTTCAGATATACTTCTATTTGTGCACAACTGCTTTATTTCACACTCACAATGACATCATCCATTTCATACTGGACTCTTTTCTGGACACCACAACTGTTAGTAAGTATTTAGAATTTAAAACAAAATTATCTTGTATGCCATCACTTTTTCAAAACCCTTTAATTCAAATATGGAGCTATATTAAAACAAATGACAGGATATCTCACTCACAGAGTAGAAAAAAATCAAAATGCAAGATTCTGAATGTAGCATAACAGTTAATGTTATGTTAAGTGTTGTCTTTGCTTGCTTGGCAGTAATGAGTACAATAATTTTTGAAGTGCCATATTATATTATTTAAGATGAGAATGGCTGTATTTTTCTCCAAATAGTTACATACTGGAGACAGAGTGGTAATAAAGCACCTCTATAAAGTGTTTTTTCAATTCAATTATAAGTGTGAAAAGAGGTATGAACATTGTCCTTGAATAATTGTCTCTGTGAAATCATGGGAGGTTTTAGCAAATCTGCTACATTGTGTGAAACTACATTCTCTGGTACTCCTCCCATGCAGGAACTGTGTCCCCACCGCATTACATGTCACCAGGGAAGAGACCCCCTTTCCCAGGAACTTGCACTATCTCTTACTTTCACTGCAGTCCTGGCAGTAGATGAATTTGAAGTAGCCAAGCTGTCTTCCAGCTGTGATTCCTACCACAATGACAGCTCAGGGACACAAACCAAGTGGTGGGAAAAAATCTTCAGGGAGGAAATAGATGCATGAGTTTATAACTAAAATAGGAGATCTGAGAGGCTTGGTACTGTGATGGTAGGATTATTTGGCTCCACAGACCATGGCATCTTTTGCAGGACCACAAGTGACATTCTTAAAGCAACTTTTAACTACAAAGGACAAAGTGTATTCTTTAGAGCAAGTAATTATTTGTTCTGAGGTATGTTTTCAACCTTTTCTTGTTTACTGCTTTCTCAACTTGTAATCAAATGATTGTCCTAACCTCCACTCAAAAATATATATACCTTTTTTTACCTGCTATTTTGCATTGTAGAAATCTAATAAAATGCACATCTTAGAAACTATACATTTCTGCTATTTGTTATAATGTTTATAGAGTTTAAACAAAATTTACATTGATACAAAAAATAACAAGAGCAGAGTAAGCACTATTTAAAGATATTTTATGTATATTGTATGAATTATTTATATGCATTTAATAACCAAACATTGCACATTCCATATAAAAAAAAATATTTTGTAAGTTCAGTATATATCTAAAAAATATATGCGTAAAGTTGTATTAAATAGGTCTTTATATCTGTCAACCAACCTATAGCAAATTATATAATTATTGTCTTACTAAATATACAGTTACTACATTACCAACACATACATCTCAGCCTGTTTCTGATAATGCACCCTCGATGAGCTGGTTTGGTGAAAGTTAGACCAATATCAGCACTACAAGGCAAGTTGCATCCAGCTAAAGGTAAGAATACCATCACTACCTGTTTCCTTCCTCCTCCACTGTCACTTCCCCACCTAACACCCAAATGTGATAAGCCTGCAAAAGGAAAAGCAATTATACAGGAGGATTATATGACATATGGGGGATGCAGAATACACTCCTTATGGCTAGGATCAGAAGGGATGAGGCCAAAAGGAACAAGTATGACAATCCACACTACAATCCTTCACACCACCAACTGTTTCTAAAGCCCATATATCTTCATGCAGGCTTCAACAGCTGAAATAGAGCACGTATTACAGCTCTTGATAATACACATTAACTTTACACATTATAAATATGTGCATCATCTTCCCATCCTGAACTTGAAGTTTATTTAATTGAAGATCACTGTCTTTGCCTATCAACCTGCAGAGATGGACGTTCTCTTTAGAGAATTACAGACTGGTCTTAAGTTACTTTGGTTTGGTCTTTCATGACCTAAACTGTGTGAATTTCTCCACCTTCATTTTAAAATATTCATGCTGAACAATGTATCCTTTCTAACACTTCATTAATTTTCCATTGTCTTTTAAATGACTAGACATGAAATGGATCTCATTCTTGGAACACATGGTTTTAAGGTATCCTGTTGAACATCCAATATAAACTCTTATGTTTGACATAGTTTCAAAATTTATGTGATAACACGCTGAGAACAGTACCAGTGTTGTGGTTTAACTCCAGACAGCAACTGAGCACCACACAGCCACTCACTTACTCCCCTAGTTGGGATGGGGGAGGGAATAAAAAGAGTAGAAGTGAGAAAACTCGTGGATTGAGATAAAGACAGCCTAATAAGTAAGGCAAAACCAGTGCACACAAAGCAAAACAAGGAATTCATTCATTACTTCCCATCAGCAGGTAAGTGTTCAGCCATCTCCAGGGAAGCAGGGCTTCATCACACCTAATGGTGACTTGGGAAGGCAAATGCCTTCACTCTGAACATCACCCCCTTCTTCCTTCCCCAGCTTTATATGCTGAGCATGACATCACATGGTGTGGAACATCCCTTTGGTCACTTGGGGTCAGCTGTCTCAGCTGTGCCCCCTCCCAACTTCTTGTGCACCCCCAGCCTACTTCTTGATGGATTGGTGTGAGAAGAAGAAAAGGCCTTGACTCTGTGTAAGCACTGCTCAGCAATAACTAAAACATCCCTGTGTTATCAATGCTGTTTCCAGCACAAATCCAAAACACAGCCCCATACTAGCTACTACAAAGAAAATTAACTCTTTCCCAGCCAAAACTGGCACAACCAGAAATAGGGATATCAACAATAAACAGAGTCCATTTTGAATCTGTACAGAATCTAGAGTCCTGAATACAAGTTCACTTGTTACTGTTCAAAATACTGTAGATATTTATTAACCATCAACTGCCTGTAGTGGAAATACTTCCTTTATCATCCTTTTATCACATGCTGTCATTTCTATTGTTTGTCTCAGTCATGATTTGATTCTGATTTTCACAAACAGCAAAGAAAACCTTTGTAAACAAAGTTTTTTGTTGAACTGAGATGCAGATGGAAACAAGCAAGCAATACCAGTTGTCAATACATCAACAAATTATACGTTGTCTCTTGAGACAATCCTACTGGGCTCAAATTCATTACCTTTACTCACAGTGACTAATTATACAGATTTAATTTCACAAGAGGCTACATACAAAGTAGGGTATTAAATGCCACTAATGAATGTAGAATCATGCACTGACAGAAACAGGAGTGCAGCCACTGCTCTATGTAAGATTTGCTGAAACAAGTCAAGTACTAGCATTCTAAACATACAAAATCAGTTCATACGCTTCAACTTTACTTGTAGCCATTTTCCAAATCTTACTTGCATACTGACTATTCACCTCTTTTACTGTATGAATTACGTATGCTGCTTAAATCCAGTTAAAACTGTGAAATCATTGTGAAATTATGAAGTAAAAGGAAACACACATGTTAGCATAATGTTTACAATAATTTTCCACATCTGTCTCTCATTGGCAAATGACAGGTATCGTTATACATGTGAAGTCTCCAAGTTTTAGATGAGTCAGTTAAGAGACCCTTGGTTGTCATTCATTGCATCAACAATAATCAACAATAATATCATCAGTTTGCAACATTTTGTAACAGAAGGGTTATTAAGGCAATTATAAAATATAATTTTAAAAAAATAAAAAGGTAAGTTCTTATGAGAGTTGTAGCCAAACTAACATGGTCTGTAATGAGCTGGGCTCTGCCAAGAAGAACAGAGGAACATCACCCGAGCATGAAGAGAAGGAATCAGGAAAGGCAAAGCTTTGTTGTAGTTGAATTTGCCAGTGGAAGTGATGGACAAGGAGGGCCTCTATCTACACTTTGTCAGCCAAAGATAGACTGAAAAATACATTCCTAAAGCTAGGGAACTTTATGACAAAGGACACAGAAGTAGAAAAGCTTCTTTGTCTGTCTTTACTGATAAATCTGTCCTCAGGCCCCTCAGGCCTCAGCCTCAAGGCAGTCTGACACAGGGAAACATAACGCACAGTAGAAGAATTAAATAGGGACCACTTAAGCAGACTAGACATCTACAAGCCCATAAGACCATCAACATGGTTAGAAGCTCTGGGTAATATTATTGTGAGGCCTTGCTCTATTATCTTTGAAAGTTCACAGTGACTGGGGGAAGGCAAAGTTTCCTTAGGATTAGGAAAATTCAAATACACCTGTCTTGGAGAGGATCAGGAAGAAGGATCTGAGCAGCTACTGGATATTCAGCCTGACCTTAGTCCTTGTGAAGGTAGTAAATCAAATTTTCTTGGAAACCATATACGAGGATAAGCAGGATTGAGAATAGTCAGTGTGGATGCACTAACGGTAAATTGCACTTGACAAGTGTAATTCCTTGCTCTGTTGGGCTGACTGACTTCATGGATGAAAGAAGTGCAGTGGCCATTCTTTACTTTGGCTTTAGCAAGGTCTTTGACACAGGTGATGCTTGGTGATGTATGTGGGTGATACTTCAAATAAGCTTTGCTGGTGCACATGGGAAAGTTGCAAACCTAGAGAGACTTGGATTTCTACATTCTGTCTGCTCTGAGAAGAAATGTAAGAAGTAAAATTTCATGGGTTTAGTGGTAACTAGGAAAATCAATAAATTTGACTTGGAGTAACAAACATGAAATTCATTCCTCAAATGATTCAACAGCAAATTTCCCTTAACAATGACAGAGTCCATGAGTGAAACAATAAATTTATTGAAAATAGTTAGACTAGACAGTAGAGTTTTGTGATGAAGCTTTTTCCAAGCCAGTATCAACCCATCCCAACCAAAAAAATAAAGTCAAGGTCCCAGATTTGGGACCCTTTCTGTCCTGCCCTCCCCAAACATCTTTTTTTTTCTCCAGGTATTATTTTCTCTGTATTAATCTCTTTTTTCTTTACTTTTCCTTTCCTTTAAAAACTGTGATGTGCTAAGTTATAAGTTGATGCTGCTATGTCTAAAGCCTATAGTTATTGGACATGGTCCAGTTTACACCAGTGTAACTAAAATAATTTGTTTTTTTCATGGTGAGAGATTTTTGTTAACAGTTCAAAAGTGAAAATATAATTTGTTTTGCAGAGTTTGAGAAAATGATTTATGTAGCATTTTCTAACTACTGTAATCAAAATTGAAGAACTTATACTCTCTGCACAACAATCTAAGATCTCATTTATAGGCCTAATATAACATATAATAGAATATTGGACAATTAATCAAGAAATTGAGACACTGATGACTAAATTCTACAAAATGTGAAAGATTCGTGACTAAACTGCTGAGGTTGGATTTTCTGGGTACTGTAAATACCAGAGAATTCAGCCTACTTTGATGCAAGTTCATAAATTCAGTTTATAAATATGGAGTCATGCAGAAAAGAGAAATATAAACACCATAAGTAAAACATTTCTCTCCTAAGAAACATGGTTTTCCTATTTCATATTTTAACCAAGAATGCATTCCAAGACACAAAGAAATATAGCACACAACTGAAACTAAATATGTGTTAATAGAAGAGATTTTCCACTTCTACCAGGAAATTAAAAAGTATTTGTCTCAAAGTTACAAACACTGATCATCAGCTTTGACTCCTGGTACAATATGGGGAAATCAGAAGCCAAATCATACCTGACACCCATTTCTTACAAGCTGTAATTCAAAGCAATTCTGACTAACAGGCTTGACTAGTCTTTATTAATTAATTTATAGACATTGCTAATAGCTATTGTTATTCATTGACTGAAATATCAAATGTAGTTCTTTATGTAGCAGAAGAATGGGGCATACTGCACTACATCAGGACTAATAACATACTAATGTGACTTCAGCATTAGGGCAAAGAGCTAGAATATAATGGAGTCAAGGGTTGTATCTGCAAAAAATGAGCAGTGGTGCCTGAACACTAGGACACCATTTCCTCATTTTTCCTACCTTTTCCCTTCTTCCTCTGGAAGTTCACTCTGTGAGGCAGGTGCTATTGCTTCCTATGTGCTGGCACAGGGAGGCTCAGCATTGAAGCAGAACCTCTACATGCTTCTGTAATACAAAGAATTATTAAAGGTTATTGACACTTCCAAGTATATCTGAACCACAGAAAAGTTGTATGAAATCTTTGCTGGAAGTCCTGTCATGGGTCTGAGTAGGATTTAGGGGCTGGCATTAAGATTCAATGGGTCATCACAACAACTTGTCTACAAATGTAGCTTGACTTCTATCTTGCAGAAAACTGAGAATGGATATCCCCCTTTCTTCCCTCAGCTACTTATGGGGTATCACTTTGTAATAGAAAAACATGAATTACTTCAGTCTCTGACTCTTTCAGTTAATTCCTTCTTCAATGTTTTAATCACAAATTCTTAAATGCAAAAATGTAAGAAAATTTTTAAATGGGAAGCATAAGAGAATTGTCCCTTTCAATGTTAGTTTGCCTTATATCTTAGATATTCCTTAAGGTAATGTTCTTCAGTGAATTTGTGCTTGATCTGTTTTGACAATAACAACTTTCAACAATGCAAGTGGAGGCTGAGGCACTGAGCAGCAGAGTGCCATATGGTACAATCTTGTTTTTTTAAGCAGAACTCTGCGCTGAGCTGAGCAAGCTGCTCTATGTAAAACTTTGACGTACTTTGTATACAGTTTGAGTTTAATATATTTTCCAGCACATTATCAATGGTTCTCAGCACAAACCAATAAGGAAACGTTGAGAACAGCTTATAACATTATTTGGATTTTCATATATTGTATTGGTGTTACG
This sequence comes from Ibycter americanus, assembly GCA_035590275.1. NCBI lineage: Eukaryota > Metazoa > Chordata > Aves > Falconiformes > Falconidae > Ibycter > Ibycter americanus. Next base: position 9,521,338 of record JAVJGI010000040.1, read on the forward strand.
CTTTATGGTATTTGGCTCTATATTGTCTCATTTTTTTACTAAGAAAATTAACATTAGCAAACTGCCAGGTTTTTAAGTTTTTTTCTCTAGAATAAGGGTATGTTAGCTGAAAATTTTCAGATACTTCTTAAATGGAAAGGAAATGTTAAACGTTATACTGCTGTAAAGTATCACAGTGTTAAGGCTTTTTCCTTTTTCTTTTTTTCTAGGTACCTTAAATTATTTTCTTTGACAACAACAAGTTCAGGTGTCAAGAGGATGGGGCCAGGCACTTTTCAGTAGTACCCAGTGACAGGACAAGGGGCAACGGGCACGAACTGCAACACAGAAAGTTCTATCTAAATGTGAGCAACAATTTTACTTTGAGGGTGACAGAGCACTGGAACAGGCTGCTCGGAGAAGCTGTGGAGTCCTCTTCTTCGCAGATATTCAATACCTGCCTGGATGCGATCCTGTGCAGCCTGCTCTAAGTGAACCTGCTTTAGCAGGGGGTTGGACTGGATGATCTCCAGAGGTCCCTTCCAACCCCGACCATTCTGTGTTTCCGTGATTCTGTGAACGTAGACTTCTTAGCTGACTTGTTAAGCCATGCCCTGTTATTCCAGAAGACAAATAAGAAACTACAACCCCAAGGTTAAGTGAAAGCAATTTCTAATAAAATATCATATTTATTTAATAAAGTCATAGTTATAACCCTATCTAGATTATATTAATATTTTAGTATGTCTAACAGAACATAAAAAGTTCTGTGGTATCAGTGAGACTTTATACAGTTCATGTCTAAAAATGTTTTTCATTTTCAAATTACTTATGTATGATGCTTGAATTGACTACGTTATAGCAGGAAGCATACACCACCAGTAATAAATTTGCAACATGCTTTTAATGACAAAATTTTAATATCTTTACAAAAATTAATTGGATATTGCTTTTTTTTTACCACAGCCACTGCTGGCAAGTGTTTACTTGTTCAGAAACCACACAAATACTGACATATTAGTTTTGCTGGTTTATTTGGAAAATATTTAGTCATTTCTGATGACATTTCTCTGAGAGTAATAGACCCTGCAGCTGTTTCCTCTTCAGTTAAATACCAAATATTTACATTCCTTGATTCTCTCAAATCTATATTCTCACACACTCATATAGAAAATTAATTTTAAGACATAGACAGAATGAAAAATACAAAACTTGTTCAACCAAGGCTACCTGCAAGCATTTGATAGGGGCACCCATGTGGTCATTGTGATTACAAAGCAAGATTCAGAAGGTATTTCAGATTGGCTGCTCTTGCAGAGCTATCATATACTTATTGTGTTATATTACTAACGGAAGACTGCCCTTCAGCTATGACAAAAACTGATACTGAATATCATATAAACATATAAGCATGGTATCTGTAGTATATTTGGCATGCATTAAAGCATAATGCAAAGCCATGTTACAATGTTAACTCTCTTCTGTAAAAAGAAAGAAACACTGAGCCAATGAATTTTTTTACCAGGATATGCAAATAATTGTGGAAAATTTCCAAATTACTATTTAGAGGAGATCGCTTTCCCTTTTCCTTTGGAGTTTATTGTAACAATATATTATTTTGTTTTTTCAACATAATTCTTACACATGCAAAGTTAACCAGTAGAGTTGTATTACTAATGAATACAGTAAGACAAACATGTTCATCAGGTATGCTATCTAACAAGTCATTTTCCTCTGTGCAGCTTGATAGGAGCAACATTATAATGAGCTACTTAAACATGTAATTACACTCTATTATCTGCAATTGTGTTACAGGAACCTTCTCACACCTCTATGTTAACATGACTAAGTATCAGTTTTAAACTACTCTTAACAAAGAAAAAAATACTGCTTTAAGCATAACCTGAGTTCTGCTTTAAACAGGTTTTTTTGGTTGGTTGGTTGTTGGGGTTTCTTTACCCAAAAAAACCCCAAATGTTTTCAGAGGTGCTTTTATTTTAGCTTTTAACTTTAATAAAGACCTGTGTTTAGATAAAGTAAATAACCATATCAAGCTATATTCTGCATCCTGCAATGGATGCTGAGAAAATATAAAGGTCTTTCACTGACTAGAGGTCAAAGATAGTGATAATATCCCTGAGATATAAAACCAGAAGGGGGGGAAAATCAGTGTTTTCACAAATCCTATATAAAAAATCGCGTACCTTAATTAACTTTTAACTCACCTCAAGTATTTTCCTCTGGAAGGAAAATAAAGTTAAAGGAATTTAGATGAAGTATACTGGAACACATGTGTGGTAATTGAAAGTCAACAGCAAAAATCTTGAAAATGAAGTTAGACTGCAGATTTAATAATCTGAGTATAAAAAAGTTCTAGAGAATGATTGACTATGAAATTTATACTTGACAAGTTATTAACTATTTAAATACAAACACTGACATTTCATTCTTTGATAAAATCTCTAAGAATAATGACTGATATAAAAATTGTTGTACAAAAATGCCATGTCAGTTCCTTAAAAAAGGAAGGCATTAAAAGCAAGATCTTTCTAAATAAACAAGAACCATGTATATATTTCAAGGATGTACTGTAAAGTTAATTTTGTTAATAATACCGTGGTAAGATTAACTACTTATTTATCTGAACTATGGAAGAAAAGTCTCAGATAAACCATTTCAACAAAAAAGACTAGTTACCTGGGGTCCAAGGAAAGACCAGCTTTTTCAATCATATCCAACTTCCATGTCTGAAAAACATTTAAGAGTACTTTTGTAATTATACATTCCTTCCTACTGACAGCTCTCAACTTCATGGGTCCGCCAAAGATGTGATCATTAAAGCATGCAGTAGAAAGGATTCACAGAAATCTTACAGAAAGAACAGAAAGTAAAAAATAGTGCTCTAGCAGGTATATATTTGAACCATAGCCAGACCCAAAGGAAAACTCTTTCAGATTATAAGCTTCCATATCTAGCTATTTCTTTGTTACTTTTTTCTGCAAAGGAAGAGATGGTACCTTTTTCCAAAGAGGTAGTCTGCTGCAACATAAGCAGTTCTCAAGTGAGCGTCATATTCTGCTGGACATGCGAACTGTTTTTATTTATCCCCCTTCAAACATAATTTTGAACTATCCCAAATGATTTCTAATACTTATCTACATAAACAATGGCTAGAGCTGTGAAAATAGCAATGCTGAAAATAGATTTCACCTTACCCAACCAGCTAGCTAAACTTTAGGAATCCATTTGAAACTAGCCATGCAGAAAGCCCTTTTATGGCAAAGAAAAGAATTTCTCAAAGACATTTTGACCTATCGCTCATTTGATGTCCCAGATAAGAAGAAAACTTCTCTGTCCGAAGTTGCCATTCCCTCTCTATCATGTGAGGACTTTTGCATTTTACTAAAGAATTGTGGAGACATGGTTAGTTGAGAAAGGGCATGGATTGGTCCCTCTGAGCAATCCAGGCTTGTGACGTAGGGGAAGGCCTATGGTGGGCGTGGTATGAGGAACAAAGAATGCTGCAACATGGCCAAGATGGACGACATCCAGGGAATGCAGAAACAGAAGGCGGGGACACCCTTCATGTAAACAGCCTATGTGTACCAATCAGGTTAAGGCTTGGGGCGTACGGACAGCGGGTAGAACCAATTGTTAAGCCAGGAAAATATCGCGGGACTGCGTGGCTCTGTTATATAAGTTGTGTTTGAACTGATAATAAAGGAGAACGACCATACTCATATTGGGATTCGATCGTTTCTCCGGGTCCGACTCCCACTCCGTCAAAGAATTCCTAAATTTTAGAACATTTGTCAAAATTTTAGTTGTCTGAAATTGGGTGAGATTAATGGTAGGCTTAGAAGGTAGTGTTGGAGGCTTGATGTCTTTTTAATAAATACAGACAAAAAAAATCGGTCCTGAATTCATCTTCTCTCTGCTTCAGAACAGAATTTTTATAGACACAGTATACTTAAAGCTTTGCATGTGACCCCAAAATTAGCAGAAGAAAGCCATCTTCAATACCTACGAATTGCAGAATAGTGTCTGTTGAGTTATTAACTCACTTGAAAAGAGTGATCCTGGTAAAATTTTGTGAAAAAAACCCAGGAAATCACATTCTATCATAGCTAGAATTAAATATTAAATATCTTCAATTCTTTGGGGCCCATAGAATAAAGTTCACATTGAATTACAACGCTAAAAGATGGTGCTATCACATATGACAATTGCTGGCAATGGCATGGTGCTGCATTGCTTTACAAACTTTTTTAGCCTGCTGATTTCTTTCTGGGTGAACACAGGGTACTGACCAACCAGCTTGAACTCACTAATTTCAGATTCTTACAGGTCCATAGCAAACTTCAAGATGTGTCAGAATCTCACAGCATTAAATGACATCAAACTGCAGTACACTTTCAGAACAGAAAGTTTAGATTTGTCTTGCCTTTCTGTTTCTTGAACTGGAGAACATTTTAGGTATTGTAACACTGTTGTACTGGAATGTGTATTATGTTTGACTTGATATTTTAACTTAAATACAAGTGACACAAAAGGTCATGGTATAGATATTTATGTCTCCATTAGTAATGACATATGTTTAAACATTGTTCTTATGAAGCATGTTCTTCATTAAATATATTTTTTGTATGAGGACTGGCATCTGCTCCTTCTTTTTTCCTGCAATATACATAGTTGCATGGCAACTGAGATATTACTGTCCCTCACTGACTATGCTTGGAAATCTATTTTGAAATGATCTCATGCCAAAAATTGACTGAAACATTAGCCTGCTGTCACATACATTAGATATTGTTGAGGAAGAATGCTATCTTCTTCCTGTTGTATTTTCCTGTTAACTTCACTGCTATGCAACTAAACACCCAGTCACACCACATAACACATGAACTCCAGAAACTTCTTCATTTTAAGACACTCTTCCTTCTAGGAACAGCCAGACTACAAGTCTAAATTTTAGACTGGTCAAAAATGCTAGTTCTGTTTGCTTTTGCAGAAACAATGGCTTAATGGGCCCTTACTTTTAGTGCCACAGAAAATATTTTCCTACACATCTGATAGCACAGAGCAGTGCAACCAGTTAATAGATCATAGTCAGTGCATCAGCTATATAGCATTTAGTTGAAATAGATTTCTGTTCTTTAAACCAGATGCTACTCTCTGCACTCTCTCAGGTATCAGAGAACAAAACTGAGCCCATCTGAGTCAGGAGTTGTAACACAACTTACTCGATTCTGCAGACTGTGAAAATTTACTTGCTCACAGTACTTTTCTTCAGTGAAGAAGACCTAAGTAGGCAGTGTCATGGTGCAGAATGGATAAATAATTAATCAAAACATTGGAAAGATGGGGCAGGAGAAAATTATTTATTTTCTCAGCAGAGGGAGATACCAGTAGCGTCTCATCGAGTTCTCTGAGGGAACTTGTGTAATTCAACACATTCTCAAAAGGAGTGAATAATAAATTGACAAGATTTGCTATTGATGCTAAGCTACTAAAGGTAAATCAGGACCAAGAGAAAAACTACAGAACTTCTTTCTAATACCGGCAGATGAAATTTATTGTAAATAAATGTAAAATGTTGTACATTGGATGAGGGAAATCAGAGCTAATGTTACATATGAAATGGTGGGCTCTCAACTGACTTACAGCTCAGATGAAAACTTAGAACTATAATAGATAGATAAAAATGTTGGCTTACTACTCAGCAGCTGTCAAAAATAATCAATTTAAAGCTAGAAACTATTGAGAAAGAAAAAGGAAACAAGGGGATTTATGCCACACTATGAATCCATGGTTCAGTAGCATCCCGATTACAGTGTGCAGCAGTTCTGGGTACTGATCCTCTCTATCTAAAAGAGGATTCAAAGGAATCTGAAGATGTACAGAGAAGGGATTGACAAAAGTGACTTGAAATGGCTTCTGTGCACTGAACAGTGAAAATGGAGGAACATATGACTAAAGGAGATATGAAGGGGGCCTTCACGGTCATGAGGGACAGTGAAAATAGTAGAAATCCATTTTTCACTGTCTTCCAAAAAAAAAAATTCAGGCGATGTTGGATGAAACTGGACAATGGTGGTTACAAACAAGAGTCTTCGCATGATGGATAAGTAATATGGAAAACATCCAAAGGGGACCGAAGACAATAAATATTTGTAAGGGTTGCAAAAGTAATGTGATTTTTCCTCCAAGGACTTGTCTACTGAGGGTTACTAAACACAAGAATACATAATCCAGTATATATCATACATGCTTACTTTGTTCCTATACTCTTGCCTAGACATGTGCTTTTGGCACACTTACTGTCATGGGCAAAGCAGATTCAACTTGGGGAAAATTAGTTGAATTTATTGCCAATCAAAAATAGAATTGGATGGTGAGAAGCAAAGACAAAAACTACAACACCTTCTCTCCACTTCTTGCCAGGCTCAACTTCACTCTTTCGCTCCTGACTCCTCTACCTCCTCCCCCAAGAGCAGCGCAGGGGGATGAGGAATAGGAGGCTGTGGTCAGTCCGTAAGAGCTCCTCTCTGCCACTTGTTCCTCCTCACATTTTTCCCTGATCCATCATGGGGCTTCTCCATGGGCTGCAGTTCTTCATGAACCTCTCCAGCATGGGGCCTCTCCATGGGCTACTGTCCTTTAGGAAAATACTGTTCCAGCACAGTTCCTCATGGGCCACCATTCCTTAAAATCTTTCAAACATTTCAAATGTATCTTTCAAGCATTAAACTGGATAGGATTATGCTTTCTTCTCAAACAGGTGATCACATAAATTACAAACCCAACATTCTCCTTGCTGTGAAGACAGCTGCTTAGGCAGCCAATCTAACAAGTAAGGCTACCCTAAAACATTCAGAAAGTACTTCAACTAGGCCCTAGAACAGAAATAAGAAAAATTCTGACAGTTTTTCTTGCAAAAACAAAAACCATGAGATATTTTTTTTCCAATCAGTTACGGGTTCTGAGATGATTACAGCTTTCCCTTTTTTTCATGTTACTAAAAACTTTTTTAAAAATACACAGAAAAAGTTAGAAACTCAATTTAAAAGACTGAAAATGTTATAAGACTCAACGATAATACTGAAATAGCATTACTACAAATATTGCCAATTTCAGGACGGAGGGCCTTAAATCTCATTTTTCTGGTTGTGGCTTTCTCAGAACAACAGGGATAAAATCAGAAAGGCTTTCTAATCTTTAGTTAGGAGAAGTAAAGAAAGGCCTGTATGAACAGACAGCCCACTGATATGAATTATGTGGCATTTTAAAAATTTTGATTCTACTTACAGTACAAATACAAAGCTGAAAGGCCCATAGAGATTTTTAGTTACTCGTAGTAGTATTCTCCAGAGTACATCCTCACTAATTCTACAGGAAAAGAAGGGTGCAGCAGACAAACAAGTTGACTAAAAAGTATCTTGGCACTGACATGATGGTTTCAGCAGGTTGGCAGGGCAACTACAGTCCCAAGTACTACAGGTACCATCTCACAGTTTTAGGTGAGAGTTACCTTTTGTTCACCATTGGTCTTTATGTCTGCACAGTTACATTCACAAGCAATGCCCTGGGCCTCCTCTTCACCTTCTCAATTCCTGTACACCCTGCACAAAATGTGTGGAGAAAAGGGAAGGGAGAAACACATCTAACACAGTCTAACGCTTTCTCCTTTGTAACCCCACAGAGGCTTCCGTAGCCATGGACCCTACCAGTGTTGTGCACAACATCCACACTTGATCCTGTACTTTCAGTAAAATCACCTTAGATATGATGTGCATGTTTCCATGCTGAAGAACTCTCTATTTGTCTTTTAAATACACATGGATTAATCCCACCAGTTGCTCCTCTGGGATTTGATTGAACACCCACACATTTTTCCATCAGCTGAATGAGGAATCCTTTGACTGGGTTCTGAGCTGAAATCTGAGGCAAATCTGTTTGTTCTCTTATCTGAAGTTGATTAATTTCATTATTGATCACTGCAGCTTGTTTATCATGTCTATAGTGTCAGAGGTTAATCCTTCTTGCTGTGGTCTTGACACCATATCTCCTAAATTATTGACTTTTGTGTGTGCTACTCTTTCATTTTGTTTATTCAGAGTAATAAATCTTCAACCTTGTTTACAAATAAATAACACAGCACTGCTTAAGTGACTTAAATGTAATTCAAGGGAAAAAGCCTACAACTGCACCAAATCTTTACCCCAAAGTAATGTTACTTTCCAGTATCCTTAGTTCCCAATTTGCTTCAAATGTTATAGTCTGCTTTATGAACAACAGTTAATTTTCCCAATACTTTCAGGATTCTGAGAATTTATGAAGAGAAAAGCCTAGTTAAGTTCTCCAAAGTTCTCCAAAAAAGCCCAACCTGATAACTAACTCCTGTTTAATCTGAGTATTTCCTCATATTCAGGAGGACGCCATGGTTGGAATCTATCTGCTCTATATGTGTCCTGTCATAAAGCTCGTTACACTCAAGACCCATGTTATGAGGGCAGGCAAACATACCTCTTGGAGCTGGTATCACTAAGCTAAGACAACTTTGCACTAAAATAAGTTGGATTCTGCACTTCTGTAAATTGTTATTTCCATTAAAATTCTTATGTGTGAGGAAAGAGAAACATCAACATTTGCATGAGCAAAATGATAATGCAAATAAATTCAGAGGACTGAGGGAACCTCCGCGCCCATCATTAAATACTGTCATTCAACAGTGGAACAACACTGTTCCATATTTGATCACCCAGTGCTCAATGGAAAGAGTATAGATCTTTGTTAGGCCACAAAACTAACCAATCCTTATTTTAAAACTGTTCTTGAAGCAATAAATATTGGCAGTCAAATAAGTACTTTGCACTTTCAACTGTTCTATTGTGAATATCATATACTATAACCTTTTGATTTCAACACAACTATGTCAAAATTTTCAGACATTTTGTTGCTGTCCTTAAGGGACACAGCTTCTTATTGTACTTATAGATACTATACACAAGAATGATGTGTTTATGACCTGAACATCACTGCATTTAAATGCTATTCTGATTTCTTTACATTCAGAAAAGTCGAAGGTCTCTACATATAACTTAAGATGAAAATTATATAAAGACTTTCTCTCATTAAACATCCTCTGTTGACTGCTCCATAATGTACATGTACAAATGCCCACTACCAGAAAGAATCATATTAATGCAGAATTTCACTGGACACAGCAACAAGCTGCAATATAACTAACGTTTACATCTGAAATATTTTACCTAACACATTGATTTGACAAACTGTCAAAAAAGGTCTTTGCTGCAGATGTATTTAAAGTCACATCAAAAAGCAATTTAAAGGCGATGATGACTTTTAAAAGTTTGGGAAATGAAGTGGGACGCTTTTTTTTTTATTATTAAACATTTACATACCAGTAAAAGATTTCACATGCAATTGAAACAAAAACATAGAGTTCATCTTAAACTCAAGATTCATCTTCTTGGTCTAGAAAAGTCAAAAGTCAGAAAAATAAGACTCATAGAAAGTGTACAGTATGATCATTTAAGAATGAGGTTAAGATTTGAGTCAGGCACCTGCTTCTTACAGGTCTTCTCCCAGCAGTTAGACCCAGGGCCCCACAGCTGGGCTGGATCACAAATGGTCTGAAGCATGGGCAGTCAAACCAAGGGCACTCAAAGTGCCTTAAGGGGCCTGAGCAGGGAGGAGCAAGTATGGGTTGAATAAAGAGTTTCTGTACACAACCTCTTAATGCTGATAATGGCAGTTTTCTCTTTTACAACAGCTTTTTCCCCAATTTTCCTGTTGGGAAAGGTAGATATGGAAACAATCTCTTTCAAAGCGCATGGAATTTTTGAGGATGAACTGGAAAGAATTAAGGACAACAATTCAGCATATGGAGTGGTGGAAGCAGTTTTTTTAAGGATTTGTATGATTGTTTAAAAATCTGGTTATACTTACAGAGGGACTGAGAAGAAATGAGTTGATGCTGGCTGTGAAGGGAATGACCAGTATGCGAGGAAAACAAGAAAACCTGTGCTACTGTGCAAGTGATATGAGGTAAATAATTAAAGATGCTGATTTTCTTTGAGAAGGTTTCTTACAGAAATGAAGTCATACCTTTCAACAAGCTCTCATGTCTTCTATTTAGAGGCAAAACAGGAAGTTGCTGTATTTATATGGCAATGCAACAAGCACTATTCAGGCCGTTGGCAGACTAGATAATGTAGGATGACAGTTCTCCTTCAAGCTGCTATTTTACCTGCCTCATTATAAATCAGTCCAGATTGTCTCAGATGATGAATCTCCATAAATTTTTGTTTGACTGTATTTGTGTACTCAAATGAGAGAGTACTTTCACTCATTTTCCAAAAATATGTACTTTGTATCAGAAGTAATTTTCCAAAGGCATATTTTCTCTCTAGAGAAGTCATCCACTTCGCCACACAAAAGTTACAAACTTCAATTCTACCATGTTAATCCATCACTATGGTGATTTCATTAGATACTTCAAGGAAGCAGTATATAATATTTAAATATATATATATGTGTGTGTGTATATACACTGTTCTAATATTATGTATCCTTTCATGACCCCATTTGACAAAAACATTTAGTTAAGAGACAGTCATGTCACCTGCCTGCCAGAGCTCTCATTTTCTTCAGTTTAAGGAGAGGTTTCAAATTTTGTTTTCCCTTTTTTAGCACTCAAAACTTGCTACGAACTCTTATCTTTTCAAATGCCTTGAAATCCATTTAACAGTGCATCTGAACCTCTCGGCAGATTTCAGAAAGCAATTTTAGGTATTGGAATGAGAAAGTTAATAGTGTGGAGGGGTGGGTAACACTGTACCCGCAAACCCACGAATCTTCTGCAGGGATTTAAACTGCTGTATATTATTCCCTAGATAAAATTTTAGAGGAACAGAATAAAAACAAATGCATCCTAAAGTTCATTGATGGCAATTTTAATAATTTAAGACGAAGCAGGGTAATGTCTGGAAGAATCAACATTGGTATCTGCAACACCCAACTTTTGGCATCTCATTTAGGTAGCTGGTGTTTCCAGGGTGGCTTTGTCAGGCTCCTGAGGGCACTACTGACCCTTCCTGGTCCTGTTCAGCCTGGCCAAGGGCATCACCCCACCTCTGTCCATGGGCCAGAAACCCCTTCAGCTCAGCCCTCAGCATATAGGCACTGCCCGAGATACCTGTACTCAGTACCGGGGTACTGAGGGGGCCAGCGGCTCCCTGGGGCCTCTCCCGAGTGGGTGATGGTGGGGCCTGGCAGCCAGGGCCTGTCCCATCTCCCCATCCAGGAGCAGGGCAGCCGGGGGGCACCAGGGCAGCCCCAGCCCCGGCACCAGGCACCTCCCTGGGGATGGGGCCAGGCTGAGGCCGGGCTGGGACGATGTGGGCCCACAGGTGGGCCCATCTCAGCAAAGCCCATGGCTGGGCAGGGCAGGGCTGTGGGCAGCTGGAGACCGGCCCTGCTGCAGCATCTCTGGGGCAGGGGCTGGCGGCCCCGGGGGGCTGACATGGGGTCCTGGGTTGTGGGCAGGGTGGGGGAAACCCTGGGGGCTGGGAAGGGACCGTGGGGCATGGCGGTGCTCGTGGGGCCATGACACATTGCATAATGAGCTGAGAAAGATGCTTCTCCAGAAGTGATTCAAAGCAGCAGCCATTTAGGGCTTTGAAATGCTCCCTGCAGTCACCTCCTCCTTTATGGAGTAAAGAAGGTTTCTATAGAAGTTACTGCCTAAATTATGATGTAGTTAAGTGCTGAGCATAACGCTTACTATTGTCTCCATGGGTGATTTTCTGCACATTTGGTCTACAGTTCAGTAAATTCAAATTTGCTATAACTAGCAGAAAGCCCAAGGCTCCTTACTACCCTGACAACTCAGGGATCAGGACCTCTCTGTCTATAATACTTTGGCGTGTGTTAGTGTTGTTGTAACTGGACTAATAAAACTTCTGGTTGTATTTTTATGAGATTGTTGATATGTTAATTTTCTAACAGTAAATTGCTGGCTCCCTACATCAGATGGGTCCCAGTTTTGTCCATAACAAGATTCTAACAAACGTAATTGACTTTCTTTGAACGTCTCATTTTTAAATGTAATATAAACACCCTACCAGATCTGAACATAAGTGAATGCAAAGGCTGAGCTCCAGTAAGCCTAACTGGTTACCTAAATAACGTTAAACTTTTAGAGACCTCACGCGGTAGCTATCTCAAAATACCTGTCTAAATACATATATTGCCAAGATTAGTGTTTTTATTAGGGATTAAAACAAAATAAAATTTTTAAGCCACCTATCTGGTTTTCAGAAGTCTCTCAAATGCAATAAAATTAGCATTCACTGGAACTATATTTCCTAAAAAATATTTGTTATTGAGTCCGATAAGATACTGAAAAAACTGCTGTTTTTTCTAGGATCCATAATTTGTAATTCAGTGCAAGAGCTTTACTGCAACTCCTCTATGTTAAGCTAAGGTATAAAAACATAAATATTTCACGAGAAAACAATTAAAATCTTCAACGCTTTCCTCCCCCACTTGATAATTTGCTTTAAGATAGAAGCATACAACAATTGGTCAGCCCTAGAGTGACATCTACAGTTCAGAAAAATAGGGAAGAGAAGCAAAATTTACATCTACTCATCCTACTTTAGGAAACAGGAATGTACTAATGATGAACTGATGTATAAATTTACAATATGAAAAAGAAAGACATTTTACTACAAAGCGTCCTGATGGCCAGGCAGCAACAGGAATACCCAGTACACCTGTCAGTTCAACTCTTCTACTGTTAGTTTCCCACCTTTAGTTTTTCCTAACAGTTCACTAAAGTTTTAATCCTGGAATAGGAAGGGAACATCAATCAAGTGTAGTTGTGAAATAATCAGATCTGGGGAAAGAAGTCATCTGATGAAGCAATCTTTTTTGAGGATGAAGCACAGAAACTAATAGGCAGGACTGCTTAAGCAGGGATGCAAAAGATTCAGTGCAATATATTGTGAGACAACAAAACTTTGTATCATCCATGTAGATAAAATTCCATCACATTACAGGCAATTGTGCAGTCTGCAATATTTGTTTCAATGATAAGCAGAACCATGAAATTCAACACCAGATAACAAAGTTCTATTTTTTCTTCTAAATGCTTAGATGTTATTTTATGGGATAGATGTATTTTCAACTCATCAATGTAAGCAAACCCCAAGAAATGAAAAAATTAGTAGATATTTCTGAAAGAAGGAAGCATTTAATGTTGGCTTTAATGTACAGATAAAGAAAATAATTCCACCCCACTGATGAGGTCAATGATACCGTGCAAACACTGATTGGTTTATTTGGTCTGGTGGTATTTCTGGAACTACACATATGACATCTTAATGTTGAATACTTCATGAATAGAATAAAACTCAGTCATATGCTGAAGGTCAGAAGAGCTGGAAAGGTCATTAAAATCATCATTAGAAGAGAAGCAGCACTGGTTGTAAGACAATTCATGATCTGTTTAGACACAATAATCAATGAGAGCGAATTTGAAACATGTGAGTATTATAGGTCAGCTAACTTTCAAATATGATTCTGAAGTTATGTAGATTTCTCGGTAATGTCAGGTTGTGAACAGTCAATGCAATATGTTACTCACAGCAGATTGATAATCTCTTTGCATTTGGTTGGAACAGCTGTAGGAAGAATGACCAGTACCTATCAAAAGACTTCTGCAAGAAGAAATAATCCCTTGAATTTTCCTTTTAAAAGTGCCTTTGCCTTGCTTTTCGTGCTTTCAGTTTTATTAGTCTTTCATTGTCTAGAAAGGTAAAATTCTGATTTCCGTGTAGCAACAATATTGTCTGTCCACAGGGATTTGTAAAAGAATATGGGAAGGAACAATTAATTTTAACAGGCATTGGAAAAGATGAGAGGAAGAACAGAGGACATATCACAGTGAATAACCCATCTGCAATAGTCTTACTGTCCATGTCAGAAGGGAACAGACAGTTTTAAAAGATTTAAACCTTGTGGACATGACAGGTTTGTTTTTACTGAACACAAGCCAAAGATAAAGCCAGTATGAGTGAAGGTGAAATGAAAAAACAAATGCATGATGACTATTTTATGTCATTTTAACAACCTGGCCAATAAATGTGTATGTGTCCTATCATGCAGAATAGATACCGAGCTCACTCATTAACATGTGCTCTAGCACAAATTAGGTAGGCTGCAACAATTGTCAACTTTAAAAGTAAACAAAAATATCTCTACAGAAGGTAGTATTTCTATGTTTTGTGATGGTGATGAAGCATGTCAAGATGTTAGGCAGTCGGCCATCACTGACAGAGTACTACAAAAGTCTTCAGTATAACATCCCTTCTCCACTCCACCACATATACTCAGGGTTCAGGAGCTGATCATTGATTTTTTTATTGATGTTAAAAGATACCAATTTCATAGTAAAATTCTTTTTGTTTTCTTTTTACCTATTTTCTGGATTTTCAGCTTTTTATTTCTACTCTCAAATTTATTTGAACATGTAATTTCAAATTGTTTCTTTAAAAGAAAGGTAAAATTTTCACTTAATCACAAGATGCGGGAGGCATTAGGAAAAAATAAAAGATCATAAAATTAATGAGACTTAGGGACACTATGGAACTCTTTGAGAGGCTATAATTTTCCATGTCATTTCAGGTATGGTCCTTTACATGTGTGTCCTCATGCGTGCAACTCTTCTTTCCACTCATATATAGCATATTATTTCATACAGTGCTTTGGTGGAGCATGAGATCTGCTTACTGACCCTCTATCCTGTCTCTGATGTGTTGCTCCAAAGTGGAGGACGTCTTTTCTGAGAGTGGTTTTCCTTTCTTTGCTATGTTCTGGGCAACTTAAAGATGTTTCTTAGCTCATAGGTTCCCACTTGAAAGGAACAACATTCAGCAGTAAGAAAGTGGGATTAGCACTTATTAACATGAGGAAGAAACAGGAGGAATTAGAGGTCTGTGCATAGTTGCAGGGTGACAACCTGACTGGTATCACAGAAGTATGGTGAGACAGATCAGTCACCTGGAGTGCTGTAATGAGTAGATACAACCTCTATAGGAAGGACAGACTGAGAAAGCAGGGAGGGGGAGTTGCCTTTTATGTGAGAGACGGGACATGGATGATGACCAGTGTAGAGCTTATGGGTTAATCATAAAGGGCAGACCAGTGTGGCCAATGTTTTGGTGGGTGTCTGCTACAGGTTGCCTCAACAAGAAGCAGTAGTATATAAGGCCTTCTTCACACAACCTGAAAAAGCCTCACATTTGTAGCTCCACGACTTCATGAGGAACTTGAAGAACCACCCCAATATCAGCTGGAGGGACTATGCAGAGCACAAGCAATCCGAGAGATTTCTGGAGTGCACTGATGTGAGTTCCTGACAAAATCGATCAAGTAGTTGATGAGAAGAGGCACTCAGCTGGCCCTAATACAGACAAGGCTGGGGAGTAAAGGCTGGGAGCAGTGTGCCACAATGACCACGAGATAGTGGAGCTCAGGATCCTGAGAGGAGGAAACAAGCAAAAACATGCAAAGTCACGGACCTGGAGTTTGGTAGAGCAGAATTTGGCAGAGCAGACTTTGGCTTCTTCAGGGACATGCTTGGAAGAATCCCATGGGATGCAATTCCAGAGCAAAGAAGAGTTGATTGGTTCACAAGGATCAGCTCCTTCAAGTTCAAGAACAGTCCAACCCACTGACCGGGAAATCAAACAAAGATACGATACAGAAGGCCTGCATGGCTGAACAAGGAGCTTCTGTCAAAACTCGAACATTAAAAGGAAGCACACAGGAAGTGGAAGAATATTAATGTGATCCAGGAAGAATACAGACACTGTGAGAGACTGCAGTGTTAAGGAAGTCCATAGCCCACCTGGAGTACAATTTGGTCGGGGATGTGAAGGGCAACAGTAAGGGTCTCTGCACATCATCAGCAAAAGGAAGGGTAGGGAAAATGCGGGTGTGATGCTGAATGGGACAGAGAAGCTGGTGGCAGAAGACATAGGAAAGGCCAAGGTACCTAATGCCTTCTTTACTTTGATCTTTATCGGACATATATTCCTTCAAGACTCTGAGGCTGCTGAGACCAGTGGGAAGTCTAAAGGAAGTAAGTCTTACACTTAGTGAAGGAGGGTCAGGCTAGGGAACATCTAAACAAATGGAACCTGACAGAATGCATCCATGAGTGCTGAGGAAGGTGGCCAATGTCACTGCAGGGCCACTCTTGATTATCTTTGAAAGGTCATGGTGGTCAGGGAAAGTTCCTGAGAACTGGAAGAAAGCAAATGCCAGTGTTATCTTCAAGGACAAGAAGGAGGATCCAGGGAACTCCAGGACAGACAGTCTTATCTGGATCTCTGGGAAGGTGAAGGAGCAAATGATCCTGGAAGCCACTCCCAAACTTCTTAAGAACAGAAACTGTGAAGTAGTCAGTATAGATTTATGAAGTGGAAATCATGCTTAACCAATCTGATAGCCTTTTAGAATGAAATGGTCAGCTCAGTGAATGAGGGGAGAGCAGATGATGTTGTTTATCTTGACTTTAGAAAGGCTTTTGACAATCTTCCATTAACATCTTTATTGAATAACTGATGAAGTATGGGCTAGATAAATGGACAGTGAGGTGGACTGAAAATCTGCTGAACCACTAGACTCAAAGTGTTGTAATCAGTGGCATGAAATCCAGCTAGAGGGAAGTCACTTGTGCAGAAAGTAGGTCTGCAGAGAAAGACCTGGGGGTCATGGTGGACAAAATGTTCAATATGAGCCAGCAATGTGTTATCGGCCAGCAAAGAAGGCCATCTGCATTCTGGGCTGCATTAGGAAGAGCATCGCCAGCAGATCAAGGGAAGTCTTTCCCCTCTACTCAGTATTGGCAGTGCTGCACCTCGACTGTTGTATCCCAGTCTGAGCTCCCCAGTGCAAGAAAGATATGGACTTACTGGAGTCCAGCACGGGGCCACAAAGATCATTAAGGCACTGGAGCATCTGCCATACAAGGAGAGGTTGAGAGAGTAGGGACTGTTCAGCCTGGAGAAGAGAAGGCTCAGGGGGATCTTACAAATGTCTACAAATGCCAGGTAGGAACAAGCAAAGATGGAGCCAAACCCTTCACAGTGGTGCCCACTGACAGACCAAGAATTAATGGGTACAAATTGAAAGACAGAAAATTCTATTTAAATAGAAGAAAAAGACTTTTTAGCTGTGAGGGTGGTGAAACACTGTAACAGGTTGCCCAGAGAGGTTGTAGAGTCTCTACCCTTGGAGATAATTGGAACTCAATCGGACACAGTGCTGAACAACCTGCTCTAGTTGATCTTGTTTTCAGCAGAGGTCCCTTCTAACCTGAACTATTCTATGACTGTGTGATATAAAATGGTTTTGTAGGATAGGGCAACATTTTAGTCAGATGACCATTTCTGACAATTGTTACCTATGGCTACGTGTGTAGCACTTCTTGGCTTTAGGAAGAGTATATGAAAAGTATTTGATCCAGTAATTGAATCAACTATGTGTGTCTTCGAACAATTCTACTTTCAGAGGAAGTTCATTTAGATGTTTTTCTGGATACCTAGATGTACTAAATGACTTTCCAAAATGTTACGGTTTTTTTAACCAGTTGGGGTTCATGCTCCCAGAAGATTGGTGAATACATGTAACTGATTTATTTTAATAGGATCTGTCTGGCACAGATCTAAGAACATATTTTTGGTGTATTCTCAGTATTATTCCTGCAAGACACAAAGTCTCTGGGGTAAATGAAAGGTACTTCAGAGAAGCTGACATCCACTTTACATAGTTAAATGCTTGAAAATGGTCTCTTCCTATAAAGAGCACAGAAAGCCCTGCATTTCTGGTAACCCAGGACATTTCTGCTGTCTCTGTAGAGGAAATTGAGTTAAATAGGTACTACTGAATTTAACATGAAATGATACAGGACTAGGGCAGCTCTACATTTCAGTGGAGAAGATTAGCTGCTGTTCAAAAGCTACGAAGAAAACACACAGGAAAGCATGTAATGGAAGGTGTATGGAGAAAATTAGTGCTTGCTTTTCTTTGGATTATTCGAGCTGGTTTTTTTAGTTTTTTGGTTTGGGTTTGGTGGGGTTTTTTAGCTTAACTTATTATGAAAAAATTAAAATTATGATTTGTTTTTAAAAATATCAAAACACACACTCATGACAATCAAGAACATCTTTCAGATAGAATAAAACTACAAAACCCCATTAATACTCTATGGGATCGTGTAGTTAATTTATTTTACTTATAGACAACATATTCTACTTGGAGAAACAAACATTTTTTTTTCCTAATTGCAATTAGGTAACTGTATGAAATCTCAGATTCTTCTGTATTAGGAAAAAGTATTGTCAGTTTTGCAGCAATTATAGCCAATCTCTTTCACTAATTTTTAATGTGACATCACATTTATACAAATAATCATTTGCCTTGGAGAATTAATGAATATTAGCACTGAAATTACATATTTCATTAATGTATAAATTCCAGTGACATTGATAAACATACACTGCCTACCCTTGTGTTATGTATGAAGTATTTTTCAAGCCTCAGAAAAAAATAAGGCTTGTTTTTTGCTGGTAAGATGCATTACCTTACTTTGTTTTAGGTCATAATGAGAGACTCTGAAATATATAGCAGGTGGTCCATAGATGTTTTTTGAATCTGTTCTGTCAAGCACTAAGCAGCAATAAACTCTGGGGGAAAAAAATACGTGGTCATAATAAAGATTACAATTCTGTTCATTAATAAGACATGATAAAATAGAAACCCGCAGCATACTGATGATCAATATTTTTTAGGAAGTTCTCTCCTGTTTCTTTGGCTTAGTATAAGAAGGACTAGAGAAAAGTGTAAACACCAGCCAAAAGTCGAATAGTTTGTGTTTCTACAGGTATCTGGATCAAGTAGAAGAGCTTTACACCAACATTGGTTGCCTCTTGTACTGTAAAGTAACTGTTAAAAAAATGTAAAAATATATCTTGCCTGGCCAGCCTGACAGGTGAAAGCAGGAGATGTTAATTATCTAGATTTTAGCAAGACATTTGGCACAGTCTCCAATTGCTGCTGGAAGGTCCTAACAGCCCGTACCCACCTTTTTCAAGTCACCTTGTTCTTAGGCAGGCGCCCTACACTGGTTCCATTACTCCCCACTCTCCATGCTGTTAATCAAACTCAAGCCAGCAGGATGGGAAAGTTCCCTTGTCAGACCACAGCGGGAAGATTAAGTCCACTCTAGTAGTCACCACACCAACAAGGACATTAGCAACCTACAGCAAATGGCCAGGAGGCCCAGGTGAGCAGGCAGACAGAGCACTGAATGTATGAGGAAAGGCTGACGCAAGACGCAACTGACTTGAGTCACTCTGGAGAAGAAAGGCCAGTGGGGCCACACAGTGTTCTCTTAAGCGGCGTTTCAGCATCTTTGAGAGAAGACACAGCCACGTTCTTCTCGTAGCTTCACACTAAAGTCACAATAAGCAAGAGAAGATGCTCAGGTGACATCTGCAAGCAATGGAACACAAAGGACCAGCTGAGCCTATTGGCAGGTGACCTCATGACGAAAGACAGGGAAAAGCCCAAGGGCCTCAAAGGTTTCTTTTCCCTTGGCTGTTGCTGGAAAGATCTGCCTGTGGGCTGCCCAGGTGCCTGAATCTGGTAGCAGAGCAGGGGTGAGCAAAGAAGCCTGAGCTTCCTTCATTGAGAGGAGGATCAGCTCAGAGATCACTAGATGCTTCGAAAGCAGAGCAATAGCCATGTTAAGACTAAAAAATGTGCATCTCTTTCTGGTTAGCTATTACACAGATGTAAACCCTGCAAATGTTAGTTTTCAAGGACATGACATGGTAAACCCTACCAGCTGTATACATATAATTTGTAAGATTGTAATGAATGTTAACCAGTAAAGCAATAGTTTCTTTGGCTGCCCTGTAAAGGGTAACTCTAAGCATTTTTCCTTGTATGACCAAGGCAGTTTTTCCCCAGCTTTAATATATTCACACTAAATAAGTATCTCATTTGTACTAAGGCAGCAGGTCTCCCAAGCATAGTAGAGGTGAAATATCATAGGCAGAAGTTCCACTTTGAAACTTATATTCCAATACCACACCAAGTGCACTTAAATGCTGTAAACAATTTAAATCAGCTACCTATCATAGTCATAGCAGTCCATCCCCAACAAACTTCAGCATTCATGAGGACAATCAGCTGATTATTTGCCCTGCTTCTTATTTGTATCAAACAGTATTTCTGCTAGAAAAAAAGCAACACCTAGTTACCTCATGCACACTGAACAGATAGACTGTAGCACAGTCCTGTTGATAAAGAATTCTCTGGGGTCTGTGATTCTCCTTTAACAAGACACATCTCCAGCAGCACTGTTTTCTACAAAGCATTTGTGCTAGGCTTTTGAATATTATTCTGCATCTGTTACGCCGTTCATACATACAGTCCAATAAGTCTTCGTTTGATTCGGCACAACTTCTATTGAGAGATACAAAAGCTTTGCCTGTGCGAAGACTGACACTATTAGCAAGAAACAGCAGCAGGAGGATTGCTTCCTCGCGTGGGAACCTTCCTGCAGTCTGTGCCTTCAGCGAGTCATTGCACACAAAGACCACTAGATGGCAGACCTGCCTTAAAAATAATATGCCGACGCATGTTTTTCTAAATGAGGAGTTGCCTCTGTGTGACATCAGGGATTTTCAGATCCTATCCTATTTCTCTGAAATAGCTTCTCATGTACATAAAAAATTAAAGCACAGAGGGTTTAAATGTCAGTCCAGTTTTCATCATGAAAACATGATATATTCCTAGGGAAATTAAGAAAATTCATGCATGAGTAGTAACTTTTAACAATTTGGAAAATTAGTGAGGCTAACAACAGCACTTGTATTTTAGTGGGGTAAAGCTCTTTCCTTACAGGAAACTCATTATTGCAATTTGGGCCTAGGTCTGATTGTTTCTTGTGATAAAAATAACTATGATGGGTTACCCAGAGCAATCAACTACTTCAGCTTCCATAGTACTAAAAATATTCTGAGCATTAGCAATTTTAAGAATCCAGGATTCTTAATTTACATTTACAGGATTCTAATACCAGTTTCCCAGTTTTGTAACTTATTCTAGCAGTTGTTAGTTCAAATCAGATTAAGTATCACATGCTTCAATCACTAGGTGATTCAGTTTTATACATGGAAAGATGGGTTTTAAAATACATTATTTAAATATTTAGAGTTAAACTCTAGGTCCAGCAGTTCTTACATCTGTATCCTAAACTAGCTCCTTAAATGTAGATATGCAGCCCAACATGTTTTTAGGGGGGGAAACAAACAAGCAAACTTCCATGAGATTTGGATTTCTGTTTTGACTCCTAATTCCTCAAAGCTGAGCTAGATCTCTGAGCTTTTTGTTCATTCCAAGCTAACAGCACTAAGAAAAATGTCTTTTCTTTGCCAAAAGGAGTAGAACACTCTGAGATGCACAGTTATGTCAAGCTTATGGTGAATATGAATATACAAATTCTCCCAGAAATCCTGTGATACCTTAGTTCATTGAGGTGCAGACAGCTGAATCACCAGGTATACAGCTTTTCTTGACAAATCTTGTTTTGTAACTAATGTGGACTTGAGCAACCATTCTACACATATTTTGTTCTCGTCTCTTCATATCACAATCTACTACTGCTCATTGATGGCCTTGTTCTAAAAGAACACCTTTCAATTCACTTAAGTCAAAGTTTTTCATGTATTTTCATTAATCATCACGATTAATATTGTCCAATTATTTTTTTTTAAAACAACAAACTTTGGGTACTTGGAATAAAAGATTTTTAACACTTTCAAGTACTGCTGAAAAGAAAATGGTTTAGGTTTCAAGGGGGAAATAAGAACTTTGGGCTTGCTGGTGTTCTACACCTTATCTCAGAAGTGTTAACTATTCTGTCACATTGAGATGATATGGTTGGAGATGACTTAAAATTCTGTAGTCTCCAAAAGCTAGCATTCTACCAATTCTGGCAAAGGAAAATCTTTTCTCGGTGCTGTTAGCTAGAAATGAACCGAAGGCTCAGTACGCTAGGTCAGCTTTGAGGAATTAGGAGATTTAAGTAGTGAGCTATATGACAGAGCAATAGAATTTATTCTTATATCAGTTTGGTAAATTTAATACAAATCTTGTAGGATTATTGGTGGGGGTTTTTTGTGGTTCAGGGTTTGGGGTTTTTTTTCCCCCTAGTAAAAAAAAAAAAATATCTACTTTTCAGCAATTAATATATTCCAGAAGCATAACACCAGGAACTCACTAGGCACCCCTCTGGAGATACATTACCATCAATAATTTGGGATCTATAAATGACACCAAGTAAATATAGAATAACTTTGCATAACAGTACAGAAAAATAAGGCTATAGATAATTCCTACAGGAAAAGATATTTTCCCTGTGAATCATTATTATTTCCCCCTTGGAAATTAGACTTAACGTGTCTTTTCTAAGACAAAAACAGCAAACGTCATAAAGAGCAAAAAGGAGTGTGGCTTAGAAGAGCTCCTATCACCCTTTAAACCAGGAAGACAAATGAGATGGCTTTTGTGTACTGGAGATGTCTATAGCAGCAAATAATATGGCACAATAGTAGTTAATTAGTAGATCAAAGCATTTAGTGCTGAGACTTCAACATGTTAACTGCATGAGATAGGAAGGTTTTCACTTTCAGATAGATTTAGTCTGCTGGACCATAAACAGAATTGTTCAAAGCTGCCTGAAGGATGAACTTTTGGGTTGGACACTTACACCTCCACCAGAATTTGAAGTGCATTTGGTGCCCACCTGGAGCTTGTAGTTTAGTTTCCTTGGAAAAAAAATCCACTTTATACACCTCAAGGTTTCAGGTATTCATAAGCATTTGCACTAAACAAAAAGTAAATAAAAAATTAAAAAGTTTCCACAAAAAGCTTCATTTTAACCTGTGCTTTCATGTAATCTTTAACTTCAAGTAGAAAAAGAAATCTGTAGAAAATTAATAGATTTTAAAATATAAAATTTATGTACAAAGAATATTTTTGTATTAAACTATTTCATCAAGGGTTTGGTGTTCCATACCAGATCATAAATATGATGTACAGATACCTTCCCACACACACACATACAGTCCACTTACTCAGATTAGAAATCCTCTAGTAACTCCTAGCCAAGCAGCTTAATTAAGAAAAACTAGTTTTAAGAGGATAGGTCCTTGAACCATGTGCATTACAGACTGCCAGCCTAATAATTACCCTAGCTGAATGATCTTTTTTTGACCCATGTGGTTGCCCCTTCAAGTTACCCACCATTGGCAGAAGAATAATTTTGGGGGGAAGAAAAAAATTATATATTATTTTTAAGCTTCTGTTTGAAAACAGTTCTCTTTTAAATACCTTAACACTACTTTACAAAAGCTAAAAATCGTTCTAGAATTCCGTCATACATATCTTCATCAGTTCAGCATGGATTCCTCAGAACAAATGTGAGGCTAATGATTGTTACACATTAATTTGAAATTTGAAGCTGACCCTGTAGTTTTGTTTCGTAAAGCAGTCATATTCCTGTCACTGACTATTCACTCCTTTCCTTCCCTGCTGCTACATCTTTTCTTTTACATATTAAATGGCTCTTGCCTTAATGGTCTATAGACTTTTCAGAGTGCTGTCTTATTGTATCTGACTGACACAAAAGTAGACCTAACCTTTCTTCAGAAGTTCTGGATTAAATAGCTATACAAATATCAAAAAGCAGAAGAGGTACATCAATACATTACAAAACAGAGCTGTTTTGTCTGTTTCATAGCTCTGTGAGAAGACAGTTAAATTAGCCTGTAAGAGTGAGGACACATTTCTGCTTTATATTATGACACCAACTATATTGATAAAGACTAAAGCTATCTGTCGTTAACTTATGAAAGCAAAATTAGGCAACATACTATACTCCAAAGTCTGTTCTGTGACAACTTTAAGTAGAGCAGAGTGACCTCTCCTATACTGCCAGCTCGGAGAGCCAAGAGTTTGGCTTCAGACTGGCTGAGATTCACACTCTGCAAGTATATTCTGGCAGCTTATAGAATCAGAACTAGAGTGCATGCATGAGTGTACACAACAGAGATTGCTTGTCACGTAAACACTCTACTGCTTAGCTCCACTGCGGTCCAGACAATAGTAGCTCAAGCATCTGTTCTCCGGCATGTAATTTACTTTTCAAAGTAAACCTCTTATGTTTTACTATTGATGTTATGATTACTTCTTTCCTTTTTATTATGCCTCAGTAGTTCAACTAATAGCATCAACAACTGCTGTTAAATTTTTACATTCAGCAAGGGAAATGTTAGTTCGTATGTGCCAACCCTTAGATCTACATACAACAGTCACAAATAACCTTTGCAAGCAAACTCTTCAAATCAGAGAGAGAAGAAAACTGGATCTCTGAAAGCTAAGTCATACATTATATAGGTATTTGAGTTACATCAGCAAAAACAACAGCTCAGTATCTCAAAAAGGATGAGAAATTCACAATAAGAAAAATAAATAATTCCTCTGATGGATACATTTTTACACAAGTTTAACATGTTCTACTGTCAGATTGCAATGTATCAAACATTGAACAGAGTTTAACTAGTACCTGAGCTTAAAAAGCAGTAAGCTGCATCAGAAGCTGGTCTCTAA
>JAVJGI010000040.1:9546193-9579751 GCA_035590275.1 Ibycter americanus
TAATTTCCGCCCCCCCCCCCCCCCCCCACCTTATTTCACTGAACTATTTATTTCATTATATGATCTATGTGGCTATGAGATTAACACATTCTTCTGGATTTGCTGGCTGCCTAAGATTAGCAGCTCTATTTAATCAGATGCCAGAACTAATTCCAGTATTAAGACCATGACTGACAAAAAGTCTTCTTATTCACATCTCAGGTGCAATCAAGACTGCTATAGGTAGACAAGGGTAAACAGAAAAACAGTGCCTTTAGACATCTTCTGTACCTGTCAGCATTACTTTCTTACTTGCTCAGTTTGAGAATCCAGAACTTGACAGGGTATATGCTGTCATATATGCCCTTTATGAAATGGTTGAAAGTCCATGCGATATCTGTTTGCATATCTGCTGAATAAGTTAACAATTTCTACGTGTAGGTCTGAAGCCATAGTGAAATACCTTGCTGACCCCAGTTATTGCAAAGAGTTGCCATTGGTGTTTAATTGCTTTCCAATCCTATCACATTTGGTATTTTATTGCTTTAAGAATTCTTTGTGAAGAGCAGTTTAAAGAACAAGCTATATTTTACTCTGATAATAATAGTGTCTCTGAAAATAATGCTTCTAATTCTACTGTTGCAATAACAGCAGTCACTTCACAGCTGTCACCAACCCATTTCATTGACAAGAAAAAGATTAATTTCTCAAACGATGATGATTTAATGGAGAAGTACAATTTGCAACTCTTTATGATTAAATTATGCCTGAACATCTTATCACAGCCATCCTCAACCTTTCTGACCCCTGAGAAACAACACCAAAGAGATATCATGCTGAAGGCAGTACAATACCTTGCTCTCCCTGTTTAGCTTCACCACAACAATGGTGGCCTTTCTGGGTGCACAACCAGCAAAGCATTTCATTAACAACACACTGCATGGAACTCATACTCTATTATCCACCACTTTAGGGTCTTATAAAGATAATTCATACTGTAAACTCACCAGAAGAAAAGCTAGATTTTCATGTGCTTGTGAAAAGCAGCCAATATATTGTTAGTATCAATGGCAATCAAAGAGCATTGTGGGGTTTGGTTTAATTAATTTCATATTTTTTTTCTTTGGCTTGCTTGGACATCTGTATCCTGTTAGTCTCTTTCTTCTTGAGTACCTCACTCACTGTGCGTAATTCCCTACCTTGTAATTTGCTGTTGCATTCCCTTGCTTTATGCATTGTTTCTCTCATTTGCTCCCTGCACCCCCACTCCCCAATAAATAGTTAAATAGCAATGTTTTAATAAGTTTCAGCCAACATTTCTTAATTTTTTTGATTCCTGCTAGACTAGACTCAACTAACACATGCAACCAGATGTCTCACAATTTGAGGTCAAAAGATCAACTAAGCAAAAGTTACACTTTGGTTTTGATCACTGTCTCCTATCCCAGAGAAGAGAGATACTACACATGCTTCTATAGATGTGGTAGCTAAGCAAAATATTTCCATAGTTTGAAGCTTTCCTAAACCAGCATATGTTACAGCAAAACAAAATGAGTTATTTTTTCCATTTGTAATGTTGCAAACCCAGAGTAGCTGTTCTGAAGCTGATTGAATTACTTGTTCACCACCAAACTTAATCCCAAACATTTTACATCAACTTTCTGACAGCAAAAATCAACATCATAACAAATCAAAAAAATCATCAATGCAATTAAGATGTAACACAGAATATTTCAAGTCATATTTGTATTCTTACTAATCCAACATGAGTTTACTTAGTGACCCTCTATTCCTGTTTGGGCCTCTGCGTTGTTTTCATACCTAGACCCAAAAGGTAAAAAAGTAATATATTAACCAGTATTCTAGATCTCAGAAAAAATAAAGCTATAGAAGCGATGACGTTGCTAAACCTGTATTGTTTGCCAAATGATAAAGAAAACTGTATACCTGGGGTTTATAGCACAGTGGTTATTATACTTAGCCTTTTATTGTGATAAATTTGAGAGAAATACTGAAAATCACTGAAAAATATGCCCAATCTGTACTGTGCCCCTGATAACACAGTGTAGTAACAACTCCACAACTAAGACGGGAAAGTCACTACAAAAATATATAATGTAATTTGTCTCCTATACTTAAGAAACTTCTAAAACACTGCTCTTTGAGGCATAGGACCCCACACAGAATATAGACTCACAGGAAAACAGGTTGGAAAGGATGTCTGAAAGTCATCTGGTTTGATATTTGGCTTCAAGCAAATGTAGCTTCAAGATCAGATGATGTTGTTCAGGATTTGCCCAGTTAAGTTCTGAAAACCTCCGATGGTGGAAATTCCCTCTTGTTACAAAAATATTTTTCCTCAAATCCATTTAGACTTTTATTTGCTGCAATTTATGGCCATGCTTTGCATCCTTCCACAGTGTACCTCTCAGAATAGTCTGATTCAGTCTTCTTCATAATCCTTCTTAAGGTATTTGAAGACAGCAAACAGAAATCTCCTCATTCTCTTCTTCTCCAGGATAAACAAATCCAGATCCCTCAGCCACTATAACCAGGAGGTAGGCAGGAACCCCTGCTTTCTCTGAGCCCTGAATCTGACGGTAGCAGAAAACACGCTGCCTTTGAGGTGCTGTAGTATCCAATACCTGGCTCTGCACTAACCCAGCTGTATGTTGTTTAAGATTTGCACACAGGTCATACTTATTATCTGTATATAGTTGGCTAATTCAAGGCGACTGGATGTTCCTTCAGCTTTAAACAAAAATTTCATCCTGGAGCTCATAGGCTTTTCTATCAAAACTTCCATGCTGTCACTAAACTTTGTTTTCTATTAATTATTGTTATGTTCTTAATATAAGGAAATATCCATTCTAATCAGTGTTCTTACTGACAAGCCTTAAAGCAACAGAAGGAAAAAATAGCTGCCAAGATGCTCACCAAGAAGAAATCCTAAAGCTTTTAAAAATGTCATTTCTTGTGCATAATATTGTTCAAACAGCTGATCTTGAAGGGAACAAACACCAGAAATTTCACATGGAAGACATCAAAACCTGATTTTTATAATTTGAGAAATATTATGATTTGTTTATTCACTATATCACAACCTTGATTAAGTGATCCTAATTCTCATCACAAACTCTGTTCCTGATCCCAGTGCAGCAAGTTAAAAAATAAGCATATGTATAAAAACTTGTTCCAAAGACAAAATCCAAGAAGGTTCTCATTAATGCAGGCCAGCAGGTGCCTAAGGGGTACACAGTAGTTTTAAAGCTGCAGATAACCAAACTAAAGCTTTTGCCATAAAAGTGCTAACTGGGTTTGTGGCTCCAATATCCAGGTTTCAGGTACCTATTAATGGACATCAGTTAATTTTTACAGTGTAATACTCATTCTCTGGTTATTATTTTCTCATGCCTTAACTAACATGCAGAAGTTTCCATCATTTAACAAGTCCTCATGGTGATAGTGCACATTCATTCACATAACTAAGGTTGTTTGACTTGTCAAGCTTTCCACATCTGATAATTAAAAAGAAAAAACTAAAAACAAACAAAAAATACAAACAACCCCCCCCCACACCCAAAAAAAAACCAAAACAAGAAGAAACACCCCCAAGCTACATGTTTTTGCAGAATTGCACTTACCAGCACCCTGTTCTATAAAAGCAACTTACGTTTGGTGGCAAATACAGGCATTGAAAACCCACCATTCCCCAAGAGTTTTGTGCAAAAAGAACCAACAGAATTTGAATTAGTAGAAGAGAAAAACAAGAAAAAAAGTATCTCCACAACTACGTTGGCAACTAATTTAGGTATAGCTCAACCAGCAGTGCCAGGACTCAGAGAACAATACAAAATGTGTCTGTGTCGTCTGTGGAAACAGAAATGGAAGAAAAATTATAGTCACACCATCTTCAAAGACAGATGTATTGTTAACCAGAAAGACTGGACAACTTCAAATACTGTAAATGGCAAAATGACACATTACAGGGAAAATATATAAAAAGTTAAAATAATGTGTGATGAAAATGAAGAAATACAGCAAATATACTCAACTGCACATTAAATGCCTAAAAAAGACCTGTCTCCTGTCCTCACTGCTGTCAAAAACAGTATGTGAAGAAAATTATTTCCCTAAGATCATTACATACCTGTCTTTGTAACAATTATGCATAGTCAGAAGATACTGTAAACATACATATCTTCCTCTTTTATCCCATACTATTTTGTGGCATCTAGTGCATGAGTTTAAAATTCTAGCCTGGTCTGTTGACCACAAAATCAGGTAGAGATTGATGCAGAAAGCAGTTTTGCATGCGTTATCTCTGAAGTACAGAACCCCTAGTCAAGAGGCTACTTTGCAGAGAATACCTTTGACTTTTTACTATTCTTGCATTCCTGTGACACTTCAAATGAATTTGTGCTTTTTTTTAAGCACTAACATGACCTAAGAAGCCTCTCCTGAATGTGTCGGTCCCTGCAGTTTATTCACACAGCCACTGGATGCCACTACTACCAATGACTTTGTTTTATATGTAAATATTTGAATGCTTTTTATTTGCTGACCAACTTTTTTTTGGCTTATTTTCTGCCACCTTTTCCAAACCCAGTGCTGTTGCAATCTTTGTTTTCTTTGCCTTCTATCCTCCTCATTATGCACTCGATCCTGTTTAATAAACCAATGCTTGTTTTATGTCCGTTATCTCTCAATCCCAGTCTTCAGTCTAAGAATTGTTATGCTTTGGGACCATGGCTTATGTATGAAGAAATTATGCAAAAAATCCTTCCTGGAACATACATGTTTCCATTTTGCAAACTATTAAAACACACTGTCTTCTCTGCTTTTTTACTGAGATGCTTAAGAAATTTGGTGGAATTTTGGCAGCTAAATATATCTCAATCATCAACGTATTCTCTATATGGAAGTAAATAATGTTCACACATATTTTCATATCAGAGTAGACTGATTTACCAAATTATGTTGTTTTATTATAGCAAAAATGGCTAGTCTTTAGCAAAACAGAATACAGATTTTGCTAGCTAACTTCCGATCAAATGATCAGCTTCAGCTAACAAAACTACCCACAATGATTTGTGGAATACCCATCATGCACAAATTCCCTCAAAAGTACAGTACAAATATTAGCAAATCACATGAAGTTACAGTCTCATTAGCAAATGCTACTGTGGCATATATATATTTTGTTCTTTTATGGGGACTAGTCTTCAACTGTGGCATCATTTATATCATTACTGTGAGTTCTGAAAAAATCAGGAAAAAAAATCTCATTACCTCAGGAGTACAATTATGTCAACAGAGCCTATGTTCTACTTGTATTGGCCATGTAAAAATATTTGTTCAGAATAAAAAGGCTTCTAAAATTAGTGTGTAATTTCTAGCTGTTCTTAAACTAAATTTACAATGATTAATACAGATAAAATAAAGAGCCAGATGCCTTCACTAAGAAGAATCTAGGCTCCATCAGAGAAAACAATAATTTCCATTCCTACATTTCAAGATGAAATGATCATAGGACCAAGAAAAAACAGTGGTTTGGAGGACTGCTGGTTAGGCAGGTAGTGTAGATATTTCATCTAGTTATGAATTGCAGTATTCTAAGGAAACTAGGATTAAAAGTTGTCCGTGTAGGATGGAGCAGTAATAAATGTGAGAAAAGTCTGTAAATAAATTTGAAAGAGCATGAGACTAGAATGCAAATGAAACTTAATAGGTGCTTTTCTCCCCCCTTATTTACTCTTCTATGTAGAAAATTTTAGGGTAGAAATGGTATAACTTTTCTAAGGTACCAGAAATGAGCAGGTACTAAGTAAAATAACAAGACTTAGTGTGAAAATGGCACGGTATCTTATTCTCAAACATATCACGACTTCTAGGTCAAACTGTTTTAGATAACCAAGGACAAAATTCTTACATCTGCATTATCAGTCTTCACATAAACTAAGAATAGAAACATAGGAAGATGCAAGTGCAACAGTTCCTATATTAATTTATTTAGAGCTTAACTGTATTCCTTACTACTGCTTATGAGTGTTTGTCTTACAAGATGTTCAAGAACTAGGTGAAAGTGAATCAAAGCCCCACTAAGCACTCCAGTTTGCAGAAATATCAGTGATGAAATTTTGCTTCTTTAAATGAAGTTTTCAGAAAAAAATGAAGGTCTGATACAGCAGATTCAGAATCTCACTACAGAGATTCAAAGGATGATGAATAAACTACAGAAAAGCAACAAAAGTATTGGCTATACTACAGCACACCTGTATATAGAATTAAGACTGATAACCCAGCCCCTTTGACAAGGATTATATTTAGTACCACCGTTTAAAATGTCAGAAAAATTTTTTGCTACTGTGCTATAGTCTTACTGTTCCATATATTTTACATCACTTGGAAAGTTTAGTACAAATTTTATAAAGCTTTTTTTTTTTTTGACAGCATGAAAGCTAGTGCTAAAACTTAATCAAAACATTTACTCAGTTTTACAGAAGTATGATCAATAAAACCATTGATAAAATCAAAGATGCTTTCTTTCACTATCCAGAATCTTTGGTGCATTCAAAGAAAACATCAAACTTTCTTTTTTTTCCTGGAAAATAACTCTTATTATTTTTTAAAAAATCTGTTACTCAGTTGTGGATGCTTGGTTGGTCTTTTCCCATACAGTCCAAGTGCACCATAAAGCATAAAGAGACTAGTAGGTTGCACCTAAAGTCAGTGCAACAGGGAATCAACAGATGTGCAAGAAATAAAAGTTATTAATATAAATCATACTTCTTTAAGCTTTTATTCATGTTTCACACTTTACAAAATTTCTTTCCTTCATCTCAGCCTCAGTTAACTTTTTTGTAGATATGACTGAACACCTGTTATGCGACAGTACAGACCTTACCTGAGAACAGAGCACAGGACAAAAAAACCACCAGACTTACAGACATTAAAAAAATAATTTTAGTTTTTTCTTTAGGGCCATTAGATGTCTATAATAAATATATTTCCCTCTCCCTTTCTAGGCCCACATGCCTGTTCTCCAAGGAATCCCACAATGACATTCTTGGGTTTTCAGTTGCCTTAGCTCATAGCAACAGGTAATACTGTGTCACTTCAAAAACATGTTCAGATAACTTAATTACATCCTACATCCATTTGAACCTTTAACTGGTGGACTCATAAAATATTTGCCAACTGAAGGTGGGGTTTATGGGGTTTGTTTTTTTTTTCTTCACACATGGTAGAACAGCTAATTGGCACATTTAGCTGTGTTTAGCTCTCTAAAGCCCATGCACGCCTGACCTCCTATAAATAAGAACACACTCTCAAAACGTGGCTAGAAGAAGCCAACCACATTTGACGAACCAACACAGAGGCTTATAGCAGCAAGCCTG
This sequence comes from Ibycter americanus, assembly GCA_035590275.1. Taxonomy (NCBI): domain Eukaryota; kingdom Metazoa; phylum Chordata; class Aves; order Falconiformes; family Falconidae; genus Ibycter; species Ibycter americanus. The sequence continues at coordinate 9,553,573 of JAVJGI010000040.1, forward strand.
ATTATTACTTTGGTTTTAGTTGGCTTTTTATGTGTGGCACAGACTTTTTAGTGATGATGCTACTTTTCTTCAGCAATTTGTAAGTGTCTCCATTTTCTAGCTGTACAACTAAGCCACAGACAAGAGTAGTTCTACTATTCTTATTAACTTTAATTTCTCTACAGAATAGCGTGTAATTTAAATTTAGTCACTTACTTTCCACTAAATTAGACCACCTTTCTTAATTTCTGTTTCTTCTCTTGATTAAAGATTTTGCTTGATTTCTGCGAGTGGAGAATGCATGCTCAGAAAAGAGTACACTTGCATCATTATTCTTCATCATTCTTTGGTTGTACTTTCCTAGAAGGATTTCTGCTAGGGCCTCACAGCAGCAGTATTCCTTACAAGAAAAAAAAATTACCAAATGTGTAACAAGCTCAGCCTGGTGCAGGAATAATTTCTGTTGGACTTAATAAATTCTTTCCTCATAGCGTTTTCTGATCTTCTTATGGTTAAATAGCTCACATTTTAAAAGATATTATCTCATATTACTTTCTGGTGAGAGAATGCCATACTCAGGCTATGAATACCAAAGAAAGATTATACAACCACAATGCATCTACGCAGAGATGTATCTCAGTGAGTTTGCTATGGCTCCATTTTCTAGATAGGGATTGCTTAATCTGTTGTTAAATCTGGTCTAAATTATCTTCATAAACTGGGAGTGGTTCAAATTACTGCCAAGTCTTCAGGTCTTGTTTGGAGGCAGAACTTGCAGGATCCCTCCAAGCGTGGTTTTCAATAGCTGGGTAGCCCATTGACATAAACTTCAACAGGAGACTTTCAGTTATCCAATTCTCTAGGATTTTTGGCTAGAATCAATACCAACTTTACTGATTTAGTTGTCAAAAGCAGTAATAATTCAAGTATTAGCACATCATCACCTCTTGCCTAGCATCCTGGACATCGTCCAGGTATTCTGAGACATATTATAAACATTGATGGATTGAATTTCTCAGCTTTTAAGGTTCTTGAGTTTAACAGCTTGTCAAAATGGAAAGATTTAAAACTAATCTCCTCCCTATTTGGAATTTAAAAAAATCCCATTATGATAATTGTGAATACTTTCTATGTTCTTCCTATAAATAAGCAGTAATAATATTTAGTACTTCCTTCTTGTTTAGCCTCCTGGACAGGGTTGTTATTGTTCCACTTCGGGAACAAAACTACTGCTGTCATAATTTCATTTCTTCCAACATTTTTCTTCTTGGGTACTTAAGTATTTTTAATTATTTCTCTCTTTTACATATTTAAATATAATCAGGCATTATTAGGTAAATATTTAGTTAATTCAGTGATCAATTCAGTTTTGTACATTAGACTGGAACGTAACGCAGAATAATCTTGTGCAAGATATGCTTGTGTCAGAAAAACATTTTCTGTTTATAATGTCCAAAAAAGCTAAAACACTTGGAAGCCTAAGAACTGCAGCATATATCCATCCTTGACTGAAATCTTCAGTAGTATCTTTTCTTTCATTGTACATAAAGGACTGTTATTTCCTTAGCTAATTTAATGACCTAGAGAAAATTCCAACCTATTTTACCTTTTGTTTGTTATTTGGAATGAAGTTCCCAAAGTATCTTTGTTCTTAAACATTATTTATTCTAAATAATGTAAAATTTAAGAGGCAGCATGAAATAAGCTCTCTGTTCACAGTTTTTCCTGTGTTTGTAAAGACTCTAGAACTCTCTTCATATCAACTATTTCATACAGTGCAGTCTTCAGTGTATCAAAAAATCCGTATGACTATGTCTGAGAGAGCAAGATGAGGCTGCAGAGGGTGTATTCTGAGATGAATAGGAAGGCAGAAAGGATGGTTTGATGGCTTAGCCAATTTAACTTAAATTTTGCCATCTGAAAAATTAGGATCTGTGCATGACCAAATATAATATATATTGCATACATTTGTTTAATAGAGGAGGACAATAAGTATTTTCAAAAGTTTATTCAGATGGTGAGCCAGGATGGAGTGAAGGTCTGACCTGACAGGAGAGCCTGGAGAGTTGTGAACATGCTAGATCATACAGGAACACAGTAGGAAAGCTAGAGGGGATAATCAAGCTCACACTGATGGTATCTCCTGGAGTTGAGCACTCTAGTATACAGTAGGATACCAAAAAAAGCCCCAAAACAATCCAAACAAAAAGACAACTGAGAATGGCCTTGTTAGTTGAGGCAAAGCACCACAGTGAAGTGACTTGTCCAGCTTCCAGAGCAGAAAAGTTCAGGTCACCCCCATGCACTCACCTAGATACACCCTGACCAATTTCCACAAACAATGCAAGCTTTTCTGAAGAAAGGTTTTGAGTTTGTCCAGACTCACTGCTTCCTAGCACACACTCCTGTGTACCCATGGCCAGATACAGAATTTTGAAACACAGTGCTTTGAACACTTGATCGGAATGGTTATATGAAATTCATCTATGTGAAACAGAGAGTGTATGTTGCATCTCCAGCTCTTTTCCTCATAAAATATGGAGAGCTTTCTTAAAAAGAAGTTTTTTATTTGAGAGGACAATTCATTTAGAAAAAGATGGTTTACTTAAAGAAAGTGAAAATTTGCCATTGAGGTTTGGGCTTTGTATTGAAAGGAAAGTAAGGAAACTATAAACAGTTATATATAACTATGTTCAATTTGTTACTCAAAATTAGTAATTCAATAGAAATATAGGAGATGTCATAAGTAATTCTTCAAAAGCCTGAGTAGGGGATCCATTAACAAAACCACAGAAAGGTACCATGATCTGAAGAGAGTAGAGATGCACTTACTGTCAAATGCTAAGGGAGAACTGATGAAGACCTACTTTCAGAAACTAAGCAGTCTTTTTAGTGAAAGAGTGTTCATATTTATACATTGTATTGGCAGATTTAAATATGAAGAAAGAAAGGTCTGGCTGTCAACAATGGGAACTGCTAATAATACTTTAGAACAAGTGATGTTGATAAGAAATAAATTTATATAAAATGGTAACAGGCATGCAAAGGAGTAAAATTATGGAGCTGACTTAAATCCAAAAAACATGGGATGTACGGTATTCACTTTGAAAAATTGTTTCCAAATGTGTCTCTCAAAGTGTATGACCTAACTAAAAAAATATTTTTTAATATTAATGTATGTAAACAAACCAGCTACATTTTTATGGCTACATTGGCAATTTACATGTTTCTTCAATAAATTGTAAAACTATCCCTACAAGAAGCATAATTAAACATCCTAGTCTTTGTATTTCATTCGTTTCCAAGAATCTAATAAAATTCTAAAGCTTGCAGAACTTAATGGCATGAAATATACACTGCATCTGAAGCTCTCAAAGGGTTTCCTATGTATATGGGATCTAAGTTTCAGGAACGATGTAAGCCACGTATCTCAGAGGCATATCCTTACATGAGCCTATCTCATTTTAAATGCTGAGCCTGTGAAAGAGCTTTCAGGTGTCTCTCTTTCCTCTGTATGTCTCATGGGATCAAGATTATGCAACATCATTTTACTATTTGTAGTTCCCTAAATGTTTAAAGTGATACCTGTTGTTGGTTCCAGCTTTTCCTTGCTGGCTACTGACAACTTGAAATATTTATGAAGTATTTTAGAGTTCAGCTAGACACAACAAAGCTCTGCATGCATTCAGGGCTTACAAAATCATTACTACAGCATCGTAACAGCAGCAATATATTTATAAACTATGAGTAGAGATAATTCCATTGGCAAATTCCTTGCTGGTAGATTATTTAATTTTTATTTTGTAAATCTTACCCTATTGTGTTTTAATACAGATGGTTCTGTCTCCAGATACACGGATGATCAGGAACAGGGAAAGAAAATATTAGAAAAAATCCTAGTTTACTTTAACTAGCCTCTGAAAATTAGCCCCCGGTCCAAGAATTGATACCTTATAGTATTTTGTTATCTCTAGTAAAGATTTTATGTGCCATATTTTAGGAAGATCCTTCCCAAAGGAAATAATACCTAACAGAAATTTTCTATTATTATTTCTTAATAATGCAACTTAATATTAACAGTATGTAGTAGTGTTGTATATAGTTATTCATATACACACAGAAGAGAAAGACAAGGAGGGGGAGGGGGAGAAGGATATGTACACATATGTTACTTCTGGTTCAGGCACAGTTCAACCTCAACCTGTTCAAGACTTTGCAGCTCATTCCTATCACAGTTCTACAGTGCTATTCACCTTGATTTCTTCTCAGTATTCACAATAATCTTGTACATAAATTAATAATATGTTATTATAAGTATACAGTGAGTATTTCTTGAGAAAAGAGTATACCCTTTCCCCTTCAGCTGGCTGTAAGCCATACATAGACAACAGGGGTGTCAGCCCATCTCACAGAAAAGACTGAAAGACTCATTCATCATTACATTCTGGTGAGTTGCTGAATGTTGATTTGTATGCACTTTTAAGGAAACACTGCTTTCTCTTATCAAAATGACATCATCACAAGTTATGGTTTTGTTTGGTGATGTTGATAAGTATCAAAATACAACCAGCCAGAATATGCTGAAATTATGTAATGTATCCCCTTAGAAAACACCATACATTATTAAATAGAAAACGATTATCATTAGAGTATCATTGAACAGTGGATGAATGCCAGTAGTGTCTGTGTCATTAATCCAATTTAGAGCATAAGTAACATTAGCACTAAAGAAGTAATACATATAACATCATGGCAAAATTGGCAGAATTAAAACAATATTTGTCATCCTTCTGTTTCATTTTAAGAAGCTTGGCCCTTCCCACTTGTGTTTTCCCCCTGCACTTTTGTGCTGGTTTTGGCTGGGATAGAGTTAATTTTATTTGTAGTAGCTAGTAGTGTTTTGGGTTTGTGCTGAAAACAGCATTGATAACACAGGGATGTTTTAGTTATTGCTGAGCAGTGCTTACACAGAGTCAGGCCGCCTTCTGACTCTCACACCAGCCCACCAAGAAGCAGGCTGCGGGCGCATGAGAAGTTGGGAGGGGGCACAGCTGAGACAACTGACCCCAAGTGACCAAAGGGATATTCCGTACCATGTAATGTCATGCTCAGCATAAAAAGGGGCATTACAATGTAGTGTAGAACCATCCAGATCCAAAAATCTCTGGAAGTTCCCTTGTATTAATACTCCTTAGAGCTAGCTTCAAGGAACAAAATTGAGAGAGTCCAGTATCTTATAGTTGTTATACCATGAAAAAAGAAGAGACCCTAGGACTGCTTTAGTACAACAAAGAGTAATACATGATTAATCAGAAATAGTATGTAGGAAAAACAGTAATGCCACATACATATTTTCCCAGTTTGTCATCATCACCCCTGTACTCAAACTCCCGCTTACTTTGTCATCTCAGTTCTTTTCAGGTCCTGCTCATTTCATGCAGTATTGAAGCTAGTAGTGTTACATTTGTTCAAATATGGTTAGGATACTCTTTTTGCACTTGCATGTCATAAATAGGTAGATTTCACCAGATAAAAGGTGTCAAATACCTGAAGGATATCCAGAGCCTTCATCCCATATAGCTGTTTGAATGGTATAGTGGAGAAACCAATAAACAGTAATTAATGAGATAAATACATAAAATACTTCCACTATAATTTCTTTGTATAGAGATTGTGATAACATTCAGAGACTGATTCAGGGTCAAGATTCTCCTGTTTCAGATTCAAAGGCTGACCTCATCAAGTGTTATCTGATCTCTGTTGTTTGCTTATTGTCTAACCAACATTTATCTCAAATTGCTTGAAGATGCTTTGAGTGCTTCAAACAATATTCTACTACTTATTTCTGACAAGACATCAGATGCCTTTCAAAATGGTGTTGTGGGCTTTCAGAAGGAGATCTCAGTGCAGCATACGACAGCTAGAGGCTTCCCTGGAAGTTGTAAAATTATGGATACCTGTTTGCAGATATCTGTAGTGTAACAAAAAGCAAGCATAACTCCTGACTTCCTCATTCAGATGCTTAATTGTTTCTTTTATTTGACAAAATGACTGGTGTTAACAGTAAAAAAAGCTCTTGGGATTAAATGACTTTGCTTGCTTTGCAGGCTATGAGCTAAAAGATGTTTTACTTTCCTAATAATGAAGAGAACAGTAAAGCAGAGAAGTCAGGGTATTATCAGATACTAGAGATGATCAGGGAATACACCACAGGGGCCTGGTGATATATATATATATATCACATTTCTTAACTTATCCCAATTTCAGAAATCAAAAATACACCTGACGAGAATAATTTTTGGCATATTTTTAATATAGGAGAACTACAAGAATTAACTTCTGACTGTATTTGAACATCTAGTGGAAAAAATGCCATTATTGAACAAGCAGTTTCTGCAGGTAGAAAATCCTAACTGCTCCTGCTTAGCTTTCTCAACAGTCAGTTACTCTTGCTGCTGAAAGCATTTACACTTATCACCATTTTTTTAATTTGTCCAATTTCAGTTTCCATCCACTGGATTTATCTTTCTGACAAGTTCAAAGGATGTTATCAGAGCTTTAATCCCTTGAGATAGCTGACTGTTATACCTAAAATGTCTCTCAAAATGGATTGAGCTCCTGAAGCTTATAGTATTTTCTAGTTCTCTGACCATTTTAATGAGCTTATTTCAGTTTAAGAGATTCTTTTTCCAGATTTTGTTGAGTATGGGTCAAGTAATCCAGAACTGACCATACCAGAGATGTAATAAACTGCCTGCAGATCCACTGTGGATTATATACACCAATGATCATACGGACTTACCTGGATAGAGACCCCCTCACCTTCAAAAGCTAACAGAGTAAGCCATTGGATTCCTTTTTAAAAGAGGGGGAAAGCATATCACTTAAGCACATTATTATATTAGAAAAATTCATGCATTTAACATTAACTGGTCATAAACACAATTTTTTTTCCTCTGGATTTTACTAGTGATGACATTGATGCTCCATTTGGAGATAAACCCATTCTTCCCTTAGCCATAAAGAACTCTGGATTGTTGTAGACTACCCAGGGTTTTACTTTTATATCTGCAGTTTCTTCAAGATACTCAGATTTCTTAGTGATATTCCTTATCTTAAAATATATTCTTTGACGAGTACCTAGAAATATCGTTTTTTAAAAAGCAGTTGTAGTTGTTTGTTTTGCAATCAGGTTAGTAATAGCAGATTCCTTTGAAAGTGAGCTGCAGCTGACATGATCTATCAAAAGCATTTTAGTAACTGTCCTTAATTTATCACTGTTTCTCTCTCATTGTTTTTAAACTAATGATGTAAAATTCTTCAGGAAATACATACAGAACAGCAATAATGTTACAGATAACAAGGAACAATAATTCTAATATTTGTTTTGAAGGCTTCAAGTATCATAACCTTTCTCATAGCAGTTTAACTTTTTCTAAATAGTAGAACTAATAAAGACTTATCCTATAAAGAAAACTATTAACTGGAATTTAAATTTAGCTAATAAAAGATGCCATCAAAGGTGTGATGATAAAACCTTTTTTTTGTTTTATGTAAAAGGCACAGGAATATTAGATTTATGTGTCTCTTAGAAGTTAGCCCTACCGAAATGCAATGGCATAGTTACTAAACAGAATTTGTAGTGTGTCTGTTTATGCACTTTTCAAACCTCTAGCTATGAATAAATCTAAATTATCTTTCAAATATATTTTTTTTATTTCCTCTCCTTCTTGCTTAGAATAATTTTTTACCATTTCTTCTTCACAGCCTGTATTGGCTTAAAACAAATAAAATATATTATTTAAATAAGGTGCATAGTCTTTTATTTTTCTTCACCTATTTTTCTTCAGCAATACTTCTGCAGTAAAAAGTGACTTGGTTTCCTCAGCTCTTCATTCATGAATTTTCCACTCTCCTCCTTGCACATTCTTGTTTTGCATTTTCCTTTTGTGGGTATGTAAATTCATCTGAAGGAGAACTGATAGTACTTTTAATGACTCCTGTTTTATTTTCAATCAAATATGTAAAGTCTGGGTGTACTCGACTCAGATTAAACAGATGTGTCACACTACTGGTCTGAATACTTCTCCCTCTTATTCAGAACAGGTAAAAGGACAACAAGGGCTTATCTTCCCGTGATTGGTAGTACTGATGGGTATTACAATAAAAATGGAGAGCCTGAACAATTAGCCTAACCACAATTTCCATTCAAAAATGCTGATCAACATTTTTTGGGGGGGTGAGGGGTGGGGTGGGATGGCGTGGGGTGGGGGAGTGGTGGTGGTGGTGGTTTCTAAGAGTTTTATTGCCTGCTTGTGATTCTCTGGTGCAGCTCATTTGTACCAGATCAAAGAAAGGTGCAAGAACAGTTTAGCAGCTTTAGTAGGTTGATGGCCTAGGCTAGTAACCTCCTCTAAGCCAAGGCAATAGCAGAAAGAAAACCAGTGTAGAACCATTCAATGTTATGCTGAATTTCACTAAGGAGCTTCATATCAGACAGCCATAGCTCAGCCCTCATGTATCAGCTGGGTTCCCTAGAAGGTGATGAGGAGACTCACCACCTGAGCTGCCGGTGGGTTGGCTCATTCTGCATTCTATCTTCAATTTTACTTCTTCCATTACAACCTCTGTGTATTTTGAATTATTATGCTTTTGCTTTCTCTAAATTAATTCCCCACCCTCTTCCCCTTGGTATCTTGTAACTCTGGAAAATTGGAGCTGAATGTACCCAGATCAATAAAATGTAATGCAAAACCTGACTTTTACACCACGAAATCATATTTTTTAGGTTGCTTAATGATACAGTCTTTTCTGTACAACTACATTAGAATCCTACTCAGGCACTGTAGTAAGCATGTGTGATCATGTGCATTGCCTACATAACATCTTTTGAAGGCCTTCTGACATTTGCAAGAAATAAGAAGATATTTTGTACCCCTGAGATACTGTGTCTAAGACCCAACAGTGAATCACGCACCTCTTTCCACAAAGGGCAATGACCTATCAAGATTAAATGGTGATTTGCAAGGCCTAAATGCAACACATAGTTAAAAAAAAAATGGAGCTACACTCTGAACTGATGGTATGTCAGCTGGAATCATCCAACATCCACAAACATTCATTTTAGATAGCCTACTACCACACCTGTAAGGCAAAGAATTTAACTCAGAGCTGTTATGAATTATATTTACTGGAGAGCTGGAATAAAAGTAAAAGATGAACTTCTGCATTTAAAGCAATTACATATAGATACAGCTGGGGTATACAGCAGAAATTGGTAGAAATTTGCTAAATTAGAAATAAAAATGCATACAAGCCTATACAATCTATGCCTTTTCCTGTATAAATCATGCAAATTCCTGTTGGGGGGTGAAAAAAAAAATTGTTTTAAGGCAAGGATTTTTTGTGTCTTTTTTTTTTTCATGCCATAAGCTTCACTTTGAATTCTTCCACCTGCTGTATTTAGATAGTATGCAGAGAAGTTTTAGTAGCTACAACATACCAAACTGACCATAAGCCACCATCATCAACACAGTAATATAGACATAGTAAGACAGTATAGCTTTTTGTTCAAAGGATCAGCTAAATCAAAGCCAACTTGACTAGCATTGTGTCAGAAAGTTTATGAGCAGTTCAGCTTATAAAGTCATGCCACAAATAAATAGGGGGAGTCGGATGAGGATTTAAAGGGTATGAGACTGCTAGAGACCTTCTGTAAAAAAATTGTTTCCCTCTCACATTTGTCACCTGCTGCATCCTACACCCTGCTTCCCCCAGAAAAAAAAAAAATCATATAGTTTTGTGATATGAAGGGTGCTGGACTCTCTTCAGAGCATTTATAACCCTTATATAGCATAGTGCACTGGCAAAAGGGGATGCCTTATGCACCGATGTATGATGTGTCTGCCAAGTAAAGAGGAGCTGAGACTATGGTGATGGGTTTGATGTGAGGCAGTTTAAATTGATGCCTCCTGGGGGGACACAACTTGTGCTTTACAGATGCTGAGCTGGAAATTGTTTCTACCTCTTTTTTTTTTTGTATCATTTCTGCCAAGTTCAGTGTGGAAAATAATATTCCTTGAGCTGAATAAAATTAGGATTTACCATACACTGAACAGGTTAATAGCACCATAATAGAATCCTAGTGCAATTGCTAGGTTCTTGCAGGTTCAGTTGTCACACCTCTGTAATGTTATTCTGCAGTCCTTGAGTCATCAGGACCCTGTAAGACTGTGATAGAAGACGATGTGAAAAATCTTTTCCAGCATTTGAATCTGTATATTTAATGCAGAGACAAGCCATCTACATGGACTGAGGCTAGATTTCAGTACTACTTAGCCTCACTTTAAACATCAAGATTCTCTACTGATTTCATAAAAACAAAGAAAACAGATTGGGAGCCATATGAGGTCAAAACCTTCCTACCTACATCTGCCAAGTAAATACCAGTGTGCTACCAACACATAGTACAGATGTTGGTGAACTGAAATCCCAGCCAGAAATTAAATTTTCATTTTAAATTATATTTATAATTTAAGGAGGTACACTACTAATGGTTAGGCTATTATAATTTCACCAGAATAAATGGCATCAACATAATCTTCCATGATTAACTTGTGAACTTATCGTGAAAGCATCACCCTAAAGCACTAGCTGACGAAGGAGGTTAAATAACCTAGGAAGTCTTCAAAATATTTTTTCAAAATTGTTAGCAATAAACCCCATGCTGAGTGTTCTGCTCTTCTCTCTAGATAAAGTCAATGCTGATAGCAAGACTGCAGAACTGTTTTACACCTAATGAAAAATCAAACTTGTTTCAGAAAATTAGTTGTCAGATGTTTCCAGTCAACTTCTGTTCATTAGAGGATCATGCTTGACATCTCAATAACTCCATCACCGAATCACAGAATAATTTAGGATGGAAAACACCTACGAATATCATCTAGTCCAGCTTCCTGATCTAGCTGGGGACAAACTTCAAGTAAGATCCAGCTTCAAAATTAAAGTAGGTTGCTCAGAGCCATGTGCAGCTGAGTTCTGACCATGTCAAAGGATGGAGATTCATCATCTTCTCCCAGTCACCTGTTCCAGTGTTTGAGCACTCATTTACAACTTTTTTCCCAATACCTAATGGGATTTTTTCTTGTTACAACTGGTGTTCACTATCCCTTGTCTTTTCAGTGTGCCCCTCCAAGAATATCATAACATTTTTCTTTCCACAAACAAATAATTAACTTTGATAGTATTACTTTGATTGAATCTGATTATTTGTTCAACATGCTCAAATGCACTGAAATTCAAAGATTAACATAGCGAAGCCACAGGCATTTCATAATTATTTCAGTGATACTTCAGTTGTTTCATAATGTACCAAACAGACTGAAGAACTAGAGCAGATAAAGGCTGGCAACAAAGAGAGTTTTTATCTTCTTGAATCTTGGAAACTCTCCATGTACCGTGACTACAACATGTAGCCTCTACCTCTAGGTAGGATATTTTTAGGATATCAGCTATGTTAAGGGGGAAAAAAAGTGAAAGAGCATTCTAAACCAAGCCATTGGCCAAGGCACATGTCACCCATAAGTGATCTTTGCTTCTTCCACCAGTATCAGATTTTGATTGATTTCTCCAGCTGCAGGAAACTCTTTACTCTCTTCTTCCAGCCAAACGGATAGAACCATCTGAGAGAAGGCAAGCTTAAAGAGTTACATCTTCAGGAAAAGAAAACTAAGAAACATTCAAGGAGAATCACTAAAATCCTTCATTTGAGACACGCATATGAATTAAGACAGCTCAGATGATCACAATTTCTGAGTTGTCCTACAGAGACAGTCAGATGCCATTTTGAACTTGGAAGAGGGAACTAAATTAAGGTCTTGAATGATTTTATACCTCTCTTACCTCCACAGAAATACAGATGATAAAATCTCCAGATGGTAATTTTGCTTTATGTAGAGACAAAAATTGACATCTTTATACTTTGTATGTGAATGAGACCAGTTATGTTCTTCCCAAAAAATTATTCCACAATATAGTTCTTAAGTATGTGCAAGAATTAGTTGTGCCTGAAAAAAGTGAAAGATCAAAGTAACTGGAAGTGCAAGAAGTGAGCCTATTACCAGAAACAGAGGCTCGTCCCAAGTCTTTGTAGGTAATTCCACCACTCCATACGAGTAGGATATTTCATTTCTGCACAACTGGTGTCTAAGTGTAAACTGTTTATTGGAATATTATGGAATTCTGTGTCTCTACTTTTCATTTTCTTTATAAAATAAACATCCAAAAGTGATTATGATCCAGTTTGTGGCTGATACCACTGGTTCTATACAAACTTAAACAAGCCGAGCACTTCTGAAGGTTATGGGGAGATCACAGCAAGGTGTAGGAAGTTTTCATATATTGTGGTATGAATATATGTTACAACACGCATAAAAATCTGTTTATTTGTATTTCAAGTACTCCTTAATGAGTAAGCTAAGGGATTTTCTACCCCTACATTTTTTTGTGATTTATGGCAATTCTATTCAGTTGTTTCAATATTGAATTACTAAGGAAATGCTACTACTATTTTGCTGGTGTTAGTTGAATCATGAATGAAAGAAAGTATTAAAATTAAAATTCGTCCTTTCAAGTAAGTCTACCTGACCTCAAAAGAATTGATGCAAAGTGGAGGTACAAATAGGGACAATATTTGACAAGCCAGTCTTGGCTTTTCAATCCATATGAGACACACAGTTAGGGTCTGTTGGGGCAAGACGAGAAAGAGGACAACAGAGGAGTTAGTTGGAAATAGATGGGGAGGATATAAACAAATAAAAGGTTTTGAGATCTTTCTGCAAAGCTATTCTAAGAATTGTTGCAAAGCAATGAAGTAAAAAAACCATCTCAGCTATTCTGGAATCACACCACCTAGCCCAAATGATAATATTTACGTTTGATGAGGGAGATAAAGGTTTTGGATATGTCCTGGTCTAGTAACAATGCTGAAATACTTAATTTTTACTGTAATTAATTTACAAAATTTAAATAGTAACCATTGATAGACTAAATGCTTTTTTTCTTGTATTGCTTCTCATACATCAAAAGAGAGTAAAAGAGAAGCATTTTGAAAGCACAGATGCCAGAAAAGTCAGATGACCAGAATAATTGCCTGTGCTAGGAAACAGAATCAGAGATCTTGTACACACGGTACATAGCATTTCCACATTAAGGTCTTGACCAAAATAGACAAGTTCAAACCTGACAGTAATCTGAGTTACATCTACTACTGTTCAGAGCTGCTGAAAAATGTGAAACCACCACTACCAAAATAAGTGTTTGCAAAAATAAGACTAATGGTCCCCACAGATACTATCAGAATTTACTTGAGTTTAACTGACCTTGCCCATGACTGGAGGATAAATTAGATGAGTTTCCAGGATCCTCTCCAGCCTGGGGCTCTCATATCCTTTATAAGAGCTCAACGCATTGTTTAACTTACTACATTCTTTGTTTCACAAAGTGACATAAGGAACTGATAATAGGCACTGCTAGAAGTGTTCCTCCCTTCTTTTGACACTGCGTAACAGCACCTACGGGCTAACAGCCAGGCTTTTAACAACGACAATTCATCTTGTGAAAGCTACATCAGACAAGAGTTAACATATTCTGGAGCTATGCATACTATGAGTGCAGATCATCCCAGCTGCACTAAATGCAGTAAAATTAAATCTAATTCTTAGTTGTGGTTTTTTTTTTTTTTAGAAAATTGAAGTAATAAAAGTTTGTTGCAATTGAATCTGCACATTTTATACATGCCGAGGAGACAGAGAGACCACTGATGTAAAATCACTTAAGTTGTCTCTGGTATTAACGTCGGGTAAATGTGAAATTATTGAAACTCACAATATCTGTGAATTACAAAAACAAGTTGTTTGGCCTGTCACATTATATAAGCACAGCAAATGAACATTATAGGAGACAGATTAGTTGAAGGTAAAACATGAATGCTGAATGAAAACAGCTGGTCAGCTTTTGTGAGACTGAAAAAAATACTTTACAGAACTTTCTCTACCAGACAATAAAACAAAACATACTCTGGTAAAGATAAACCTTACAGTATAATAGCCATCATTTCTATTGTGAGAAAATCAACTGACTGATTAGCAATTTATTATATGGCCAAGCAGAATTTTAAATTTGTTTACCTAGTAATCCTTTGGGGCCTTAAAACTGTGTATTTGCATTCATATTTCGGTTTCAACTTGTTTCAGTGAGACATTTTGGGAGCCAGTGACAACAGTCCCTTTCTCAGTCTCTTTCTCTATTTTGCCATCTGCTGACACCTCATATTCTCAGTTGTGGAAGGCTCTTGTGAGCTTCTTCAAGACAACTTTGTAAGCAAACAAATTACCCTGAGCTCTGTGCTTTTATCAGGTATGCAATGTGACAGTTTAGATGATAAAGCCCCAAAAGGCAAAACAGCCTGCAGTGCTTTGTAATATTCTAAAATGACAGAGACATAATTAGGTTAAAAACAGTCTAAAACATTACCAACAACATTGTGTAGGAAAAAATCGCAATTGGTAGTATGATATATGAAAATCGTTCTGCATCGATATGTTATAACAGGTACACCTTCACAATGGAGGATAAAAAGAAATTGCAAAGCTCAAATGTAATTTGTATTACCTTGGCCAAAAGACTAGTTGGAGATGTAATTCCACATGTAGGGAAATTTAGGTCTCTAGCTAGATAATTTTTTCCCATCTAGGAAATCTGATCTACATAAAAACCTAGAATTTATTTTTACTTATGCCTAAATTAGGAAAAGCAATATAGTTTTATGATTAGTATAGCACCACAATGAACAGTTCAAATAAAGTGAAAAATTTAAGAATATTGTAGCTACTGCATGCTTACAATATTTTTTACACGCTCATGATAATATACTATAGTTGAATAGAAAATAGACCTGAGGAATTTCACCTAAGTTTTGATGAAAAACATGGAATTCCAAATCAGTTTTCCCCAGGACATTGTCATTCCTTAAATACTCAGGCTCACAGAACTTCTGTGGACTTCTTGCTGCTTGAGGAAAGCTGTGGCCTTTTACATCAAACAAAAGATGAAAACCCAAAGCCTTCAGATCTCAGGATTAGTAATCAGTGCAACATGAGTGGGAACACTCTGGCTGGAAGAAGGATCGATTCATTGTCGGTGGGGGGCTAGGTTTCTTCCAGCTGGGGCTGCCCGTTATCTCAGGTAACAGCAGCCAACAGGCAACTGCTGTAACATACAAGCCATGCTTTGTGGCTGTGACCAACAAACAAACCACTGCTGGAAAATACGTTCAGTATTCAGTGTGTACGACTATTAAGACTACACATGAGCAAAAGCAATTGTATACCATTGCTCAAACTGCAGTGTCCACAGCATTGTAAACTTCAATTAGCTTAGACTTCTGTTTTAACCATTTTTCAGAAGAGGTGACTTGTATGATACTACTGAAAGAGACAGTAGTTTGGCAACGTGAGAATTCTTTCCATTTGAAAGAAATTTCAATACAATAAAGGTGAAAATATTGAATGCAACATATGTAACATACAGCCTTTTGCATTTTGTCCAGGTAAACAGGAAAGAAAAAGTTGATAGAATCACCCCTTTTCTGCATCTTAGGAAATGGGTAGTCTCAAACAGTGCATAGCTCCAGCGGTGCTATATGACCCGAATAGAATTGTGCAAAGAGCACCTGAAGAATGTTTACTTTAAAAAAAATAATAACCATCTTTGTTGGAGAAATTTAAAATATACATATACTTAAGACTCTAGAAGAATAATATTATAAAATAATATACTCATTAGAAGCTGACATAGAAAATGATGTATCAAGTAGTAAGTTAATTTTACCAAGGTGTGTTACACTATGACTGTTCTGGTTAGTAAACAAACTAAATATGTCTGAGACTGAGACCATTCTCCAGTGCTGAGACCAGCTGCCACTGAACAGCCTGCAACTGTAATATTAAACTCTCTGGTCCTTTGAAAAAGGCTCACACACAAACTGCCAGTTGGGAATAATTCCTGGAAATATCACTCTAGCTCACAGACTGCACACACGAATAACCTGAGGGAGTGCCACTTGGCACAGGCCAGAAGCACACAAGCCATTGTTCTAAGGGTTTGACAATACAGGACACTCCTGGGTACTATTTAATTTACTAGTATAGATACAGCCTACAGACCCTCTATTTTCAGTCTCCAAATATGAATCGTACCAAAAAACAAAACAAAACAAAAAACAAAACAAAACCAAACAAACAAAAAAAACCCACACAAAACCAAAACCGACTGAATCAAATAAAAACTTTTCAAATTAGGCGAGCTACTTCTGATTATTTTGCATATGTCCAAAGCTTGCTATGAGTCTTGGATGAATGCAAAGAGTAATATCAGCTCAATATTAAAACCACCACACTGGATTTTTGGAGTACTATGTCAAAGGAAGCTAAAGAATTCAGTGTCAAGTTTCCACAGGAACCTTTAAAATTTCCGGTAAAGGTATCTTAAGGAAATGCTCCACATTTCAAACATACACCTCCATTAATACTTTATTATTTTACCTGTATTGTCTGTATATGAACATTGGTTTGCATTCCCAGACCCTCACTTAATTAAACCATAGTTGCCAAACTACTAAACCCAATATTTTGTCTTAAACGGAGATTGTTCTCAAACTTTCACAAACTTTAAAATGACACAGAAAGCATCATCATAGGCAGATATGGGATAACAGAAGGGTCTTATGATGGGCATATAGCCAGACATCTAAGATGCAACTGTAAAAACAATTGCTTTTACACTATCAGGTGAAAAAGAATTAAAAAAAATAAAAAATAAAACCCCCAAACATTTTATGGAGGATGGAATTTTAAAAATCTCTTCTGTTTAATTTTAACATAAAACCTACATTTGGAATAATTTCAAAAGTAGGTGTTGTTTCAAAGGAAAAAAAAAAAAGAAGAAAATTTGCCAAATGTTTCAGGTGATCCATATCTATATTTGTAGGAAAAAAAATATTTTATCAATATTTCTTGCCCAGCGCTTATTTTGCTAACATTATTTAACACTGTTATTGTTTGAAGGTATCATATTGCTTTAATTTTCCTAAACCTGCTGCTCCAGAGTAGTTTAAACTAGTCTAAGCCAGAGAGGCTGACAGTCCCCTGTCTTCTTCATGTCAGTACTAGGGCTTATGCAGCCAGATGGTTCAAAATCAGTTAATTTGTGTTAATTTTCTTTCATCTGGGTGAGATCCTGAATCTAGTTTATTGTGTTTCCAAATATCCATTATAGCTAACATGAGTGGGCTGGAATACATAGCCAGAAAACAGGGAGAGAAGGACAGAGAAGTAAAATCAGACCAAAGTGGAAACTGGAGTAACCTCCTTATGACAGTAGTTTACTCAATTGCTTCATGGCACTTGCCTTAGTTTAGGGAAATTCAAGACTGATTCAAGTGTGTCACCATGTTTTTTATGCTATTAAATCCCTCCTCAAAGAAAACTGTTCAGCTTCTCATCTATAGTTTGCTCCATAAGAAGGAGCAATTATAAAGTCATAGTATCAACAGTTGCTTTACATTTAGAATAGCCCTATGAATCATGCATTTCAAATTTATTTTAATCAATAAAACTAATTATTTACAAACAAACAATAGTTACTTGACTAGCTTCAACAGCAAATATTTATAATCAAATTGAAATTTTTCATTATATCCAGCTCTTAAACCAATATTCATTACAGTCTTCTCAGAGGTCATTCCTCTGAACTGAAAATCTGCTGAAAACAAAAGTTATACAAAATTTTAGGTGGGTGTGACCACATTTCTGCAAAGATTTTTTCTTAGCAGGAGTACTTACTCTCCCAAACTGGATTCTGTGGAAAATCATTATAACAACAGCAGTGAAATTCTGAAAGGCAGCAAAGACATCATCATTCTAAAAAGAAACCAAATTAAATTTTCTGATTGTGATAAAAAAATATTGTCCATGTTATATGATAATATTTCATTTGCTCTTTACACATGTTGAAAATACTTCCAATGTGCTGCAGCTAAAGGATGTGAAGTACTCACTAGTAACAGCAGAAACTGAACATCATCTCAAATTGTTGATAAATTTGATGTTTCATGCATTTTAATCTGAGCTTTGATTGCTAGAACCCTATTAAATGCAATGTTCACAGAATCACAAAATGATTGAGCTTGGAATGGACCTCTGGAGGTCATCTAGCCCAACCCTCCCACTCAAGCAGAGCTACCTAGGTGAGACTGCCCAGGACAGTGTCTACATGGCTTTTGAATATCTGTAAGGATGGAGACTCCACAACCTCTCTGGGCAACCTGTGTCAGTGCTCAGTCACCTTCACAGTAAAAAAGTGTTTCCTGATGTTCAGAGGGAACCTTCTGTATTTCACTTTGTGCCCGTTGCCTCTTGACCTGTCACTGAGCATCACTGCAAAAAGCCTGACTCTCTCCTCTTTGCACGCTCCCTTCAGATATTTATATATATTGATGTGATCCCCACTGAGCCTTCCCTCCTCCAAGCTAAACAGTCCCAGCCCTCTCAGCCTTTCTGCATACGTGAGATGCTCCAGTCCCTTCAACCATCTTTGTGGCCCTTCTCTGGATGCTATCCAGTATGCCCATGTCTGTCCTGTACTGAGGAACCAGAACCGGACACAGCACTCCAGGTGTGGCCTTACCAGTGCTGAGGGGAAGGATCACCTCCTTCAACCTGCTGGCAATACTGTGCCTAATGCTAGTTACAGGCTTCTAACTAGACTCTGTACCACTGATCACCACCCTCTGGGCCTGGCCATTCAGCGAGTTTTCAATCCACCTCACCCTCTGCTCATCCATCCTGCACATCAACAGTTTGTCTCTGAGAATCTGATGGGAAAGAGTGCCAAAGGCCTTAGTGAAGTCCAGGCAGACAATATGCACTGCATACCCTTTGTCTACCTAAGCAAGTCACCTCATCATAGAAATTGATCAGGTGATCCAACATTACAGTGCAATTGGAACGTAAAACAGACACCTTAGGGTGTCCACAGGGAAAATATATATTAATATACATATCAGGGCTCCTCAATCTAATGACCAATATAGAATAAAATTTAAAAGTATATTAAAATCCTCCTTTTTTTTTAGTAGCATCTTTGTTTAATGGAATGCTTCCAGTCATTTCCTACTATACTTGTATTCTGCAAGTTTATTTGTCTCACTCCCATTTTTTCAGTACAAATAAGGCAAACATTTCAGACCTGTGGGAATGCCCTTAAGGGAAAACAGCTTTACTTTCTGCTGCCTCTCAACCACATTAAAACATTTGTGACTCACTGAAAAGATCGGGTGTTCCCACAATTTTCAGCAGGGGTTGAAGGGTCAAACTGAAAGACAGGTGTGTACACAACAAGTAGTTTTGTGCTGAATGAAAACCAGCCCAAACAATAAAATCAAAATGTCTTGAAAAATCATTTCTTCTATGAGCTTTTTTCCCCCCAGCTTCATCTAAAGGAATATCTTTACTGACAAGTTTCAGACTTGTGTTGGCAGAATATCTTCCCGTGATTGTGGCTCTTCAAGTAGCCTGGAATTGGGCTGTGAAGAGATGTCCTGTGTTCCTCAGAGTGGGAAGAGAGACTGCCGAGCTCCCAGGACAACAGGCACTGGACATGACTGGTGATAGCAGTGGAGGAAATAGATCTGTTTAGCAGAATAAGAAAGATAAAGGAACTATGTATGTTTTGGGGGAAACAAACAGGTTCTTAAACAATACTTGGAACTGATGTAAACAGATTTGGGGGATTTATAAGAACAACGAAGCAGAATGAAAAAGACAGCTGGGAAGAAGACCTCAAGAACTGGTAGGGAAAATTTGGTCTAGGTCCAGATGCGTGGTAAGCACAGAACAGAAGCAGGTAAGTATCACAGAGTCAGGCTAGGAAACAGCTGAATGCTGGGGGAAAGGCTGGCAGGGACAAAGGGACATCATTAAGTGGGAACAGGATTTTCTGCATACAGGGACTGGAAAGAACAGACAAAGAAGAAAACAGTCTTTGCAAGATGAGGACAATGGAATGGTGATGAGGAAACTAACATGGGAAGGAGACAGGCAGGTAAAAAGCTCCAGGTCTATCAAAAATGAGAGTTCAGCTTGGAGGGAATGCTATCAGCAAATATTTCATTGCCTCTGGTAAAGCAGGTATCATCCATTTATGGATACCGTCCTCTTTCATACAAGGTGCTGACAGTTTGAACTGACAGTTTCTTCATGGTCTGGGCTGCTTGCCTCAAAAAGCCCTGTTAACACATACAATACAGTTCTAAAAACATTGCTGATTTCATTTTGCATGTGCAATTCAGTCTAATGACATGTTTGCACACATGTTCCAGAGGACTACCACTCTGTTTTGTTCCCAAAAGAGACACTGCTCATTAAATGAGCAGCTGTTAAATAGTTCATTCTGTTATTCAATGTCATTCTTAAGTCTTATTTACTATGCACTGTTTGATTCCACTTTGAAGGAAGACCTACTGAATTGTTAATTTCCCTGGGGCTTTTCACTGCTCCATCATTACAGCATTTGAAGACTTTGACGATTAATATATCTTTACAACACATTCTAAGCAAGGGAGCACTCTAATCCCATTTTGAAGATAGGATTCTAAGGGCTTCTGATAATTTTGGGTGCCCATTTTGAGAGAGATTGCTATTTACATGTCATACATTTCAAGCACAGTTTGAATAGATTTTTATCTTGCAACTTTGAGCATTCAGCCTTTGGCAATTAAGTCTTTAAAATCTCAAATTTATCACTTCAAAATGAACAGACAGCCTCCAAAACATTTAGGCAGGTTTCCTAGTATCACAGATTCTGATGTAGGCACTGGAGGGATATAAGTTTGCTCTCCATTGTGACTTTCTGCTTTGTAGGCTATGAAATTGTCTGTTGTCTTCGTGAGTCCTTTCTTCCACTCACAGGAACACAGGCTGAAGTCCAGCAAGTGACCCTTTAGCTAATAGGAATCTTCTGTAGTTGCAACCATAGAATTCTGTTCATAAATCTATTCAATATGTAATTTTTAACCTTTGCATAGTGGGATTTCTTCTAAATCTTTAAATCATTGAAGAGAAAATTAATCCTTTACTTTAAAAAGGCAAGATTCCTACAGAAAAAGTGTATGCATTCAGAAGTAAACACTATTGCACTATATAATCACTATTAATTTGAATTCTGACATTCCTTAACCTAAGTGTTTGATTTTACTGTAACACTCGTATATACATTGTGCAGTTGCAGTACATTCCACTGTGTCCTTGTCAGATTTTTTCTGCTTTGCTGATCTCACTTGTAAGATGAAGAGTTGCTGCTTTTACAGAAGGCCCATTACAACAGCTTGCATGAAGCAGTGAGAAGGCTGAGGATATTTATTTAAACCATTTTGAACTCTTTTCCAGGTTCACTTAAGAGTTTACCATTGGTTCTAAGGCTCATCAATGTCTTCAATGAACTTAGGGCAAGTAAGTTCCCCAGGAACTGATTCTCTTTATATAACAGGGAAACAATAAACAATTTTGAGTTTAACCTTCAGTTTTGTAACATTTAGTCTACAAAAGAGTTAATCCCCAGCTGCTGTTTTAAACTCTCTGAAACATTCAGACACTAAAGAAATCCAGAAGTCAATGTACAAGTGAACTCAAGAGGAGCAGACAAACCACAGGCTGAAATTCTTTTATCACCAGGAGTCTGATAAATGACAGAATGCCAAAAATTGCCATTAAGGATCCATGGTATGAGAAAGAAATAAACAAAGCCACCAGCTTAAATGGTAAATTAAAACAAAAGGAGTGGTTTTCAGCTAGGCACAAAATTCCTTACTTGAGTGTCTGTTCCCACAGTGACCAAAGCTGGAAGTGTGTGATTTCTGGAAACAGCAGAAAGGCTTTGACTCTACCTGTAGGCCTGCGCTTGCAGAATAGGTGTCCTGGTAGCAGATGAGGGGTTTGGACCTCTGTCAAATGAAGCATCAAAGCTGTCTGAGCATGAAGAATCATCAAGAGGAAGCAGTGAGTATTAGCACTGGGTAACTTCCTGCTGTGGAGAACAGAGGTCCCCATCTGCCAGCTTGACCTATTGTGTAAGGAGGTTTGCTTCTTACTGAGGGCTCAGCACCTTCTGGAATGCCATGGAAAAATTGCTGAGGTTTATCCAACCCCTCAGACTATAACACTCTGCTACTTTGCCACCACATGGGCACCAACAACAGTGCCAGCGGACACCTGGAACATATCAAGATTGACTACATAGCCCTGGGCAGAGCTTAAACGGCAAGGAAGCCTAGGTGGTGCTCTCCTTGATCCTGCTAGTGAGGAAGAAAATATTAAGGAGAAATAGATGGATTCTGTAGGTCAACAACTGACTGCACAGCTGGTACTGAGAAGAGATTTAGTTTTTATGACCATGGGACCCCAACTGAGGTTTGTAGACTGCTTGGAAAAGACGGGATCCACCTGATGAAGTGAGGCAGAAGTATCTTTGCCAACATGCTGACCAACTTGGTGAGAAGAGCTTTAAACTAGGAGGAGGGAGGTGAACATCCACAGTCAAGTGAGCAACTGTGGACTGAGTTGGCTAACAAAGTACTCAAGGGGATGTGGACAAGACAGACCTTGTAATTATCAAAACATGGTTGAAGGGACCCCACTTCAAACGTATGCAGATAAATAAGAAAGCACCTATGGGTCAACACTATGCATAAAACTTTCACTTTTCCCAGGAAATCGGTGTGATCGAGAACCTCTTTGAAGTGCCTATACAATAACGCATACAGTGCGAGGAAGAAATAAAACAGTATTAGAGGTCTGTGTGCAATTGCAAGGTTACCATCTCATTGGGAAATATAGTGAGATACTTTACATGACTGGACTGCTGCAATGGATGGATACCAGCTCTTTAGGAAGGACAACCTGGGAAAGTGAGGAGTTGCCATTTATGTGAGAGCTCAGCAGGAATGCATGGGCAGAAGATGAGCCAGCAGAGGGCTTATTGATCAGGATTAGAAGGCAGACTAATATGTGGTTGATACTCTGTGTGGGTCTTCCATTCTGCCTGATCAGGAAGTAGTAGTAGATAACACCTGCTTCAAACAACAAGAATCCTCGACTTCACAGGCCCTGGTCACAGCATCACAGAATCATAGAATGGTTTGTGTTGGCAGGGACCTTAAAGAATACCTAGTTCCAAACCCCCTGTCGTGGGACACCCTTGGAGGAAAACATGATATTCCAGTCCTAAAATAAGCCTTCAGTTTTGGCATTTTATCCCCTCAGATTGAATTTACTAAATGGAATTTTTTGAAAACTAAGAAATACTGATTTCAAGGAAAACCTTCAACTCCACCAGTTCAAAGAATGAGACTGCAGAACAGAGCTTATAAGCATTTTACCAGTTGTTTTACTGAAAAGCAGAAATGTCTTAATACTTAACAAATCACATGCAAATTTAGGACAGTATTAATTCCAACAATACTTTTAGGCCTAGGCTGAAGAAATCACACCTTCACTTCGGAATTACGCCACATTTGTGAGAACTATTTATTTTCATATCAGAGCATGGTGAGTCCCTATCCACCTCCTAATGGGCAAAAATTGCCATCTTCCATTGACCTCATTAGGGTTGGATCTGATTTTATGGGGGAAAGAAAAAAAAAAAAGAAGGAAAAAAAAAAGAAACAGTAAAGCCACGGTTACTCCTGTTGCAGTTAAGAACTGTTCGTGACTTATGAACTTTCATTTCTAGTCTTAGTACCACCTTGCTAGATATTTACATGTTTTGCATTATATAATTTCTATACAAAGCAAAGCATTCATGAAGTCATATGACAGTCTTGTTGCTTGATTTGTCAGCTCAATCCTTCCAATGTTGAATAATGCCAGCTTTAGCAATTATTAATTACTCATCCCTTCTTTTTCCCTGTTTCCCTCACCCCTGTCTTGTTTCACTCTGTTTCATTCATTTAAAACTTAAAACAAAAAATGGGTTTTTAAAACAAATTTCTATTCAAATGTCATCTTTAATTGATTGGCAGGTCTACACGCCGTAGGAAACCCTGAATTATTAAACACTAGTCAGTTCAGCAACCTTAAAATGAAGAGTGATCAAATTACATTAATGCCTCCATACACAGGCTGTTTCTTAGATGTGAAACCAAACTCTCATTAGGTTATTCTTCACACATTTCCTTTTCAAAAGAAAAACACCTTAGTCTTATCTATTAAATTGTTTTCCTTTTGGAGCCAGAATTTAATCCTGCCTACTTAGATCAGGAACATTCATAACTTACTCCGTGCTACCATATATGGTTAAGTTTAAGAGTCAATATAAACTCAATACCTTCCCCAAAACGTGCAGGCTTATTTGGTAGTCACTCAAACATAAAAGCCAAGAGTATCACAGGGGGACAAGACAAAATGAATATTTTTTGTTGTTATGGAAGCTAGGTTGAGGAGGGAATGGCATTTAAGATTTTTAGAATAAGATTGATTTTAGGAATCTTATACTGAGATTTCAAAACCTAGATAGATAACCATAAAAACAAATGTATATGTTCTATACAGAGCAGTCAACTGAAACTTCTTAGCCTTTCTCTTCTGTGAGAGAAAAGGAAAAAATGAACAACAAATGAGAGAGGCTACGTTGTCAGATACAGAAGTAATTTTCCTCACCAGAATTTGATAGTAATTACACAACAGGAGGAAGATGAAGCTC
Source organism: Ibycter americanus (assembly GCA_035590275.1). Lineage (NCBI taxonomy): Eukaryota > Metazoa > Chordata > Aves > Falconiformes > Falconidae > Ibycter > Ibycter americanus. The sequence continues at coordinate 9,578,365 of JAVJGI010000040.1, forward strand.
AATTCATACAGGTTCCCTTTGTGACTGGTCAGGTCTTTAAGGCATATCTACTTATGCATATGTGGATATACATGTATAACTACACAAACTGGTAAAGGTATGCAAAGGCCATTTTAAAAGTTATTCAAAACCCTTACTTCACAGGTGAAAACTGAAGTAACATGTTAAGTTATGTAATAAAAGCTCATCTGCACACCCACACAGTGGCACAGAGACAATGGCAGGAGGGGAGTCCAAATAATATACTAAGTTCATCACAGAAGAGCCATCAGCCCATCAAAGGCCCATCTCCACACAGGCACAGGAGCACAAAGGTACACAAAAGCAGATGGGAACCCAAGCCAAGGATGCCTGAGGAACAAACGCCCTGTCTGGGCTCCTCCCAGGGCTGTCTCAGCAGAGCCTAGGGGGTTCGGCTGTGGGGCCAGGGGAGTCCCTCACCAGGTCTAGGGTGTGTGAGTGTGGGGGTGTGTGGGGTGGGGTGCGCACAACAGCCTGTACCAGCAAGTAGAGCAAGGCTTTGTATGCCCAGGTCCCAGCACAGCTGGGGAGATGGATACAGGAGCCAGCAACTGGACAGACTAAGTCACCTCAGCTGCTGGAGGGATCTACCTTGTACAGAGATATATGTGTGTGTGTATATATATATGTGTGTGTGTATGTACATATATGTATATGTTCTCACCAGTGGACTTTCATCCTGTCCAGCCCGAGAGAGCAGCAGAATGACACTGTTGGTTCTGTCTGCATTCATGTGAGCACTCTTGAGTGTCTGTATGTGATCTATGTGTCTGGCCACAGATATATGTGGTGTAATACATGTGCTCTGAGTGTGCATGCCTACTGGGAATCCATCTTCAGCCTTGCTGCTGGTGGGACCTGGGGACATGGAGCTGCAGCAGCCTCACCTCTCCTGTGTTGTTGGATATAGCATGACATTTTCATCTAAGAATGTGGGCCATGTAATTGTTTTAACTTTGTCACAAATAGGATATTGAAATTAACTGATAAAAACCCCATCATAAGAGGGAGGCAATACTAGCTATTCTATTTCTTTAAAAAAAGATCGATTGCACTCCTTGAAAAACATAAAATAAAGCTTTTTTTTTAAAGTCAAAACTTTCATGCTAAACCAGAATCTATACAAAGCAACTGTAGCTCAAATTAAAAAATACCCTGTGGCTAGTAGGATATTTTTTCTGTTTGAGTCTTAACCCTTTGCAGATTAATTATGCATATATTCTATATTTAATATTGGCACTTACTAAGGAAAATGATGATGTTAAACATCTGGAGTACCTCCAGGTCCGCAAACCCCAAGCATATATGTGCTTGGGTTCAGATGGGAACGCCCAGTACCTCCCCCACGGTGAGGGGTTTCACAATG
>JAVJGI010000040.1:9584048-9598283 GCA_035590275.1 Ibycter americanus
AGAGAGGGTATAGAATACACAGTTCCAGTTACACCCACTCAGTGATAAACTGGTCCCAGCCACTATAACTAGGACAAATTTCTTCAAATTATTCCTTCTACCTTGGTATTAGTTTACAATTAACATATTTAGCTTCAAAGGCTCCCAAATCAAACTGTGTCAATGGATAATAAAACATTACTGTATTCTCCTACAAGCCTTTTTACCAAGAACTCATTCTCAGTGAGTTTAATAACCTACTTCAGCTACTCAGCTGAATATACAAGATTCACTGCATACACAAGAATTTTGTAGCCTAGCGTAGAACTAAGTGATATCGTCTAAGCCAAACCATGATTCAAATGAAAGTAAGTGTTTTGCACTTTCTTCTATAGCCACACATGTAATGGTCTAAGTAAAGACACAGCAGTCGTGCAATAGTCATGAATGTTTTTATGTGTCATTTGTGTAAAGGCAGAAATTAGTCACCTTTGTAGAAACAGACCCTAAAAAGACAGCAATCATAACAAGCTCTTAAACTGGATTTTTAAAGCAATATAATCGGGTAGATTAATTCCATTGCCTATAGTGTTACACAGACAAAAATGAAATTCAGTAGTGGGATCCATTATAGCAACAGGTCTAACCACTACTGTTATGAAACTTGTTAAAAGAAACCTAGCATTGACTAATTATCAGATCTTGTAAAAAATTTATAGCTTTATCTACACCACCACCCCCCCCTCAGTACCCCTCTCCACCCCCAAAAACAAACTTTCTTCAAAATCCAATAAAGAAAGAATGTCTACGCAATGACCTATAGAAAATAGATTTCCTGGAATATCTTATTTCTTCTGTAGGCCAGGCTTTAGGCTATAGTATAACTTCTACAGTGCAGTGCTTGCCTTTCTAGATGAGGAGAGCAGACTGAATCCTGGAATATGTCTCAGGTAAGAAAGATGTCAAAAGATGGGCTCCAAGTCTGAGCTACCTGCACCAAACAGTTTACTCAGCACATCAAAAGCATTAAAAACTTTTCAGGTTTTGGACTGCTATATGTAGTTTAGGCAATATACTTCAGTCCTCATCTCACCACTTTTGTAAAATGAGAAGTAGTTTGACCAGCTTTTTTCGCTGTTCAAAGTTGTACCCCAAAATAATTATGCAACAGATGGAGCTACATTTGTCTCAAAGTGCTTTCTGTAACAGGAAAAGACACTTAGTTCAGCACTAGAAGAGGTGTTAGAGGACCTCTCAAGTATTGAGAATGAATTTATTTGAGAATGAATATTTACTAAAAAGATCTGCAAATGCTCATTAATATTTCTATTAAGGTATTGTAAATAAAATTCCATGTCCTTTTTTTTTATTTTTTAAAAGCAATTAAACAAGCAAAAATTTATGTGAACTAGTAACAGAACAAATTCTGTAAGAAATTCTTATGTATCTTTGAAAATGGAGGAAAACAGTACTGTAAGGAAGGATTTTTGAAAAGCCAAAAAATTTTCAAGGCTAAAAAATTAATAAAACCATTGACGTTGTTGCAGGAAGAATTAATTACAGGATTTTAGTCAGGTTTTGGTTTTCATTTGTCAAAAATATGTCATGTCAAAAGATGTTTAAAAATGTTTCATTAACATTTGTCCACAGCAAAATAATCAAAAGATTGTATGGAATAAAATAAACATTATTATGCCTCCTTCAATTACTGGGCATGTATACCTCAAAGTTATTCAGATAAGCACAAGTAGCAGATTATAATGCTTTCAGACTGAAAATGTCTAAGGTACTTTTCACTTTATTTTCAATGATTTTGTGACCTTTTTTGTAATTTTGTATAAAGAGTGCAGTAAAGAAATTTAGTTTTAAACTTGAACACTAGGATATATCATGGTTTGAATTACAGAACTATAAAATCTTGCCTTACAGCGTGGGCAAAAATGCCTGGAAAAACACAGAATAACAATGCACAGTTATAAGTGAACAGCATTTCCTGACTTCTAGCTTGTTGACTCAGAAGACATTTCATTAAGAATTTTACAATTAAAAAATACTTTAATGTATATAATAATGACATATTAAACTTCTAGATAATTCCATTTTAGATAGATTATAAATAAACTTATTTTACTTACAGATATTAGCTATATGGGCTGCCTAAGTATTAATCTGCTTGCTACTTATTAGCTGAAGATAATATCCTTGTCTTTTCTATGCAAGCATGTAGAACATTTTAGTATGCAGGCCACAACCTCCTCATAAATAAACTTTTAAAAAACTTTTACCTTGTTTCTGTCAATCAATGAATTCAAATAGTCCATCAGACTTGTTAACAATGGGTCATGCTTTGTTGGTATAAAAGTCCAGAGCTATTTTTTGACTAAGTAGTGCAGAATATCATTTCAGAAGCTACCTGCTTCGTATGAGACTGAGAATTTCAGCATTTCCTGTCAGAAACAGTCACTAAGGAAGCCTGATAATACTGTATGTAATCCAAAGTGCTTAAATACTGAAAATGCTCATTTTTTGCTTAACAGGCCTGGGCTTCATATAATTACTTGATTTTATTATATTTTTTTTAGTCTTGGGAAGAGGGAAATAATACTTTTTTTCTTCCAAATTGTTATAGAAAAGATTATCTCAAATTTTATCTCCCAACCCCTCAAGTGAAAAATCTTTCTAAAAATTAGTTTGAAATGATAACAGAAATGTTAAACTGATGGCAGATACAATATATCTGTGCTCAGATCTGAGATTAAAATTCTTCTGATAGGGGATTAACATTTTACTCTTTGTACACCAATTTTCTTTCAAGTATATCCTAAACTCGATATGATACTAATATGCTATTTGTCCTGATCCATCCTGACAAATGAGGCCAAAATAAATGTTCTACATTGCTCCAAATGAAGTGTCGTCATTGAGTTTGTGTGGCAAGATTTTGGTAGCTGGGGGGCTATGGGGATGGCTTCTGTGAGAAGCTGTAAGAAGCTTCCCCCATGTCTGACTAAACCAATGCCAGCTGTCTCCAAGATGGACCCGCCACTGGCCATGGCCGAACCCATCAACGACAGTGGTAGCACCTCTGTGATAATGTGTTTAAGAAGAAGGGAAAAAACCTGCAACTGCAGCTGGAGAGAGGAGTGAGAATATGTGAGAGAAACAGCTCTGCAGACACCAAGGTCAGTGCAGAAGTAGCGGTCAGGGGTGCTCCAGGCACCAGAGCAGATTCCCCTGCAGCCCGTGGTGAAGCCCATGGTGAGGCAGGCTGTGCCCCTGCAGCCCATGGAAGTCCATGGTGAAGCAGATATCCACCTGCAGCCCATGGAGGACCCCACGCTAGAGCAGGTGGGTGCCCGAAGGAGGCTGTGACCTGTGGGAAGCCTGTGCTGGGGCAGGCTCCTGGCAGGACCTGTGGCCCCATGGAGGGAGGAGCCCAGGCTGGAGCAGGTTTGCTGGCAGGACTTGTGACCCCATGAGTGACCCACGCTGGAGCAGGCTGTTCCTGAAGGACTGCACCCCATGGAAGGGAACTACACTGGAGCAGTTCATGAAGGACTGCAGCCCATGGGAAGGACTCACTTTGGACAATTTTGTGGAGGACTGTCTCCGGTGGGAAGGACCCCACACTGCAGCAGGGGAAGAGTATGAGGAGTTCTCCCCCTGAGGAGGAAGGAGCGGCAGAGACAGCATGTGAAGAACTGACGTCAACCCCCATTCTCCATCCTCCCTGTGCTGCTGGCGGGGGAGAAGGCAGAGGAAATTGGGAGTGAAGGTGAGCCTGGGAGGAAAGGAGCGGTGGGGGGAAGGCATTTTTAAGATGTGGGTTTATTTCTCATTATCTTACTCTGATTTGATTAGTAATAAATTAATTTCCCCAAGTTGAGTATGCTTTGCCTGTGATGGTAATTGGTGAGCGATCCCCCTGTCCTTATCTCTACCCATGAGCCTTTCCTTAACTTTTCTCTCCCTTATCCAGTTGAGGAGGAGGAGTGATTGAGCAGCTTGGTGGGCACCTGGCATCCAGCCAGAGTCAACCCACCACAGTGTTTTAAAAGAATGTTAAAAATACCACTTCTTTTTCCTCTGGAAGTTTATTCACACCCCACCCACCATAATTAGCCCCAACTACAAAAGTTTACATGAACTAACTTATTTTCCTGAACATAATTTTGGTTTATGAATTTGCATTGTCCTCAGATTTATAAAGTGCACCTACACTAACTGCAGGTAAACTGACCAAGACAAATATACAGACAAGGAGAGGAGATTCAGTTCAACTAACTTGTCATCATTTTTTCTGGGAGTGAACAAAGTAATCTGAAAGCAGCAAAGTCTACCCCATACAGAGAAATCACACAAACCTCATAATTTTTCAGATTTGAAGCTATAAAAATATCTATTGTGAGATGAGCATGGATATCTGATATATGGTGGAGGCATCACCCAAGAACAGATACAATTTTCACTATCTGACACCCAGAAAGATATGAGACTGTTTAAGTGGGCTTACTGGTATCTGCACACACCCTTAAGAAGGCTGTTGCAACAAGAAATGCTTTAAGATCACTGGAAGCCTGTGTCTGGAGAAAGACAGATACACTTAGAGAAAATGTGAGAGAAGGATAACATTTCCTGAAGAAGGATATATCTTCTGCTATTCTTTATGTATAGATAGATATATATATAGCTAGATTGTAATGTTACATGAACAAGTGAAAACCTAAGTTGAGAACAAATATACTTGGAAGACTTTTTACCATTTATCTTTCGACTAACACATAATATGTTTGGTCATGAAACACACTCATTACTCAGATCAGCTACATTTTTGCTGGTCCAGGAAAATGTGTACCCTTCAGCATATGGTTATTCCCCAAAAGTCTTTGCTAAAGAAAAAAAAAAATTCATTTTTTCCAGATGAGTTTGATAGTGACTTAATGATTTTAATTGACCTCCGGTGTTTCTTTTCATGTGCCAGCTCTGCACTTCGTTTGACCTCCGGCTTGAAGAAACTAATTAAATAAGAGCACAGAGGCAACTTTAAAGCTCAAAAGAGCCAAGACAGATAACAAAAGAGGACTTTCTGTACTTTTTTCTCCTATTTCTTGAAGAAAGGAGTTCTATATTCTTAGTAAAATCCACAGACTGTCCTAGTTAATAAGATCATCTGGGATCAATTACTGCCAGGCATAATGGTTCTTTACTTCGATTTTGAGAATGAGATAGCTGTATACCTCTGTAGAAAATGAACACTGGCATTCACCTTAAAATTTTAGGTTTACATCATTTTCATACATACTTATTTGAAGGGCCTTCTGTCCACTATGTTCCTCCTGAAGGGGACAATTAGGGAAGGAAATCAGCTTGTACGAAGAGTAGCACCCTATAAGAACAGACATTTTTTTCTACATAAATATTAGACAGCTGATTTCAAAGAATTATGTCTACATTTAGATGTTCTATACAAAACCCAAATTTCTGCCTAAAGAAGCATGCATTTTCAAAAGCCAGACTAAACCTAAGCTGCAAGCTGCTGGAGGATGTCTCCATCTTCCCTGAGTACTCTATGTCTTCCATCCTCCTCCAGCTCTTCAGCTTATGCAGCTATGCAGTCAGCCAGGTGAAAGATCTGATACACTGGAAACAAACAGAAATCCGCCAGACGAATTAGGTTTAGGTCAAGAATGATTTTGGCTGTCACACAAGCATCAGTCCCAAAGTATACAGGAAAAATATCATTTTCAATAGCAGAAGTCTTAAGGTAATTTAAGTCAATCAAGAAATCAAGTACTAAGAGGAAAATTAGATGATTTTCATTACCTGTACAGCACAGGGTTTACAAAGAGGCATTCTGTAGTGTTAACCTACTATACTGTGTATGGTACTTTTGCAGGATAGTGGCACTTCACAGAAGTATTTTTTTCACATGCTGCAAACAGGTGTTCAGCAGAAGGACATGCAGAAGAAACCACAAGGTCATTGTGTTACAAAATAAAATTTACACAGCTGCATCCACTTCCATAGGAAGTCTCATTCACTCTTGAGGTTTTACTTATATTTTTCTATACACTATTATTCCTGGACCAAGTAATTTCATCACAGGGCACTACATCGTACAAGACTGCCTGGTAATGCACAAAGAGTGCAGAGTGCTGTAGTGAATACATATCATATCCGCCAAGAAAATGTGTATTCAGTCTCATACTGTTGAGCTGGAAAATGCACAACAAAAAAAACCCCAAACTAATCCACACCCTAGCAGAGACACAGAAAGGCTGTATAGCAGCCACTTTAATTTCTTCATCTTCTACTTGCAGCTGCCTGAACTGCAATTAATTTGCACATGTCTGGTTTACTGCTGTAGACTTTGCACATTTCAGAATATGCCTGAATGTGTCACTTGCTGTGATCCTACCTATCAGAGAGTCGATACTGCCCTAGTGGTTATAAATATTTCTTCATATTGTACAATTGACTATCCATACAGGTAGGTATCTGAGCCACTGGAAAGGCCTAGGAATTGATCCTAAATAATTTGATTGCAACCGAACAGCACAGGCTGCATTCACAGTATCGTCTCACTTGTAAAAGAGATGTGGAGAAATGTCATCTGTTGGAATATATCCAGTTCCCTAGACTGAATGAATTAAAAATACGCTGTCCTACTCCAAAACTACTCACTATAAATGCAGCAGTTTTGGAGTGTCAGGATAGAAATACTGTCAACCCCTAAGAGGCTTTTATTATACAAAGTAGTTCATTGTGTAATACACACTGCCTATATGTAGTTCTCTGCTTGGAAGGCTGCAATATCATCCTTAGAGCCAGCAGGTGGAGAAATGCTTCCATTTTAAAACAGTGAAACAGGCAAGTTCAGCAGCTATGGAGGGAAAGCAGCTGCGCTTTCCAAATCTATTCCTTCCTTATAATCACAAAATCTATACCAGTCCGTTTCCTAGGTAACCCTGTGAAACTGAGACTACTAGTAGAGGCTGGAGGAAGTAAAAAACAGACATAATTTCAAGTTCACCTTCCATTAAATAAGTTAAGAATTGTCAGCTTAGATAAGATTCAGAAATTTACATATTATTTTTTCCCACACACAATGGCTTGTATATGACACTGCCATTTCCACACAATGTCTTGGAATGACTTTGTAAGAGAACAGAGTATTGCACAATTTTTTTCAAGAAGGCATAGACCGGCCTCTCGTGATTATTATAGTTGGTACACAGTATTTTTATTGATCACTTGTACTGAATATAAGCATGGACACTGATACTAGGGAGTATCAGCATCACACAGTCACTGTCATGCACTTCACTGAGGAAGCCTGTTCAGAAAAGAGCTAGCAGCTGACACATTAACATTGCTGGAACCCGTAATATCAAACTGACTAAAGATGCTGAGATAGCCAGTGGAAACTCCCGTCCCACATTTCGTTATCTATTGTCCGTTTAGGAAAAAAGCCGCATCGTACTGGAATAGAATTGCATTTAAAATGTACACATGATTCATGTAAAGAAATACCAGTCACATCCCCTTCCTTAGAATGACATTTCTTGCCCTCTATATCATACCATCCACTCAGTATCTGTCTGTATCGAAAGCATGGGGGGACAGATTCTGAAAGTGCTCTGGATGAAGACAGCCTATAAACCAAGGAAAGAACAGACCTGTGTGCTATGTTTATTTGCAAATTCAGATGCATCCACTCTACCTTTTTGTCATTTACAGAGCATGCATGGGATCGAGTATAGGAAGAAAATATCCATATCCTTCAGAGAATGAGATCTCTGTATTTCAACACAGCACTGTGTGCAAAGCTGATTGTGGCCAGAGTGGACAGACAGACTGACATAGCTGTATTTATATTTAAGATCTCTAGACAGCTTGCAATCTTAAAGGTTCTAGTGTGAATTATAATACAATTTAAGCAGTCATTCTGCCTAAACTCTATTGTTTCTTTTCAACATTAGCCCATATTTGGAAAAAAAAATTCAAATGGAAAAAAATTAGAATTAATATGCCTTAAGTATATTACAAAAACAAGGAAAATGGACCTTTAAATTAAAACAACCAATATTTTAACTAGGGGTTAATAGTGAAAATGAATATTTAAAGAACATCTTTTAATTAGAGAGCATACATTTTTTTCAAAACTCCTTAGTGATAGGCGCAGGTACCAGTATGCAGCTATAGCTGCACCATCTGCTATGCAGGCTTTCAGCTTGAGACTTGCAGTAAAATTTAGGGGAGAAAGCTGATTTTGTACAACTTGGTCTTTGTGTACTGATAAGTTTAACTGAATCTACAAAGCAAGCATCCAGCTTAACCACTCAGTGATATAATTTCTGAAGACACAGTTACTACAAGATATGTAGTTTTAGCAAAGTCTTTATGCATAATTAAGAGATGTTGCATGATCAGTGCTCAGTCCTAGTATGTGTTTCAGTACCTCAGGTACTGAAAAAACAACTGTGAAATACCAAAAACACCTAAAAACTTTTTCAATGCGTTTATCTTTGAAGAAGTAAGCAAACAGATTTCCAGAGAGTACAGGAAAGCTTTTCAACTGGTGCTGCCTTTCAGCCTCATGTAAACTGATTTCCATTTCACAGTTGATTTAAAATCAGAGTTCTCATTAGTATTAAGGTATTTTTGCATTTTTGTGGGGAGTAGAAGGCACCTAAAATGCAACCTTTCCTACAGAGCTTCAGATCAGCTAGGATTAATAAGTGGTCAAACTGTCTGTGACTCCTTACCTTCCATGGGTTTTCAACATTTTGAGGGTTTTCTGACCTGCCCATAGCATAGAGACCTGTATCTCTTCCACTGTGTGCTCTGTGGCAGTGTCTGCAGCAAATGGTGCTGAATGAAGGCTGTATTTGGTGTGTCTGCAGTGCCTCAGTAACATAGGGGACCAACCATTTCACAATTTAGAAGTCCAGCTGAAACTTTGAAGCATTTTGTATGGGCAGGTGCTGGCAGAAATAAGCATAATTAGCCTGTGCCTTGGACAAACTTGCCAAGGTGGCTGTAATCTAAAAGTGCAAGTTAGTCTGGAGTTATACCAGAATTCATGTGCCCTGTCGTGGTTGTGGGCTATATAGCTTACACCAGCTATCTGTCAGGTCTCTAGGTTTCCTCGGATGTGCCCCCATGAGACATGCCTCTGAGTGATGAATTAGAGGCATTTATCACATAATCGATAGTTCCTTTCTAGGTAGAAATTTTTCAGCAGTATTGAGGTTTAATTGGTTTAGATATTTTAGACTTCTTTTATTTCTAAATATAGAGAAAATAAACCTTAGCTGCTCTCTAGTTACCATAGCAACAGTAAGGTATTATGGCACTTATCTGAGACCAAACACATACGTATAGCATTTTCTATGTGTAAAACTAATGTCCAAATCAACTTTTATATATGCTAAGAATATTTATTTTTTCCATTTTGCCTGTTTTACAGGTGACCTTTCAGTGGAAATAAAGGAACAGAGATTTGTTACACTACTGTTAGAATCATAGAATCATTTAGGTTGGAAAAGAACTTTAAGATCATTGAGCTAAATCATAAACCTAACACCGCCAAGTCCACCACAGAACCATGTCCCTAAGCACCATGTCTACGTGTCTTTTAAATAGTAGGATGGTGACTCCACCACTTCCCTGGGCAGCCTGTTCCAGCGCTTGGCAACCCTTTTGATGAAGAAATTTTTTCTAATATTCAATCTAAACCTCCCCCTTGGGAGCTTAGGCTTAAGGCTATTTCCTTTTGTCCTATCACTTGTGACCTGGGAAAAGAGACCGGCACCCACCTCACTACAACCTCCTTTCAGGTAGTTGTAGAGAGCAATAAGGTCTCCCCTGAGCCTCCTTTTCTCCAAACTAAACAATCCCAGTTCCCTCAGCCGCTCCTCATAAGACATATTCTCTAGACCCTTCACCAGCTGCATCGCTCTTTGGACACGCTCCAGCACCTCAGTGTCTTTCTTGTAGTGAGGGGCCCAAAACTGAACCCAGTATTCAAGGTGTGGTGTCATCAGTGTGGAGTGAGAAGGGACAATCACTTTGCTAGTCCTGGGGTGTTAGGCATAGCTGAAGCATCTGGGGTTTTGTGACCAAGTTTGTGTAGTAGAAGTAAAACTTAAACTGCTGAACTATTGAGTTAGTAACTGGAAAGGAATAAATTACATATAGGCTCCAAAAAAAAGGCAGTTAGTCCTACATGAACAAACTAATAGGACATAAATCAACAGTGATGTTAACAGGTATAGCAAGCCACCCACAACAACTTGTTCTGTAAGCCTAATTCTTAGTAACTTGGTTTTCCAGACACAGCTAACCTATGCAATTTTTTTCCTTGCCTTCAGCTCATAGCAACACCTCACTTGAAATGCCATGACAGTGTGGGAAAGAGAGCAAGAGCATGTTTAATTTATATAAAAAGCAATCTTAAGTGATGTTCAAGCCAAATTAGAGAACTCATAACTATTTTTGAAATTCATACTGGCTCATGGTATGCAATGTAGTTACATTTCAGTTTATCATCAAATTACAGAATCGGTTGGGTTGGAAAGGGCCTTAAAGATCATCTAGTTCCAACCCCCCTGCCATGGGCAGGGACACCTTCCACTAGACTACGTTGCTGAAAACCCTGTTCAAACTGGCCTTGAACACTTCCAGGGATGGGGCATTCACAGCTTCTCTGGGCAACTTGTTTCAGTGGCTCACCACCCACACCACCACCATCTATTAGATTTGAACAACTAATTTAAATCTACCCTCTTTCAATTTAAAGCCATTACCCTTCATCCTATCATTACATGCTTTGCTTTTTTCACTTCTAATACTTACTAAAATACTTGCAACAAAAAAAAAAAACCTTTTCTTTCAAGCTGTCTTTTCTATTTTCTTTTATAAAAGTTCTATTGTGATTAACCCAGTTCTACCTCATATCAAGCATTTATTAGCTCTAAATTGCAACAGTGCAATTTAAAGCAACTTAATACAGAATTATGCATCAGTTTTATATCATCATATTTGTCCTCTTCTGGGCATTCACTTCAAAAGAACAGCAAATCACGAGATCTGTCACTAACTGAACTGGCATGAAGACTTAGAAGTTTATTTCCGTACCTTAAGTTTCTGTTACATTAATGAACAGCACTGCACTCGAACACATGGTGTGTCTTCAGAAGAAAGGTATCACGTGCACCTCAAAATGACTGCTGACTCCCACACCCTCAGAGGTAAGGATTCCCATACGAGCAGCAACAGCAGCAATTCCTTCTAGCTCTGGGCCAGGTGCTATGCAGGAGGATTTCTATTGCTCAGGATGCTTTGAAGTAACCTTTGTGCTAACGGTTCAACACTGTAATTTGGGAACAACTTTTCAGAGGTTGTTAACTGCTTGGTACAGGATACATCAACGTTATTTTGAAGAAAGGTTCAGGCTCCCTTTGCCCATAGGGCAAGTTAAAAACTAAAAACTAAATTCACATTTAATGAAAAACTAAATGTGAATCAATTCTGAAGTGAAATGAAAGCTATGTAGGCAGGTTATATTAGTTTGGGCTCTCTGCTCTGCTAACAGAGTTACTCAAAGTATTTTATAGTACAGAGTGAGCCCACATCTACCTGCATCAGACATACTGATAGCAGGAAGGAATAAGCACCTAAGAGGAATCAGAACTCTAACAGTCTTTATTAATCTGGGCTTTAACCTCTAAATGTAAGGCTTGTATAAGTGTAATTTTAGGATAAGCAAATCTGTCACGTGCTTACGTAGAAAGTTTATGTGTAAATCCAGAGCAACACTTAACTACTCTGATCCCCGTAAAAAGCCAGCTCTGCTTTACTTCTAGATATTTTCTAATTCCATGACAATTTTGAACAGCAAATTGGGCAGCTTCAAATAACTAAGATGGGATAAATGTGCTTCTCGTTTTTATGAGGCCTACATGTCTGAGAAACTGTAAAACTACAATAATTGCCCTCTGTTCCCCACACCATGAGATTCAGGGAGTTCCAATAGGAATGGTGTTTACCGTTTACCAAGAAACCTCAGGAAAGTCTCAACTGAAAATCAGAGCTCAGTATCTGAGGACTTGGTTCTTTTTACTCTTAAACTTGAGCTGGGACTAGAACATCTTTCTCTACACAACTAAAATCACACAGTTTCATCTCAGAACTCCACAAAGTAAAAAGAATTTAAAACAGTACACGCACACTTGAAGAACTTCAGAGATTCACTATAGTCCTATACAAGATATATACAGCTACAAAACCAACTTTATCCAAAAAGCAAATAGCTCATGACTATAATACCATGTTACTTTTAGGCATCTAAGTATATCAGTCTCTGTAATTATCAGAGGCTGACCTGCTTATCTAGTTCATTTGCCTGAATAAGCTTTCTCATACCTTACTGGGGAGGAGATACATTCTGTGACAGGACTTACTACTTATGCCTTCCAAGCTGAAAGCTAGAAGATGAATTGAAAGTTAAGTCACCTCTTGGACCAGAAATAAATCACCAAAAATGATGCTTATATGTCATACAAGTGGAAGTTCCCAGAATACATAAAAGCCTATGAGTTTAAGTGTTTAAGTGCTAGCAGGAACGACACTTAAATCCTACCTTCTCACCCAGGAAAAAACCACAATGAAAAAGTTATCTAAATTTTTTTAAAAAAAAACCTACAACAGTAGTAGCCTGTATGGCTCTTCGGTGAGCTGCTGAGCATATGCAGCCACACAACAGATTCAGTCTGAGTCCCACTTTGTTCTGCCTCTAGTCTCTGTGCTAGAGTTGTTCAGCTGTAAAGTGGGGTGATGTGAAAATTAATTCTTGAAATAATAAACTTGCACAGTACAGTGACTTATCACTGTGAAGAAGTATTAACAGACACGGGTAAATTTTGAATTCTTTATATGGAAAGGAAAGGTTACAACTAATACAGCTTCCAAACACCTATATATATATATCTGTTACTGAATTAGGTAGGTGCTGTTATTCCTCCCAAGTCCACTCAAAAAAAGTTCAAAAAGTGCTAACTGTTGCTAGGAACACTCAACATTAAGTTTTTCCTTAAGAATATACATTTTCTAGCACAACCAATAAAACAGAATTGGAAAACAGATTAATTAGATTTCTTAAGAAGTCAAATGAAATGCTTAGTGAAAAGGGCATGCAGTGCACCCAACGTGTAAGATTATGAGAATTGAAAAATGAAGTCAGAATTACAGACATACTCTGTCACCTATATGAGGTTGCATTAATTGGACCACCTAAGACTTTACATGCTAAGAATGACAGGTAATGCAGCTTTCAATTCCTTTGGATGGCTACTTCAACACTTGAAGAAATTATGTACAACTGTTACTAAAACACACACAGTGATTATAATGAGAAGTGAATAAATGAAACGGTTCATTCACTTCCTTTTAATCAAGTCAGTAGCCTACCTGGTATATCACTAAGCATTCGTGGCTTAGGTTAAAATGTTGATTTGTATGAAGTATTACAAAACGGTATTTTTCCCTTTGCTACACCTTACTGTGAGCTAAAAAAGTCTAACAAAAATAGTCTCCAAAATGTGTAATGCATATATCCAGCCTTTAAATTCAATCAACTCTTACAAGACATTAGAAAAATCTTATACTGAGTATATAAATAAGAAGTATCTTTAACAGGATGGGCCAGTTTTGAAAGTTACTTGCTTTCTGTTTTCTGCACTGTACTCTTTGTGAAAAGTTTCACAGCCTGCACCTTCTTGACATCTTATTTGCATGCATGAGCACACTTTGTAGTATCAATATATGAAGCATTCTGAAATCAGATGCTGGTATAGCAGCCTTTGCTGATGTGTCCTACGTTTAAAAGTCTCCCACAAACAGAAATCATTTTCATCCTGAAAGAATGCCAAGTGTATCACTACAGCTTTGCAGTGTTTTAAACCAGATATAGTCAAAGATGGACTGCTCTGAACGTACTGTTGCAGGCAGAACCTATACCTACTGTGCTGGTTTAACCCCAGAAAGATGTGCTGGTTTAACCCTGGCTGGCAACCAAGCATCACGCAGCCACTCGCTCACTCCCCCTCACCCAGAAAGATGGGGCAGAGGATCGGAAAAAGAATGTAAAAGTCAAGGGTTGAGATAAGAACAATTTAATAGGTAAAGCAAAAACGTGCGCGTGCAAGCAAGGCAAAGGAAGAAATTCGTTCACTACTTCCCATGGGCAGGCAG
>JAVJGI010000040.1:9603434-9623876 GCA_035590275.1 Ibycter americanus
CTGCTGGCCACACTGTTTTGGATACAAGCCAGGATGCTGTTGGCCTTCTTGGCCACCTGGGCACACTGCTGGCTCATTTTCACCCAGCCATCAGCCAGCACCCCCAGGGCCTTTTCCTCCAGGCAACTTTCCAGCCACTCTTCCACAAGCCTGTAGAGCTGCAAGGGGCTGTTGTGACCCAAGTGCAGGACCCGACACTTCTCCATGTTGAACCTCATACAACTGGCCTTGACCCATCTGTCTAGCCTGTTCCGATCCCTCTGTAGAGGCTTCCTACCCTCAAGCAGATCAACACTTCCACCCAACTGGGTGTTGTCTGCAAATTTACTGAGGGTGCACTCAGTCCTCTTGTCCAGTTCATTGATGAAGATACTAAACAGAACTTCCCGCAGTACTGAGCCCTGGGGAACACCACCTGTGACCAACTACCAACTGGATTTAACTCCATTCACCACCACTCTTTGGGCTCAGCCATCCTGCCAGTTTATTACCCAGTGTAAAGTACACCCCTCCAGGCCATGAGCAGACAGTTTCTCTGGGAGAATGCTGTGGGAAATGGTGTCAAAGGCTTTACTAAGGTCCAGGCTGACAACATCCACAGCCTTTCCCTCATCCACTAGGCAGGTCATCTTGTCATACAAGGAAATTAGATTAATCAGGCAAAACCCTGCCTTTCATAAACCCACACTGGCTGCGCCTGATCCCCTGGTTGTCCTGTACATGCTGTGTGATGGCGCTCAGGATGATCTGCTCCACAGCCTTCCCCAGTAATGAGGTCAGACTAGCAGGCCTGTAGTTTCCCAGATCCTCCTTCTGGCCATTCTTGTAGATGGGTGTCACTTTGGCTAACTCATCTTCTGGGACCTCCCTGGTTAGCCAGGACTACTGGTAAATGATTGAAAGTGGCTCAGTGAGCCACTCTGCCAGCTCTCTCAATACTCTTGGGTGAATCCCATCCAGCCCCATAGATTTGTGTGTGTCTAAGTGGTGTAACACATTGCTGACCATTTCCCCTTGGATTATGGGGGCTTCATTCTGCTTTCCTTCCCTGTCTTTGAGCTCAGGGTGCTGGGTGTCGAGAGAACAACTGGTCTTATTATTAAAGACTGAGGCAAAGAAGGCATTAAGTATGTGCATAGCCTCATATACTTCTAATGCTTTTATACTTCTAATGCTCGTATACACATAACCCTCAGCCTTTGTCACCTTGTTTCCCTCATCATTCAATAAAGGATGGAGATTCTCCTTAGCCTTCCTTTTGTTGCCAATGTATTTATAGAAACATTTTTTTATTGTTTTGTATAGCAGTAGCCAGATTAAGTTCTAGTTGGGCTTTGGCCCCTCTAATTTTCTGCCTGCATAACCTTATGACACCCTTGTAGTCCTCCTCAGTGGCCTGCCCCTTCTTCCACAGGTCATAAACTCTCCCTTTTTTTCGTGAGTTCCAGCCAAAGCTCTCTTTTCAGCCAGGACAGTCTTCTTGCCCGCTGGCTTGTTTTTCAGCATGTGGCGACAGCCTGCTTCTGCACCTTAAAGATTTCCTTCTTGAAGAATATCCAGTCTTCCTGGGCTCCTTTTCCCTCCAGAACTGCCTCCCAAGGGACTCTGTCAACCAGGCTCCTAAAGAGGCCAGTCTGGTCTCCAGAAGTCCAAGGTAGCAGTTCTGCTGACCCCCTCCTTACTTCTCTGAAAATCAAAACCTCTATCTTTTCGTGATCACTATGCCCAAGACTGCCTCCAACCACCACATCACCCACAAGTCCTTCTCCATTCACAAACAGGTCCAGCCTTCCCTAGCTGGCTCACTCACCAGCTGTACCAGGAAGCTGTCTTCCACACACTCCAGGAACCTCCTAGACTGCTTCCTTTCTGATGTATTGTATTTTCAGCAGACATCTGGTAATTTGAAGTCCCCCACGAGAACAAGGGCTAGTAATTCTGAGACTTCTCTCAGCTCCTTATAGAATACTTCATCTGACTCTTCACCCTGGTTAGGTCATCTATAAGACACTCCCACCATATCTACCATGTTGCCTTTTCCCTTGATTCTTACCCATAAACACCTGACCCTCGCATCACCATTGTCAAGCTCTAGACAGTCAAAACTCTCCCTAACGTACATGGCTACGCCACCACCCATCCTTCCTTGTCTATCCCTTCTGAAGAGCTTATAGCCATCTATTACAGCACTCCAGTTGCGTGAGTCATCCTACCATATTTCTGTGTTTGCAACTACATCATACTTTTCCTGCTGCACAATGGCTTCCTGTTCCTCCTGTTTGTTGTCCATGCTGCATGCATTGGTGTAGAGGTACTTCAGCTGGGCTGTTGATCCCACCACGTTTTTGGGGGGAGAAGCCCCTAATTCCTATATGACTGTTCTCAGGTGTTTCTGGGTCTATAACATAACAATAACCCTTGCATCTTTGGTGCCACATGGACCTCCATCCCTTACCCGCACCTTCCCTTCTGAATACTTCAGTTTGTTTAGATGAAGTATGATTAATTAAGGAAGTCATGTGTAAGTCTTATGAATGCATGTTAATCATTCATTGTGAGTTTTGTGATCCCAAGTTCATAGCTCTCTTTTAAATAGTACCCAAGAATGTGGTATTTCCTACAGGGTATCTGCTCACTGTATTTAGTGCTATGTAGAACAACTATAAATTCACAGTTATGCTTCTAGCCTCTACCATCTCTACTTATGAGAGAAACCATGCTGGGTTTTTTTATTAATGTTTTCTTTAGGCTAAACAACGTGAAGACCTCCTCCTAATAAGTACAAAATCTGTTGAAGCACGTGCTGTACTTGAGGGAGGATGGTTAGTTCATCTCACAAGATAAATAATAATCCAACTGTTCTATCATAGATGTGTTGCATTTTTATCTTCAAAATTATAAAAAACCCATAATATTTCCTAGAAAACTTTACAAGGAATGAGCAATAAAAGTGTTAAAGCCTCTCCCTGTGGCAGCAGAGCCTCCTCAAAGGGTGTTAATCAGGAAAACCTGACATCTGATACAACCACTGAAACATAGACCCTAGACAGGCAGAACAGCCCTGAGACTTGGAGAACGTGTCCTGTAAAATTTAGTTGTGTAAAGAGAAGAGGGATGTGAGCACTCATTCACATTGGAGACTCCCTCCCTACTTCACATACTTGTGAGAAGCAAAAGACCTTTATAAATTGCAGTAGATGCAGTCAAGTTCAAGGCCAGAGTCAAATGCCAATTCCACTCTGAAAAAAGAGAGAAAAGTATCAAAAATAAGGACAAGGAAGGCCTACAGCACAGCTTAAGAGACCTGAATTAATCTGGAGAGAAAACTCCTCCCTCACCTTTCCTCCCTGCCTCTCTTCTCACCTTGAGTATCATCTCTAGAGCACTAGGAGCTTCTGTTCCCAGATCTGCTAGGACTCAGGCTCCCTTACCTCAAGCCTGTTTCTTGCTGTGTCCACCCTGACTGCAACAATGGGTGGTGAAGAGGATCCAGACATGTCCTGTGAGCAGGAGACTGAACAGTCATGCAGGTTCCTGGAGCAGAATGCTGTGAAGCAGCTGGACCCGGCCCAGACCTCCGTCCCTGTTTCAGCCTGGGAAGAAGGCAGTGTTCAGTGTGCTTGCCTAACTTCACTTTAAGCAGTAATTTAAATAGAGCCTAAATCTTAGCTTGCTTCAGTCTACTGCCAAACTAATTGCCAACAGAATAAAACTTCAGCTTGTAACTTATAATGTCAGGACTTGTGCAGTTAATATTTCTTTTGGGGGCACTTGGTTTATCTCAGATTTATCTGCTATGCTATGAGAAACTTCCTTTCCTCTTTATTTATGCTCATGTTCTCTAAACTGTAGCTGCCTTGACATTTCATCTCTACTATTGCTTGGCCTGTCTTCAGTCCTCACAAGAAGCACATGAATGTCTGACTTGTAGAGAATGTAAGCACATGCATTGCAAGGGGTCTGGAAGAGATACCTACATCACCGTATGCACATGCTAGAAAGCTAACTGACACTGTGACTTCTGTATAAACTGCTTTCAATATTAACATGGTTCCTGACTACTTTTCTTGCCCAGAACATGTAGCATAGCCAAAAGGAGTCTACCAGGGAGGAATTTGTACTAAGATAGCTTCCAGCGTACTCTTAGGCAAAAAAACCCACCCAAACAATGAAAAACAAAACAAGTGTCAATGATTCTCTAAAGGGCTGACCACAGCAGTAAAGATAAGATTGAATAGAAAGAATACTTTCCTTATTGGATGAAAATAAGGAGACAAATAGAACCTAATAACTTATAAGTGCAAGTACTCAGATTCAATCCAGTTATTATACCTGGGGGAATAAAATAAAATAAAAAAAAAAACACCAAAAAAAAAACCCCAAAAAAAGGGGAAAAAAAATGGAAAAGGGAATAGATGTTATGTTTCACTGAAGAGGAAACTGGTACTTACATGTGGCTTTAGCAACACTGCAAATTTGAGTTAAATGCCTCGTATAGAGGATGTAATTAGCTCACAGTAGAAGGTGAAACACACAGGGATTTGGCCAGGGTCAGGACCAAAGACAGGCTTTGTGCAACAAAATAAAGTTATTCTGGGCAAATGACATGGCAGGTAGAATGCTGTGTCTCAGTTGCAGCCTTGAAGATGGCATTGAAGCAAAACTTGTCATTTTCCCACAGAGGCCCTGAAAGATATGGAATGTAAGAAAAAAGCCATGCTTTCTGAAATTAAGAATGCCAACAATTCACATGCAGGTAAAACGTTCAATCTGATTATAAGCCACTCTAAAGCATTATGACGATGTATACTCGTGACTGAGCTGGATGTTACTATGAGGAAACCTATAGTTGAATGCAAAGGTAAAGTACTGCCTCAATTTTTTTTCTGAAAGTTTTGTTAAGGTATTACAAAAATATAATTTCAAACAGAGCAACAAATGTCCTCTGAAAACTGCTGGCAGATAGCCATGCTTTGGTGTTGTGGTTTAACCCCAGCTGGCAAGTAAGTACCACGCAGCCGCACACTCACTTCCCAAACACCCAGTGGGATGGGCAGGAGAATCAGAAAAAGGTAAAACTTCAGGGCTGAGATAAGAACAACTCACTAATTGAATTAAAATAAAATATAATAATAACAATTGTAATGGAAAGAAGAGAAAGGGAATAAAACCCAAAAGAAAAAATCCAAGTGATGCACAATACAATTGCTCACCACCAGCCAGTCCCCCAGCAGTGATCAGCAGGCCCCGGCCAACTCCCTCCAGTTCATATACTGAGCATGACATTCTATGGTATGGAATATCCCTTTGACTGGTTCGGGTCAGCTGTCCTGGCTCTGCTCCCTCTCAGCTTCTTGTGCCCCTCCTCACTGGCAGGGCATGGGAAACTGAAAAGTCCTTGACTTAGGGTAAGCATTACTTAACAACAACTAAACCATCAGTGTGTTACTGACATTATTCTCATCCTAAATCCAAAACACAGCACCATAACAGCTACTAGGAAGAAAATTACTCAATCCCAGCTGAAACCAGGACATTTGGTCAGGCAAAGGGCTGCATACAGTTGCCATTTCTAACCGGCAGGAAATTTTCTACCGGAGGAGATCCACTGGCTTTAAGCACAACCTGCTCTGACACCTCCACAAAGCAGAAGAATGTGTCCCCTGTAGTGCAGCACACAGATACAAGTATGGTGCTGACATGCAGTATCAACAACAAAGAACATACACGTGGCCAAACATGGAGGGATGTTCTGTAAAACTGTGCCTAAGATTAGGCTGACTGAAATATTTCCCCACTCGAAGTGCTTAGAGTGCAAAAAAACTATTGCATAGCTAAACACATGGGAAAATCAGTTAAAATGTGCAAAGACCTAGAGACATGCTTATAAACGTTTCATTGTGTCACACTCTTTTGTAGTATTTCACTGATACATGATAGTTGATATTTATCATCACAACAGTAAGCTTCACCACAGCTTCCCAGCTGGCTTCTTGCCTTTTAGTACTGTAATAAGATCAGTTTTATACATTAACCAGCCTTAGTCCACCAGTCTATCCTCAAATGAGTTAAAAAATGTGAGAAAAGTGCTAATGAGAGCATGACTACTGTCAAGGAGAAAGACTACTACTACTACCCTCACGGGGCTGCTTGACCTCGAGAGTACAGTCCTCTGAACCTCCGATTCAGAAAGTGCTCATACTTAACTCTGCAGAAGCTTAACAGCTTTCAAACTGTTTAGCAGTTGGCAATACCTCTGCTTCAGAAGCTCTAAATGTGAAAAGAAAGAAATACTTTTGCAAAGATTTTCTTCCTCGAACTGAGAGAATGAGTCTTCAACAAATCCTTCCTTGGATGTAAAATGTTACCTTCTTAAAATGGAAAAGTTGCAGGAGAAAAAAATACAAGTGTCATATTTAACCTTCTTGCTTTCCTCTGTCTTTCCCCAGAATCCCTACCTCTAGAAGAACTGAGCATTTCATAAGAACTCTGAACTTCCCCAGCATGAATTTTTGTTGCACAAGAACTTTTATCCTGGAATGGAAATAAAGTAAAATATTTAAATAACATAAGTAGTGGTTATTAGACTATTTTACATTACTATTAGAGCCAAAGCAAAGCCTCTCTAAATCTTCAAAATATCAAGCCCACATCCTAGAAGAAATTCTAAATAAAAATCAAAGTTCAAGTCAAACTGAACATCTAAACATTGCCACTGACATTGACTCAGACTGTGGCTTATTCACTCAGTTTATACTTTTTTAATTCTTCAGCATATCTTCTGAAAGCCACTAACTAAATATTCATAAGGTACAAAAATGAAAGCATGCTCATCATCTTCACACACTTTCTGCTAAGCTTTGCTTGACTTGTGCTCTGAAAATTTGTTGCTTGGCACTGTAGAAAGCCTGAAGTCTCCATGCTATCTTAGCTTTCAATTCTTCCACTTTCCAAGTGTCTTAGCCCTCATATGCACAGTTCCTTTCCAGTTTTAAGAAACCAGCTCTACAGTACCCTAAAATCTATTTCTTTTAAAATGTATTGCTTAGAACACAGTCTTTGAAAGGAATATATTTGGTTACAGATTTTTGAAAACTGAGCTAGTTTTAGATGTCTACATCTCTAGTATACATATGCCCTCTCTTTTATTCTAGAAATGACTATTGCAAATAAGTCCCCAGATCACTTATGCAATAAAAAAAGGAACCATTGTTAAATTTAGCCTTCAGTAGAGTCTGGAACAACTGTTTCACATAAACTAGATGTCTCGGCATCTATATTTAAGTTAGATAGAGTGGCTGGTGGGCATTAAAGCAGCTACACAAATGGATTCAAGATCTCACCAAAGCATATTTAATACTCAGGATGAAGGTTGGATTGACAGCCCTGGAAATAACTATTTGTTTTTCCACAGAACAGGACAATGGCAACAGCTGCATGCAGTATTCACATGGACATGAGAGGGATCACTGATACTGTGAAATCATACTTTCACTTTACCACTAATTCAAACCTCACCGTTATGCTAAGCCCCTGACAGAAAGGTTGGCTGCTGTGATGTGGACAGGGTAGGGAGTCATAAATTCCAGAAGGAACAATCTACTTGATAAGCTTATCAGCTGAGGTTTTAATCTGAGCTATAGGCCTGAAGTCAAACTGAAGGAATCTATAGAGATATAATCTCTCCTTAGAATGTCCACATAAGATAACAGAAATACAGGAATGTTTTCACAACAGAAAAATACAGAAAGCTTCTGGGACTTAGCACAAAAACTTTTAGTTTTAAATTTAAAGAAAGTGATTATTCCATGTCATTAGTCTTCTGCTCCTACTGAAGAAACTGAGGAAGCTTCCAACTTTATGCTCATACATCATAAAATCTCTTTTGAGAAAGAAATTATTTCTTATTAGTACAATTTGAGTCAAGTATTGACTCAATAACCTCATGTCCACTACCTAATTACTATAAATCTGGGATATTCATGCTATAAAGATATATAGATAGATAGATATATTCTGCCCTGTTAAACCTGTTCTATTTTGTGTACAAGACAGTTATCTAAAGATAACTTTTACTACTTTAAAAAATCCTCACATTTCATACTGTCTCCTGTCATATTTTGAGTTTCCTTTTGAAATTATTTAAATGAATAAAACTCAGTTATATAGGTTATAACTTGTGAATGTTATGAAGAATGAAAACAGTAGCAGTCTTGAATTTTTATTATATCTAGCATATAATGCCTTTCAAGCTTCAAGTAAGCCATAATGGAAACTGTTTCACCAGGTGTCTTGGGGTAATTTTAAAATAAGTGTAATTCGGAGAGTCCTATATCAGAACACTAAATTATTTTATCAAAAAAGAACAGCTTTAATCCTTTCAAGGCTGCGGTATCCACTACACAAACATTAAAGCTGTCTAACTTGTAAAATCAGGCTGAGATTTACAACAAGCCTTGTATAAACTGATCTCTCATGATGACTTGCTGAAATTAAAAAGCCTGTTACTTCAGCAGGCAAATAAAATACCTTTCACTGCTAATATAAATAAAAAGCACAACAGAGAGGTCTTAATGGTGATCCTGAGATTTTTAAGCTCTCTTTACTCCAGGGGCTATCAGTTTAAATAGATTCTTTCATTTTCCTTTAATTACACAGCAGGCAAATTACCCTCTCCCCATTCTTTTTTTATTATCCCCCCACCCCTCCCTTCTTTTTCTTGGTGGTAGGGGTACACAGTAAAACCAAAACCCAAATACTTCATAAACTCTTTTATGTGTCTCGCCATTAAACACCTAAGTGTTTTACAGATATTATCTTAGTTTTCCAACACGTATGGAAAATCAAAGTTTATTAAAATGTCCATGTCTTATTTCCAATAGTGGATAGACCTAAACAATATTCTCAAATCTGCTTACCCAGTGTGCGTGTGCAAAATTGATTCTTCTTGTTCAGAATAGTTGGACCATTGCAGTACACGTTCAAAGCATGATCTCCACTGATCTCAATTGCAGCAACTGTGGCACTATCTCCCTTAAGCAGCCAAACCCAAGCACCTCACCAAGTGACTACCTGTAAACTATTTGTCTTGAATTCATGCATTCTTTGGCACAGACAAGAATGCTACTGAGTACTCCCAGAAAACACCTGACTGGCTTAATCACTGAGTCATGTTTCTTTTCCTGCATGCTTTCTAATTGCTGCAAAAAGTCAGGCAGTGGCTTTATAATCAAGCCTTCCCCAGAGTGGATACAAAATTTATTTGGGTCCTATAGAACACACAGTACAATATAATAAAACTATCATAAAGTCTATGCATATGGATAATGAATTAAGATCACATAGGCAACTAACACCTTCATTTTTAGCAACTTTGGAATGCTTGGCCTTCAACCTCAGGAGTAAATTTTTGTGCATTAATCCCTCGGTTTTAAAAGGCAAATTAAACCAGCATTATATCAAGTGGTAACTTATTGCAATCCACGAGGGTATAACCAGGGCTGGAAATTCTAAAGCCAACACACCACCTGATTGAGCAGGAGAGTTGGTAGCACTGTTTGCTTATCTTCTGCTCAGAAAAGCTCTTCAGAGAAATGAGAGACCTTAGAAGTGGGTTCACTGGTTGTTGGTAAGAGGCAATAGTGAGATTTGGAAACCTCAAAGTTAATTAACACTGTTATTCTATTCCCTTATTGGGACAGATTTTTGCCTAGATTTTCCCCCATGGTCACTATTCCAGGTTGCGCTCCATGTTCCAGCTTGAGCCCCTTAAAGCTGCCACCCCAGCCACTTCTTGTTCCAAGTTCTAATTCGACCTGCTTCATCAGTTCCTCATCAGTTTTCCATGAGGACACCTCACTAAAACTTTCCTCATAGCTAACCTGTTTTTCCCTTCAAGACACAGAAAACTCCCTCTCAGTAAAAGCCAATACATTTTCCAAATTTCAGTGCATCTTCATTCTTTTCTAATACTACAGGAGAATTTGTTCTTTTCCTTGTATCTCAGGTGATTCAGATTGGAAAAATCTCATGCAAAAATGCAGTCCAGAGACTGCATGAAGCAATCTTAGGGTTAGAAAACTTTAGGCCAAAAGGTTGAAGACAAAATGCCTCAAAATGATATTTTATAGTGAGAGAAAACATTGCCTCCCTTGTTGCAGGTGGTATTTTTCAATCAGATATTCTTGCCTATCTAAAGCCATTTAATAAATACAGAACATTTGAAATTAATGCAGTTTTAAATTCTTTATTTTTACACCAAGAATGTATTAACACAAGGTCAAGACTCATGAGAGAAAGTAGATAAAGTAATGACTGAGATTCTATTAATTTTGGAATATTTGAAGAGTTATATTTTACATTGGTTATTTGTTTCATCTATATGGGTAATAATGCTGTACCAATATCTATAGTCTTTAGCACTATCTTTTAAGTACCTGGGAACTGTCACACATTTAGAATGACATGTAGTTTTTTGATCTTCAGAATATGTGAGGAACCTTTCATTACCTTACCACATCCTCTGTCCTATACTGAGAAAAGTATACTTTCAAAATCGCACACAGTATGCAAACCACTTGTACCAATTAACACATCCTGAATTTTTTAAATGTATTCAACCAAACCAATATTCTTAAACCATTTTGTATCTTGTGTCTGTTATTCTAAAACCTAAAACCACTAATAATTTTTCCCCCTAGAAAAAAAAAAAATGTTATAAGTATTTGTGTTTAATTATTTCTTGGACATCACCTTAGTGTATCAGCTCTGTTGTCATACAAGGTAAAACACCTTTATTGTTATCATGAAGTGTCTCATAGCACCATAATAAAGCAAAGCAAAATATCACCTTTGAAAATGCCACGACTTGTTAGAATGTTTTCTGTGTAAACAAGAGGAGAAAAAAATTGAGAAAATATACTAGTGCTTGCACATCACAGTAGGATGACACCTTTTTTGTAGGAATACCTCATCTTACTCAGGAGGAAAACTTGTATGCAAGCATAGCCTCGGACCACAAACTTACTAGATAGTGAAGAGAAATTTAAACTGCCAGAACTTTTGACACTGAAGAGTGTATAGACTATCAACAAGTTGTACAGGAAATTACTGGTGTAGTGGATCACAAAAGATAACAAGTGTAGAGAACTAATAACTGTGGTTTGATATTTTTAATAAATATTTTATTGTCAATAGTGAAAAACTCCAGATAATAAAATTTAACATACACTGAAGCTAAGATTTTAAATAAGTAATATATTTTACAAATATAGTGTTCTATATGATAAAATGTAGTAGTTTTAAAAGAGAATGTTTTAAGTTTCTCCATTTCCTACATTCTTCTAGGAGAATCAATATCTCTTTATGAAACTTATGTCTTATGCCCTAATTCACCAGTTAAAATATATCCCTATTGAATATTACAACAATGCACATGCTGCTTGTTGCCAAAACTATTATAAACTCCTTAAAAGTCAACTAAATACCACAAAAGCTTTGAAATTTTATTTAGTAAGTCTTCCTGACACGGTTTTAACAATAATAGATAAAAATGGCATCTGAGTTCCAGGAAAGGAAGGTTTCTGTTCTATCTATGAATTCTAGTGTTCTTGTTAATTACCAAATTTCTACAAAATTCAGTGCAAACTGAAAAATAATTATTTTTATTGAGGTATCTTTCATACATTTATTCCCATAGGTAACCAGTATACTAAAAAGACAAGAATGTAGCCTTACTAAAGAAGGCATTTTTCCCTGCCTCGGTCTGTTCTGTGTTAAATATAGTTATATAAACACATGAAATAATCTTAAGTACTGGGAGATAATGTGGTAAAAAATCCAGACTGTGTCACACACTAGGTATTCAGTCTCAGAGGGAAATGAAGTGTACATCTGAAGCAATGCTGAAGATCTTGTTTGCTTGCAACATCTGCTAAACATCAGCAGAAAGAGAGGTTCTGCTTCTAAAATGCCTTAGCAACACATAGAAGTCCTTATACTGTCCTTACTGGATGGAAGTCCAACGAAACTGGGCTGAAACTATTTGTCAAAAGGATGGAAAACTGGAAAAAAGTAACACTTGTTCTTTGTGATGCATGTTATACAGCTGATACAGAGTAAAACTCCAGTATTACTTTCTTATGTAGGAGCTTGGATTCTATTGCATTGCTTCTTCTTGAAGTTAAATTATCAAAAATTTAGGATCAAATACAAATTAAAGGCTGCAATATCAAATGCAAGGGGCTGCTGATGCTCTTTCTTCCAAGAACGATATATTTACATGAAGTTGGAAAGAAGAATTTGTAATACTATTGCATAACATTTGCATTCAGTACAACTTTTTAAAACAGTCAAACCCGATTCTTCAGCCGGAGTACTACATTCAGCTCTGGGGCTCCCAACATAAGAAGGACATGGACCTGGCGGAATGAGTCCAGAGAAGGGCCACACAGATGATCAGTGGGCTGGAGCACCTCTGCTATGAACACAGGCTGAGAGAGTTGGGGTTGTTCAGACTGGAGAAAAGAAGTCTCCAGGGAGACCTTATTGCAGCCTTCCAGTACTTAAACAGGGCCCACAAGAAAGCTGGAGAGGGACTTTTTAGAAAGGCATGTAAGGATATGACAAGGGCTAATGGTTTTCAACTGAAAGAGGGTAGATTTAGATTAGATATGAAGAAGAAATTCTTTACTGTAAGGGTGGTGAGGCACTGGAACAGGTTGCCCAGAGAAGTTCTGGATGCCCCATCCCTGGAAGTGTTCAAGGTCAGGTTGGATGGAGCTTTGAGCAACCTGGTCTAGCGGAAGGTGTCCCTGCCTGTGCAGGGGTTGGTGGAACTAGATGATCTTTAAGGTCCCTTCCAACCCAACCCATTCTGTGACTCTATGAAAGTCTCGTGATATACTCAGAAAGTGATGCTGATAGCTCTGTTTTCAAATCCAATGTTTGTAAACAAATAGCTTTATTATTTACTTCTGTATCAGAGTGAAACACCATCTGTACTAAACGCTATGAATAGCTACTAAGGAATCTGTGTTTGATAAAGAGAAACCCAGTTCCTGAAAGAATAACAAAAAATAAGCTATATTTAAAATTCTTCTCCTGCATATTGAATGTCACAGTAACAAAGGTAGAAATTTAAAAATAGACAAGTTTCTATCAGTGTTTCAATAGATAATGCTGACAAGGGATTAAGGCTAAAATCTTCAAACGTGTGCAGGAGTGTTAGGTACCTCAATCCTTGTTATAATCAGCTACACATTAAACTCATAGTTCTACTGCTGTTCTTCACATGCATGATCTGCAGCTTCATTGCAGGAAGAACAACTGACTAATCTCACGGAGCTCACTCCATAAGAGCGAACTAAAATATCTGTATTTGTTTTGCTTAGAATAATATTCATTGAAGTCTTGATTCAAACAGGAGCTGAGCTGGAACATGATAAAATTAACAGAAAAATAGCAAAAGATGTATCTTTTGTTCTACCTGAAGTTGGGATGTCACCTCCAAAATCAGACTATAGATCTTCGTATTCCAGTTTTTTCACCAAATATTAATGTTAATGCTTTCCTAAATGAAGTGACCCTAAAAAACCCCAACAAACTGAGAACATTTCTAGTACCTATCTGCACCAAACTACATGGACTTCAAGTCAAATTTCTGTGAATTATCTTGGAAGGTAAAATTAATTTTAAAATAACAGGATTAAGTACCATGTAAGCAAATTGTAGAATAATCAGCTTGATAATTGGTTTCCTAATGGCCAGTGGAGCATTACCTTGTCAACGAGGGTTTCTGTCTCAGTTCCTTGAATGCAAGCACAGGCCTTCTCTCGCATCTGCTAGCTGTTCCCCCCTTCCAGGCTTTTGAGAGCATCCCTGCATACTTCCTACAGTACCACTCTTTTTAATCTTGAAAAGGGCTAGGTTTTGTTTGGTTGGGGGTTTTTTTCAGACTAGATTTTGGGATACTCAACACCAACATTTATCCAGGGATTATTATACCAGTGAGGCACCAAGCAGTATTTTCTCACAGCCCTCCCAAGTTCTGCCATGTGAAGCAGTGTCAGGCTTTAAGCATTTAACACCAGTACGGACCAGGAACTGCCATCGCACTGCTCCAGCCACTGCCTGTCCCAGAGGCACTCTTGCGGCCTGAAGCAGAAACTCATCTGAGGAAAAAAAGTTAACTACTTATATACAGTCACTCAAGTAAAAACACATGTATATACATACAAATACATATACATACATGTACTAGCCGCAACAAGCATTCAAACCAGCCACACACTGACTGTAAGGTGAGAAGTCTGGATATGGAAGAGGAAGTTTCCTGAAGAGTTTCTCTTGTTACTGGCAAAGAGGAAGAGAATTTCAATTATGCAGGCCAGGCTTGCGCTGGACGTAGTGCTGCATTGGGTGTAAATGACAAGGTTCTAGCAGCATGGGTGCTGCAGCGATGGCCCCCGTGAGGCAGTGCCAGGGCTGCCCCGTGCCAGGCACAGCCAGTTCTAGCCGGTTCCAGCCGGTTCCAGCTGGCTCCAGCCGGCTCCAGCGCAGGGCACAGCTGGGCCCCGCAGCCCCGGGCGGGCTCCTCAGGGAAAGCTGGTCTGAGAAAGGGCAGAAAATGGGCACACAGGCAGAGTAGGGAATGTCACCGAAAATTGTAACCAGGAAAATTCTCCAAACCAAACGACAGTTTAGAAAGCTGACATTGGTTTATTGCAGTGCTGGGTGCATGGGGGATCTTTCCTCCTAACATGCACACCAAGCTACTCTAGGGTACACATTATATACAGTAGAGTACTTACATATTCATTTTGATTCACGCACAGGATTGGTTACAAGTTTATTGTTCCTAATGCAAATTAGTGCACATCCTCATATAGCCTTGCTGAAGATTTTTACCAACTTCGCATGCTCCCGAAGCAGGGCTTTGCCCTCTTTTGGGGGGGCTATTTGAGTTGGAGGTTGCCATCTCCCATTACCATAACTACCTTTGTCCTACTTTCAAGTAATTTTCTGTGAGTTGCAACACTTTATCAGCTTGTCTCCTCTTGCGGCCAGAACTTTCTCACTTGGAGGCTTCTTCCTGCATAATCTAGGTAACAGCGTTCTTAATCATTATCTGTTCTTTGTCTCCCAAGGTTGACACCCTTGATTAGAAGTCCTTTGATTCATCAGTTCTGATGACTTGAGAGTGTGGGTCATTTGACAACTTGAGCGGGTGGGTCAGTTCAACCTAAACTTTGTGCACATACTTGTTTAACATATAGTTAATTCAGGAGTTCAGGCAACAGGATCAAAACAGAGAGAAACAGCAGAGGGAACACCAAGGTCAGCACAGTAGGAGGCGATCCAAGAGAGAGCAGTCACACCCTCAAAGGAACTGCAGCCCATGAAGGACCCACACCAGAGCATATGAAAAAAGTAAGAAGGAAGAAGAAACAGAAAGAAACTGCAATGAACTGACTGTAACCCCCAGCTTCTCACTGCCTCACTGAAGTGACCTGTGGCCATTAAAAGGGGGGAGGACAGAGTGAAGTTGAGTGTGCGAAAAGCAGAGGAAAAGTAGTTTTTACCAGTGTTTTAAATGTTTGGGGTTTTTAGTTTGTTTCCCTAATACTCAAATTAGTAATTAAATATTTATGCTAATTGGCAGTAAATTAAGTTAAATTCCCCACATCAAGTCTGTGCTGGCTGCAACAATAGTGACTGAAATGACTGAAGTAAGACATTTTTGACATATTGTTATATCTGAAGTGACCCTATCTGAGAAGTACTGTCAGAAAGGGCGTTCTGTGAGATGGACATGCAAACACAGAAAATATTGACTCCAATTTGACTGACCACTTTAACCCACGCTAAAGTGTCAAGAGCAAAATTTAAAGACCTAGACTACCAAAACTATAGGTCTAATAAGACAGCAGACAGCAGACACAGATCTAATAGTGATGACTGGTTGCCACTGACAGCTGTTATGTGAGAGAAAGGCATTCTTTTGGTATTCTGAGTTAAAGTACAAGAGAAAAGAATGAAATCATTCAGTAAAAGATTTATGCTAAAAGAATTCAAGAAAATTGTAGTTCTTTAGGACACATATCTCCATACATCTCTACTTGGAGCTCTGCAGCAAGCCAAACATTTGTAATTGCATATACAGAGGTGTCTGCTACTGTCTCCCTGTACCATCTACTCTTATGAAGATCCAGAATCTTCCAAAACTAGTTGTCATGTTGAAAAAACTAAATTTGGTTAACCCACGCTGATTCCACAACAACCTGCTTCTGACATTCCAAACACAAGTGCATGTAGCCAGACAACTAATAAAAATGTTTCTAAATACAAAACTGAATGTCTAACTGAATGTAGATGTCAAGAGCTATGCTTATCCCTACTCTTATCTTTACTGCCTAGCAGATATGAGGCCCAGTAATAGATTTTTGAAAACTAAAATGTTAAATAAATAAATAAAAATTGAAAAGGCTAATAAAGCTGCAGATGGGCAGTGTTTGTTCTTTTTAAGAACTAAATTTACTCTCTTCTAATTTAGCTTTAATTCTTAAAAGAAACAGAAGCCTTAAAATTAAAGAGCAAAACCCAAAACATTTGGGAGGCAAGGCAAAATAAGAGTTTCCAAGAGAAAGGAAAACAAGTACTAAAACTCATCAAAGTGTGCATTTAGAAGAAGCCCATATGACTGACCTTTAAAGTGCACACACATTAAAAAATTTAACTGGTTTTTAATTTACACATATCCATCCACATACTCCCTATGTGGTATAAGCTGTGAACAACCCAATGAAAAATGCATTGGTAAAACACTTTTGATAGAAATCATCTTGCAATATAAGTTTGCTTCATTAAGGTAGATCTTGCTTTTTATCTTTACCATCCTAATAGATACCTTCTATTGAAAATCTGAGGTCAATACAAATAGAAGTTTCAGTAGATACAAAAACCTTGAATTATTAAGTATACATGATTAAATCCACTACTAAGAGTACCTGCACTGAAATTACTGAGTTTTTTTAACTGTACTGAAGCTGAGTGTATGCAAACTGAAAAAAGGAGTAGTGATAAAAGATGCTGGTATGTTTACTTCTACCTGTAATATAAAACAAAATTATACTTGCTGTACTCTTCCATTTTTCTATTATCTCTTAATCACAAGAGATTAAGTTGAAAAAACAACAGGTCAATGTAATTTATCTATAAATAAGGAGTCTAATACGAGTTTCATTTCAGAGGGGGATAACATAAATATAGGGAAGGATAGGCACAATAGGTCTTTGTACATTTTAACAGAAATATTCCACACTAAAAGAAAGCCATAGAAAAACCAAGAACTTATTATAGTGAGTTATGTTTCAGAAGCCTTGGCAACTGAGTGAATAAAAAGTCTTTGTAGTGGCTCTGTCTAGATCTTACAATAACTAGTTCTTTCTCAGAGGGTCTTCTTTTAAGGCACAAAGACGACAAAGGTCTTCAATCTCGAAAGTCATGTTTTACTGAAACATAAAGTAGGATAATTACTTTTTTAAATAGAAAACCTGCTAACTAGGAACAGTAGAACAGAAAATGTTTATACAGAATATCTCCCCCTTGCCCACTGTGTACTTATGGCAGATCTTACTTCCAGTCCTGGAGCTGGTTGACTCCATGGCCTTTTGAACTGCAGCCAACATGGCACATTCCCCTCTGATCTCCATCCACCACCATTGAGTCACCGCTGACCAACGCCTGTGCATCTAATCCCTGATTTCAAATGATTCTGTTGCATTGGAAATTGTCATTGTGAATCAATGCAGCGTTAGCTGCTGCTTCACTCCAGTTCATGTAAGTTGCAAGTTTGAACTCAGTGCTGTTGATATGCAGAATAGGATAGGATAAAAGTTGCATTCTGTCACATTCAAAATTTCTTATTATATCTACTTTGTAGAGTTAGGGAAAAAAAACAACAACCAAACTTGGCAAATCATGAGTAAAATTGAATAAGGACTCATGTTACATGACAAATGAATCCCACAAAGACAGAGCATGCAGCTCAAGGCAAAATAATCAGACAGTTGATGTCCATTGAACCTTCAGTATAACTGTCTGGTTTCAATGTCAACACAAATTTCTTACTAGGGTATTTCATCAGACACACTGGAATTGTTTGAAGTGATTCAGACAGAATTGGAATGTAGGAATGCTTACCTGCTTGCTGGTGACTAATGGCTAATATGTGAAAAAATCCCATGTTCTCATCTGAATGTCTAATGATGGATGTTTGGGGTTAGTTTTCCTTACCATGCTCAGGACCACACAATGCAATGCTTCGCAATAAAAAAAAAAAAGAGGTCTGCGTGCTTAAGTTTTGAACTTATATAACAAAAATATCTTCAGTTCCTCATTACAAGAGTATATGTCATTCTACAAAACTGGTTTCAGCTTCAAGTCTTTCAGTGTGTTTGTAACTAACAAATATTCTCTGTCACTCAGTACATTTATAATGCCATCAAATCAGATTATAACAGAGATATATATAACACAGATATAACTACACATACTATACTTACATATATTTTCCAAGACTGAGTGCAGGAGTACCTATTCTTATCAAACTTACATTTTTCTAGTCATCAAGTTATTCATTGTTAGTGTAGAATTTCAGTCTTCAAAGTATTTGTACTATGTTGGATGAACGCAGTCTATCATTTCGAATGATTTGTGGTTCAGACAGTGTTGTATTCCTTTAAGTCAGGCTAAGTAGCATAAAAATGTTTTCACTGAAAGTAATAGTGCATTTAATTAGTTCAATGTAAAATTTATGCAATAAACAAATGAAGCTTAACAACCTTTCTGACCTACAGCACTGGTGACATGGAATGAAAGTCTGGTCAACAGA
Source organism: Ibycter americanus (assembly GCA_035590275.1). Taxonomy (NCBI): domain Eukaryota; kingdom Metazoa; phylum Chordata; class Aves; order Falconiformes; family Falconidae; genus Ibycter; species Ibycter americanus. The sequence goes on from JAVJGI010000040.1 coordinate 9,622,327, forward strand.
CGCTTGCACTTCTTTTGGGCATTCAGATTCCTAGAACAGTGATACTGCTGATGATGTTCAGACTACACTGTCCAGTCATTACCTGGATCACAGACTTTTCCAAGCAAGACCTTCCGATTAGGTAATCTTTTACTGCAAGTTCATAGCTAAGGTGCTTATCCTCACACTTACTTACTTGCAGTTTTACTGTTTTCCAACCATTTCACCCCTAAATATGTACGTTGCTTAAATAATTTTTATAGTGGACTATTTTATCAGTCTGTGTAACACTTGATGAAATAACAATCTATATAAACAATCAAAATTCTTTGCACTCCTGTATTACTGAGCTGGTGCTGCAGATAGCGTAACTTCCATCGCAGGGTTACACATGTAGGGCATCAGCTGAACCTGAGGCTTCCACCACTACCACCTCTTTAAATGTACCCCAGGCACAGTCCCCAGAATACTTCTTTCTTGCATATACATGATTGCTATTAAACACTGTTTAGGCTAATCGGTCCTGCCCTTAGCTGTGCAATTCCATGGTTTTCCTGCAATGACATTCTTATATAATTCTATTTTGTTGTGAGCATTTCTATAATATTTTACTGTTACCAATATTTCACAGTGGGTGGTTTGGGGTTTTTTTCGTTGTTGTTTTTTGGTTGGGTTTTTTTTCTCTTTTCTTTTCTTTCTACTTTAATTCCTCAGATTTCTTGGTATTAGAAATAAAACATCAAGACTGGAACAAATATGGCCTTTTTATGTATGGTAAACAAAACACATATGGAACCACAAGAAATATCAGATTTTGTTTATCAGGGATAGTCCTTCGTAAAATTGGGGGTGGGGGTGGGGAGGAGAAGGAATGGTCTAGGCATAAGTTAGACATAGATAACACTTGCTTAAAAAAAAAAGGAAGAAAGGGAGGTCACTGTCTTGTAAGGAGGAGTGCAAATCCCTAGTTTAAAACAGGACATATCAAGTGTATCCTAAATGTGCCACTACTACATAGCCAATATAATGTGCTCTCACTCTTGGTTTTCCTATTCTTTTCAAACAGTAAAGCAAATAAAGCCAGAGAGACTGACTTCACAACTTAATATTTGTTGTAAGTCCCCGCACTCTTACCTGACAGCTAGAAAACCTGTTTTCTGTTCTTCTTAATAATGGTTTTCAAACTAGTTTTCCAGTAAGTCTAAAAAAGTATCTAGTGGTATCATTCTAAACTCTAAAGGTTACTGGAAGTTATATTGCCTCTATAAACTATAGAACTCCTTAGAAAAATGTGCTTTAATTGGCTTTTCATTGGCTGTTAGGGGACAGACCCCTGCTGATATTTAATCACAAGTTGAGCAAATTTACCACTTTATTTTCAATATTTGGAAAAACCCAGGTAAAACCCTAACAAGATAATTCTCACATTTATGATCTGTTTTCATCACCTCTGCCTGTCAGGGAAACCTACAAAGGATATTTAGATTGCCCCATGTGTAATTCCCCAGTTTTCATGCAATCATAGTCAGGAAGGCAAGGACTCAAGATCAATCCACCTAATCAGAGTGTAA
>JAVJGI010000040.1:9638486-9652085 GCA_035590275.1 Ibycter americanus
TGCAAGAAAAAAAAATCAAATAAAGACCAGTGTGGGTGAGTTGAAACAATTTTAACTGTGGAATGTTTTATATCCCAAAAGTAAACTTTGCTTTGCTTTCCATAATGACCATATACTTCTGAAATTAAGTTTTATTTGCTGGAACATTTTTTAAAATCAGCACTTCAGTCAGTGTTTGAAAAATATTTCAAGCAATTGTGATTTTTGTTCCAATTCAGTATAAAAGGATTCAAATTGATGCTTAACATATTCAGAGAATGATTCACCATTCAATAGTTTACCTATATAGTACTAGCCAGTGGTTAGCTAGGAATGCAACAACTATTCATTATTTAATACACAAATAAAACTACATAGTAGCTCTCAAAAGTGGCTAACAAACCTGAAGCTGAACTGAAACTGGCCAAAGCTGTCAAGGTCAAGAAAAACAAAGGTTTCTTCAGGTACGTGAGCAGTAAGCAGAAGCACAGGGAAGACACAGGCCGTTACTAAACAGGGCAGGGAAACTAGTCACTAATAATGCTGACAAGGTTCCTGATACCTTCTTTTCCTCTGTCTTTACTGGCAATGCTGGATCCCAGATCACAAGATCAAGTAGGTATGACAGAACATGAGTCAACCCACCAGTAGTGGAAGAAGGGCTGGTCTGTAGCTTCTTGCAAGGTCTCAGTCCACAAAAATCTATGGGCCCAGAAGGAATCAACCCCAGGGTGTTAGAAGCAGTTGACATTGTTTCAAGGCCACTGTCTATAATACTTGAAAAGTGGTGGAGGCCAGGGGATGTCCTTGATGACTGGAAGAGGGCAAATGTCAGGTCCTGCACCTGGGCCAGAATAACCAACACAGGCTGGGGTCTGCGTGGCTTGGGACCAGCCTTGAGGCCTGAGGGTCCTGTTGGACAAGCTGAACACAAGTCAGCGGTGTGCTGCTGCAGCAACGAAGGCAAATTGGATCCTGGGCTGCATTCACAGGAGCATAACTAGCAGAGACAGAGATGTGATCATCCGGCTCCACTCAGTGCTTTTCAGACTGCTCCTGGACTACTGTGTCCAGCTTTGGTCCCCACATATCAAGACAGTCATGGACAGACTAGAGAGGATCCAAAGATGGCCACCAAGATAATCAATGGGCTAGAGAACCTGCACTATGAGGAAAGGTTGAAAGAGTTAGGTCTTTTCTCCCTGGAGAAGAGAAGGCTCAGAGGGGGCCCCATCACAGTATTCCGGTACTTAAAGGGCAGCTACAAAGAGGACAGAGGCTCTCTTTTCACAAGGAGCCACAAGGAGAAGACAAGGGATTACAGGTACAAGTAGCGCCAGCAGAGGTTCCACCTCAATATAAGAAAGGAATTTTTTTACAGTAATTTTTACAGTAAGAATTCACTGGAACAACCTCCCCAGGGCCACGGAAGGGCCCCCATCATTGAAGGTTTTCAAGATGCAATTGGACAGGGTGCTAGTCAATCTCATCTAGGCTCCCTTTCCTACAGAACATAGGGCCAGGTGATCATTTGATCCTTACAACCTGGGGTATTTATGCTTCTAGCAATAGGACAAGGGCTAATGGTTTTAAATTGAAAGAGGGTAGATTTAGATTAGATATGAGGAAGAAATTCTTTACTGTGGGGGTAGTGGGGCACTGGACCAGGTTGCCCAGAGAAGTTGTGGATGCCCCATCCCTGGAAGTGTTCAAGGCCAGGTTGGATGGGGCTTTCAGCAACCTTGTCTAGTGAAAGGTGTCCCTGCTCATGCAGGGGGGGTTGGAACTAGATGATCTTTAAAGTCCCTTCCAACCCAAATGATTCTATGATTTTCAGTAAGAAAATGACTGGGTCGTGCTGTTACTGCATGCATCTTCCATCAACAAGTGCCTGAATTACTGTGGATCATTATGAGGATTTACAGACTTATCAAAAGGTAAATATATATGAGTTTTCCCGTAGTTTTTCAGATGTTTTGATATTTGCTTCGATGGTATACTTACTATAAACATTTATAGGACCAGTAGGACAATAGAAGCTTGAAAACAGAATTGTACAATTTAATCTGTAGCTATTTCTATAGCGAATACTTATAGCACTCTACATTCCACTGATTTTTTGTAAGTAAATAGTAACTCCAGCACACACAGACAATATTAACTCCACCTTCATCTGCTGCGTCATCAACACAGTAGGACATGAAAAATATTAACAGCTACCACCATGTTTCAAGTTATTTAAAAGAAGTGAATAACACAGAGAATATTGAGCAGTGGAGTCATCATTAGAGGGGGACACTTTTCCATAAAACCCTTCACTTTTCAAATCTCTTTCGCTGTTCTTGGCCTTTGCTCCCATTCGCCATGCTGGTTAGGCCACCACCAGCCCCATTCACACGGCCCATGCAAGAACAGACATGACTACCAGTGATTCCATCCTTTAGTGCACATTTTGTTTCTATGCTGAAAACAATTTCAGATTGTTTTGATACTCGTGCAATAGTGGGCCTCACCATGTCATGCCAGATGGTTTAATCCTCTACCAGATACTGAATAACTTTTGTTGCCCTTCCGTAGAAGGGAACTCTCTCCAGTTGAATTTCAGGGCTACTCTGTGCCCCTGTCACTAGCATGTACCAAAGGGACATATCCTTTCCTTCCATTTCCATAAAACTTCAGACCAGTAAGTCTTTCAGGGGTATTTCATATTCAGCCTCAGTCCTAATTTAAGGAATGGCTTCAGTGCCAAACTGGAATTATGGATCTTTCAGTGTATATCAGTTTAAATCCTCCAGCTATACACATCCTCAGCAGGCACCAAAGTCAACTAATCAAATCAGAGAGTCTACAACATATATGTAAAAAGACTTTGCTTATTCACCATTGCAAAAAGAAGGCTCAGAAGTCTGTCTATAGACAGGCTTGCTGTACTAGCAGTATTAGCAAGGAAGAAGAAATAGTTAATATAAAGTCTATATTGGCACAAAAAAAAGGGCAATTAAAATACACAGGCTGCTAAACAAAGAACTTTTCTAAACATCTGGAAAGTAAAAATAATCAGAGATTATACCTATAGTTCTAAAAAGAGAGGAAGGGAAAAAATGGGCTGATAACCTGAACAGTTTGTCACAAGCATATATTTTTTGATGTTCTCTGCTTGCCAAAACAGGTTTCTGCCTACGATTTCAGCAGACTGGAGTTAATCCATCACTTTTTTTTTTTAAATTTTAATACTGAAATATAGTAAGCTTGGTATTTCCACATTTAATTTTAAAATGAGGTCCAAAAAACAGTCACAACTTGAACTCAGATAACAAACATGGAAAAAGTAGGTGCTAGGGTAGAGGGAATAGCAGGTGGCCATGGAATGGATGATTCTTCATTTGCATGTAAAATGTGAAAGATGTATAAAAGTAAACAGAAATTTATTGTCCTAACCAGTACTACAAATAGCAACTACCTTTGGAAAACACTGAGTATGACAAGAAAAACATGGTATTTTTTCCTCAACAGACAGATGCCTGTATTTCAAAGGACAGAACTCTGAAAGCTGTAAGAATGGTATGAGGTAGAGGCTTGTGCAGGGGGAGACAAGTCACCAGAGATTAGAAGCACTATTTCTGACAGGGTTGCCTACCAAATGGGTCTGGAAGAGGGAAAGGAATACATAAAGCCTTCAAGGGAGCCTGGCTTTGCACACACTCTTATAATACAAAAAACTATATTCAAAGACTTTTTGGTATATTTTAACTCTTGGCATGGCAGAAATACCTTTTATACTAATTCTTCCTGTTCCCAGCAACTCCTGCTCTGAAATCACAAGGAAAACAGAAAAATATCTTCCAGGAATGTCATTCTGTCGAGGTAAAAGAGAGAACAATCTTTGAAGGAGGTTTTGAAGGAACAGCATAGACCAGGTGATTCCACACAAGTACCAGTGTCCAGTACTAGGCACAAGTATTTCAGTCATCGTACTTATCCAGTTTGTCATTTTGCTCTGGGCCTCTACTCTCTAATGGTCAGTGGCAGACTGTTCTCTGGACCCATAATTAAATAAAAGCTCTCCCCAAAGAGAGGAGGAAAAGATCTACCATTCAAGGCTTCTGGCATGAAATACCATGCATGGAGGCAAGTAGCTTTTAGGTTTGTTTTGGTATGAATTTTTGGGGGGGGTGGTGGGTGGGGTGGGGTCGGGGTAGGGGGTGTTGCTTTGGTTATTTTGTTTTTCAAACTGCTGTTGGCATAAGCATCCCATCACCCATCCTAGGGAAAAGTAGTAATCATTTTTTTTTCTTCTGATTAGATGTGTGATAACACTTTTCCTAGTCTACACACCAACTAATGTTGATGTAAGTTTTCTCATTTTAAGACCAGATTTACTCCACTGAAATATAAATTTTAATTGATTTGACTAAGCTCAAAATCCCTTTGATTTCAGCCCTACAGGAGTATGATATTATTACTATGTTGAACTATTTTTGTAAAATCAAAGTGAAAGGATTTTAGAGGATGTATGATTTACTAGCACATTTGTTAGCACTTCCTTCTCTACTGCATTACCTGAGAGACCTCATTTCTCCTTGTAGGGTAAACAGATAATTCTTACACAGTAGTTTACTTTGAGCTCTCTTGATACTACAGAAAAGATAACAGCAGCAATTTCACTAAAGACCACTAGACTAGACAGTACGCTTTCTCTTCAGTCTTTTGTGCCTAGCTTGTTTTCAGCTTGCAGCTTTTTGTTGAGGTATTGGCCTAAGAATGACATGTCTGCTTGCAGAGAGATGTGGTAAACGAGGTTTGGTGAGAAAGGTTCTGACTATGTAAGGCTTTAAAGACTAAATGTCATGTTTTCATTACTCAGAAGTTGAATGGCAGTAACAGTCAACCTGCTTTTCTCCAAAGCCTAACTCATTCCAAATTCCATAATTTCATCCAAAATTCTGAATCATTAAACAAAATCCTCTGCACATAGTTAGTACTCTTCTATCAGCAGTTCTTCACAACACAGGTGAAGAAGATTCTTTTCTGCTCCTAGACTCAGGTTGGAAGGGAAATGAGTAACACTTCAGTGACTGAGAATGTAAAAAAAAAAAAAGAGAAACCTGAAATGAGAAAGTTCCCCTTTTCCATGGCCTCATCTCCCAAATAAGACAAGTCTATTTCAAATATGTTGAGAGTTTTAAATGCTCAGACCAACAGCACTTGTAACCGTTCCCAGATTTGCCACTGCTTTATGTCTGTCATTAAAATATGCCCTGCTCGGTATCTTACAAGCAAAAAACAGACCTTGTAGCCTGCTTCCAGACAATGCCTAATGCTTATTCTGGGGAGAGAGGAAAACAGCATATAACAGAATCTGTGGCACTTGTGTAGGTTATGTTAAATATCTCCAGGAAAAGTTTATATATGCATTACAAACTCCACTGCAGAAAACACCACAGAGGATCAAGAGAACAGTTTCAAGTACTTCCATAAAAGCCTGGGTTTTCAAGTTGCCATCTTCTCCTTATCCTCAAAACTATTGCCATTTTCCTTTTTTATGTCTGGGAAGATAAACTGTAATCTCATATTTATATTACAGAAAAAGTATAAGCATTTTAAATTACAGAAACAACTGAAAACAGGACAATATAATAAGATTTGCTTGGTAGCATTACCAAAGCTGCTAGCAACTTACTGTCCTGAAGCTTCCAAGCACAGCAGCAACCACAGTATTTTGCCCTTTAATGACCTGCTTTTTGAAATGGTTTTATGAGGAATGCATTAATTTCTCCATGATCCAGGGAGGCAATACTGCCCCCACCGTGCTGTCAAGGGAACTGAATCAGTTCTACTAACTCATCCCAGGTCACATCAGAAGTTTAACAAAACCAAGATAAGAGGAAGATAGATCCAGTTCCTGATCCTCTCTCAAAGTTTTAATTCTCCAAACAAATTGAAAGACTCAGTCTATGCACTGATCATTTCCCACCTATTTTAACACAGGAAATTCTAGAATAGCAGACAACAGAGCTACAGTGTGCAACAGTGGAGAATAACGTGCTTTCGAAGTGTAACAAACATAAGGAGGGAGAAAGTAGTAATGAAAACTGGACAATAACCTTTTTGCCCGTGCTGCCTGGAAGTACCGTATCATCATTAGTAACTGTATCTACAAAGAATCTCAGCTTTAGTGCATCCACAATTATACGACTAATTTAGTTGCCAGATTTGCAACCTGTTCTTAAGTACTGCAGTGAGTACATAAATGTTCGATATTCAATAAATCTGTGAAACTGTGGCGTGAGTGTCTATAGTCAATTGAAGTACATTAAACAGCATCGTGAATCAAAAATTCATAGAGTGACTGCCATAAGTTTCAGGAACTGGTCACTGATTACTACTTTCAGAACCATTTGGCTTACACTACACAGTATTTTGAATTCTTTGCTTCCATGAACTTGCAGGAGAAATATTGAAAATAGCAGGATACTGAGTGTCACTGGAGAGCCTGATCCTAAGATGGAAAGCCTTTTATTTAGAAAATTAATCTATATTACATAACTGATTTGCAGGTTCTATGTCTAGATTTCTTATGTCCCCATGCAGCTTTATTTGTCTAAAAATTAAGTACATACAGTTAGGTTAACATTTTTGTCTGTAACGTCAAGTTAGGAAGAATCTAGGTTTTATTTTCTCAACTAAATTGTTTTTAATATATTTTAGATTGGAATATCAGAAAGTAAGACAAGACCACATGTATGGAGAATTAATATGATGTAAAGAAATGCAAAATGGGATACAGACCACAAAATACATGCAACATAACACCATCCATATGCTAAAGTTTTTGTAGGAGCAAGCACTTCTTTAAAAAAGCAATTAAATTCTTTTAATGGAACCATTAAAAATGGAAAAAGGAAGCTGGGTTCTTCCCACTAAGCTGTGATAATCCTTTGTAATATATAGAAAATTTAATTTGGTCTGTACTTGCATTCAGGTCAGGAAGCTGTTGATTAGTTCCTGTTGTGGTTTTCCTAATAGATATCAGCTGAAATTTATGGGCAGGAATCGATTTTTCAGGCTTAGTGCCAATCTCCCCACTGACTGGGTTTGGGGTTTATTTAGCAACTTCAGCTTATTTCCAAAGTATAGAATTTGGGCTGACAGTTTAGCTTTAGAAATACCACACAGAATATTGTCAACAACTGTCCACAAGTGTATGATTTTCTGCTGTGAAGCGTGTAATTTGAAGAACTTAGTGATGCCTTTGAAAGGTTACACTGTGGTGGTCAGTCAACGTAACATCAAACATTTTTTCTTTGCTCCTCTATGTTTCATGGAGCAGACTGAATTCTTACATAGACTTTCTCTTTTCCAAAGCAAATATATGTTATTTCCTCTCTATTTTCTTCCTGAAAAGCAGTAACAAAAGCCAGAAAACAAAAGGTCCATAATATAAATTGTAATACAAAAAAAAAACCCCACAACCCACCATAAACCAAACTCTAACAGATTGCACAGATACAAATTCAGAAAAAAAAAAAAATCACTAGGTTTGGCAGAAGTTTATTACTACAGTGCACACACGTTTCCTGTATGTGTTTATTTGTGCATATGTGAAATGAAGATCTATCTGAAGGACAAAAAGGAAGGAGAAGCTTAAACATGTTCATTCTCAGTTAACCCTCACACTTTACCACGCCAAAGATCTTCAATAACATAACATCTTCAGACTACCCAGTTCCTGCTCTAAGCACTGATAATCTAATCTGTAGTCATATCTTGTATTTCCACAGCAAACATTTAACTGGAAATTACTTTTTCCTCTCTAACGCAGTTAGAAAGCATGCAAATGGAATTCAGTTCCTACATATGCTGCATCCTAAGAAATTAACCTACTATAAACGGTATTGATTTTAGCACCACGGATTTCATGCATCCAAACCAGCTAGGACTGTGTAAAAAAGACCTTTGTAAAAGCTTCACTCATTTCTCATTCTAATATTGCTTTACCTGTAATTTAGCTTCTTGTAACTTAATTTTTAAAATACAACAATTTCCCTTTGTCCTGGTTTAGCTGGCTTAGAGTTAATTTTCTTAGCAGCTGGTGCAGTGCTGTATTTTGGATTTGGTGTACGAACAATGTTGATAGCACACTGATGGTTTTGGTTGTTGCTGGGTAATGTTTGTACTTAGTCAAGGACTTTTCAGTTTGCTGGGCCTTGCCAGCAAGAGGGCTGGAGGGGCACGGGAAATAGGGAGGGGACACAGCCAGGACAGGTGATCCCAACTAGCCCAAGGGATATTCCATACCATACCACAGAATGTCATGTCCAGCATATAAACTGGGAGATGCTGGCCGGGGACTGCTGATTGCTGCTGGGGGACTGGCTGGACATCAGTCAGCTGGTGGTGAGCAATTGTGTTGTGCATCACTTGTTGTTTCTCCCATCCCTTTGGAATTTATTCTTATCCCCTTCTCCATAATAATAAATAATAATAATAATAGATATTATTGTTGGGTTTGGGGGGGGGTTCTTCTCCTATTTTTTTTTTTTTTTTTCTTATCTCAACCCTTGAGTTTTACATGCCTTTCCAGTTCTCCTCCCCATCCCTTGACAGGGGCAGGGGGTGGAGAGGAGGAAATGAGCAAGCTGCTGCGTGGTACTTAGCTTCTGGCTGGGGTTAAACCATGACAGCCCTTTTACTCCGGCAGCTACGTGCCAACACTGACATTTTAATCAGCTTGAAGAACATGTATAAGAGAAATGGAGTGGAAAATGAAAATAAAGTAAGAGCAGAAAGATGTGAACATTTATCTTCTAATCAGCTGCAAGTACAGTCAATATATTACAGAAAGGACAGTTTCATGTCATTTCCAGCCTATTTGTAGTACTAAAGCCAAAGGGTACACTTCTGGCATTCAGAAACACTTCCAAGCTTCCTTTACCAGGGATACTGAGTATGGTAAGACATGTAGGGAGAATCAAAATTATACTAAATGAAGTGGTACTATTAGGAAAAATAGGGACAAAATTTTGGGCACTCATCCCTTCAAATATTAAAGAGAAAAGTCGATTCCAGCTTATGTATAGATTTGAAATAATTGCTCATAGTTAACAATTATACCATTTATAATGATATCAGCTTGTCGTTCTGCATGCCATGCCACATCCTGAGACCACAACAGTTAAAATGTTGCTACTCAAACACTATGGATGCATTTTTTCTTTACGGAATTTGTCACTGTTGAGGAAGCTGTGATAAGTCTAGTTTTAGTTCTAGAGATGGTCTTAGCTTTCTCAGTGATGTTCAAGTCCCTTGAACAAAGAAATATACAGTAGAGAGAGAAAGAACAGCCATCTCATTTTGAGAGACCCAACCACTCAAAGAAAACTTGGGAAGCTTTTGGGGATGTGGATTGGTTTAGGTGATGTCTCATGTCACACTGAAAATTCATTCTTAGAGTACGTTGATGTAATGAATAATTTTTTGGATTGATTTAGGCCCATGTTCGCTTAGGAGAGGATTTAAAACTCACTCTTGCTTTAATGAATATAATCTACCATCTCTTTTGCTACCTTGTTTGAAGTGGCAAGTTATCCTTCTGAGTCTTGTCATGCACGGTAAGGGTACAGTCAGTCATGCTTTCTGTTGTCAGCCTCAGCTGTCTGCTCTGCACCAAACACGTGGTACAGTCAAGTTTTTCACTGGGTACCATTTACATGAAATCTTTGATCACTCCTGCTATGATTAATTTGGTCAATAATTAATATTTGGCATTTTTAAAATTAATATTATAATGGAAGAGATAGATAACCATTTTTCTGCATATCTGACTCCATACTTAATTGTCAGCATTTAAAATTCCCTGTAATTAATTGATTTATTACATTATCTGTTTATGAGCTTGACTTATTCACCTCATTATTAATCTTCTACTTTAAAGTTGTATGCATTGCTCCTCTGCATCACTATTTCAAAATTCAATCAGTTTTTGATATTATTGATCAGTTCCAACATAATAATTTCCTAGAGGACTTGATTACCACACCACTGCCAGCAACTAACTTCTTTCATTTCTGCCATTACCTCAATTACATTCTCATCCTGGAGAACTTTAATTCTTGCCAAATTTAGGCCTTTCAGATTCTTGCATTAGTTAATAACACTATTGCTACTGAAGTGATATCACACCCACAAAATTTGCTTTTACCAGTCTCACTCCAGACGTATTCCTCCACAGGATAGTCCTCAGCCCACCCCAGCTAACAAAGATTTCTTCTTCTCTACTATATGACTGAATAAGCCTCAGTTTTCCCTCCTGATTGACCTATTCCTCAGGCAAACACTAGCTGTTTCTCAATTTCTTTTTTTTTTATTTTATCTTTTTAAACCAGCTTCTCTACAACTGCATTGTGTTTTGACAATTTTATTTTTTTTTACAGACACAAAATCAAAAAAGGATCACATTTTGTTATCTCTTTTCTATAGTACACATACTCCCACCAGTTTTGTAGGCTTTCTGTCCCCTCCCTTGAATTTGCATATTGAAACTATTCCCAAAGCTTGCACATGTGAACATACAAAAACGAACAAGAAGTCTCAAGTAGACGATCATGTGAAAAATATTGCTTATCTATCAGCCCATGGTCGATATTTGGATTCTGTAACATGCTTGACTAAACCATCAACTGATATTATGGTGATGACATACTAAAAAAATATTTTAGGTATAACATTTTAGAGATGTGCACAGCTGTAAACTGCATCTTTAATATCCTTGATTAGTATTCTTTTTCCAACAAAATCTCCCGATATTGGAAAATATCTTCTCATTCTCAAACAGTTTTCAAGATATTTTATCAGATTGTTTACTTAAATTTGTTTTAAATTACTTGTACTCTCTTGGGAACAGAACTCAAAAAATTGTTTGGAAAACTAAAAATTATCATGAAGTCATTTAGACAGCAGATTGGCACAAAAATTACATAATGTGATACATGAGCCTAAGAGTCCTGTGAATGTGGTGCTCTGATTTTTAGACGCTATTAGACATTTTAATGCTTACAAATTAACCAGGAAGTCAGTTTGATTTACTTATTTTCTTTCCTATTTAAGTTTTTTTATTTGAAGATCATCTTTTAAAGTAAAATGACATTCCACAAAAAATTATGTCCTAATAGCCAAGAACTTTTAGTGTATGTGTTCTTTTTCCAATAAAGAGAGTATGACCCACCAAAAGAGTGCTGAAACTTGGGTTGCAATCACTTGAAAGAATGGTAGAAAATTTGACAGAGCAAAATTGCTAAGATGTTGCTTGTGCAAGACCACATAGATAATTTTATAATAATATTGTCATAATTTTCAATATAACAAAATTAAGCTAGCTTGCTGTTTAAAGTGTGAGTTGTTTAGGTGTTTGTGTTCTGCTTTTCTGAAAAATAAAAACCATTAATTTAACAATTCATGGTTGCGCAGCAATGAAGCAATAAACATGGAAGAGTAAATCTGAACAGTACTTTCTTGCTATAAAGTTATGATTAGGCTTGCAAATCTAGACTATTATAAGTGAGACATTATAAAGATTATCATGACAATGGCAGGGCTTATCTATATTACTCTAATAAAAAACTCACAAGGTTATTTCATATATTACCTGCCACCTTCTTGTGTTTTATTTACTAAGGACACAGCCATTATGACAGAAAATTTTTGTTGCTCTAAGTAGAATAAAGGCAAATGACAACTGTATGCAGCCCACCTACCCCTCAGGACTTTCATAGAATCACAGAATATTTTCAGTTGGAAGGGACCTTTAAAGGTCATCTAATTCCAACCCCTCTGCAGTGGGCAGGGTCATCTCCAACTAGATCAAGTTGCTCAGAGCGCCCCCAGCCTGACCTTGAATGTTTCCAGGGATGGGGCACCTACCACCTCTCTGGGCAACCTGGTCCAGTGTTTCACCACCCTCATCGTAAAAGATTTCTTCCTTATATCTAGTCTGAATCTACCCTCTGTTAGTTTAAAACCATTACCCCTTGTCCTATCGCTACAGGCCCTGCTAAAAAGTCTGTCCCCATCTGTCTTATATGCCCCCTTTAAGTACTTAAAGACTGCAATAAGGTGTCCCTGGAGCCTTCTTTTCTCCAGGCTGAACAACCCCAACTCTCTCAGCCTTTCTTCATAGGAGATGTGCTCCAGCCCTCTGATCATTTCTATGTCCCTCCTCCAGACCTGCTTCAACAGGTCCATATCTTTCCTGGGCTGAGGACTCCAGAGGCGAACACAGTATTCCAGGTGGGGTTTTCCCAGACAAGAGTAGATGGCAAAACGACTCCCTCAGCCTGCTGGCCATACTTCCTTTGATGCAGCCCAGAATACAGTTGGTTTTCTGGGCTGCAAGCACATATTTTCAGTTCATGTCCAGCTTTTCATCCACCAGTACCCCCAAGTCCTTGGCAGGGCTGCTCTCAATCCCGTCACCCCCCAGCCCATATTGGTACTGAGGACTGCCCCGACCCAGGTGCAGGACCTTGCACTTGGCCTTGTTGAACCTCATGAGGTTCCCATGGGCCCACTTCTTGAACTTGTCCATGTCACTTCTTGATAGCATCCCATCCCTCAGACCTGTCAACCACACCACCCAGCTTGGTGTCATCTGCAAACTTGCTGAGGGTGCACTTAATCTCACTGTCTGTGTCACTGATTAAGATATTGAACAGTACTGGTACCAGTATGGAACCTTGAGGGACACCACTTATCACTGACCTCCTTCTGGACATTGAGCTGTTGACCTCCACCCTCTGGATATGACGATCCAACCAATTCCTCATCCACCAAACAGTCCACCCATCAAATCCATATCTCTCCAATTTAGAGAGAAAAATGCTGTGAGGAACTTTGTACTTAGGTGTATCTAATTTAAGGGTCTATTCAATCTTGCTTCTAAACTATGTGGAGAGGTATTTCCAGAAGTGCAAGGAAAGGAAAACCAGCATGCAGCATGTAAAGCCTTTAAAACATTCTGACTAGCTTTGCTAAAAGCATCTTCCCTGGCCTGGAGTAGAGTGAACTGTCTCATTTTGGAAATATTTATGTTCTGACACATAAAAGGCATAATTCATGTTAAGAAAGATTCAAATTCTACTGAAAATATACCTTGCTAAGTATTGCAGCTGCTGCCCCATATAAAATACAGAATGCTGTTCCAGAAAAGAAACTCCTCTATCATACTAATTCTTACGCTGATCACTAGGGGCAAATTGATATTGTTGCACTTTGCTTTGAACAATCCTTTTACTTTGAAGAGACTCCTAAAAAGCTTCTCTCTCAGTGCACATAAACCCAGTGAGCAAAGCACAGATTTTTTTTATTTGATTTGTAAAACATAATCAAACTTTCAAACACTGTATGTATGTATAACATCGGGATAAATACAAATAGTCTTATCCTCAGTTGAGCTGACCTAATTTACTTCATTATAAGGAAGTGATTTTGATGTGAACAAACAAAAATATACTAGTATATTAGTGTTTAACATTATTGGGAAAACTACATTGTGCTGGTTTAACCCCGGCCAGCAACCAAGCACCACGCAGCCACCCGCTCACTCCCCTCACCCAGAAAGATGGG
>JAVJGI010000040.1:9652185-9667417 GCA_035590275.1 Ibycter americanus
CACGTTATCAACATTGCTCTCACATCACAGCCAAAACACAGCACAGCACCAACTACTAAGAAGAAAATTAACTCCATTCCAGCTGAAACCACGACATACACATAGTTGAAAGCATGCATTTTGGGCAGGACCTCAGTTGCTCCTTCTGTTATGACTTTTCTTCATCTTCTTGAACAAATCCCCTACCTACTCCATTCTTCAGCTGCCTTCTCTAAAAAGCAGCTCACATTGTTTCCCCTTCTTGTCTAGTTTTCTTCCCTCTATCTTGTCTGGTTCACCTACACCTAACCTTCCAAGTTTTCTTATTGAATAGTACAGAAATTATCACAGAACTTGAACTGTGATTGTCTATATATCACCTTTCTCTTCTTCTACATACATTGAGCACAATGAGAACTCTCCAGGTTCCTGCAAATTCTTCATTGCTATAGCACTTTGCAGATTTATTATTTTAATTAATAGCGTAACATTTTAACAGCTTTTGGTTTTGCTGGTTTTATGATCAACATTCTTCAATTCTTCTGTATAATCACTGATTACACTCTAAAATGAAAACTGTTAGAAGAGTTTGAGACTATTCTCCAACATGTCAGGCAGCCATACAGATATGTGAAAAATGCTACCACTTTTATTTCCCTTCAGAGATCTTAGTTTCTAGTCTCTTCAGTCAAGGAAATCTAATAATGAACTGCATTTGTGCAGATAAAATAAACTCCCTACTTTTATTTCCAGTTTATTAGCATTGTTCCAACAATACCAGAATCTCACCATCAGCAATATTCAGTAGTTTCCAAACCACAAAGTAATAAGAAAGTTAAATTACAAAAAATACATGTTTTCCTTATATATAAGTAATAGAGCACATAGTATAGTCTGCTAATGCAG
Organism: Ibycter americanus; assembly: GCA_035590275.1. Lineage (NCBI taxonomy): Eukaryota > Metazoa > Chordata > Aves > Falconiformes > Falconidae > Ibycter > Ibycter americanus. Next base: position 9,653,071 of record JAVJGI010000040.1, read on the forward strand.
GAACTAGATTGTTTTAGAGAACACTTTTTCTTCAAAACAGTTTTAACTTTCAGTTTTCTAAATGTGAGATAACTATGAAGTAGTTTATTTCAGTATGTCCTTGAAAAACATTTTATTTTGAATAAAACACTGATCTGGGGCACAAATGAAAATCTATGGCTAACAAGTCAATAAATAACCATGTAGTGAAACAAACTGAATTTTCCATCTTGTAAATAGGAAGTCTTCTCCAACCAGATCAGGCACAACTAAGTCTTTTATCTTTTAGGAAAAAGGCATATGTATTTTAATACTTGAAGTTGTTACAGTTTGTTTCTGCCTTTGATTGCTAAAGCAAGAAAAGTACAAACAATTTGGCTTTGGAATGAGTTCCAATGATTATTTTTTTTTTTTTTTTTTAAGATGCTAAAAAGATTTTTGCTTATCCCTTTCATTAGCTAATAAAAAGTTCATATTTTCACAATGGGTTTCTGGATCAATTTAGTGATTACTGTAGAAATCATCATTACAGCAATTATAAAGTCATCAACAACATTCTCAACACATTGCAGGGTTTTCCATGGAATACCCTGTACTTGCCATCAATTTCATTACATTCCAATAGCAAAAAACTCTAAACCCTAAAATCAGTTCTGCAGATAGAAGAATCAAAATTGATACAACAATTAAATCTACACTGCAAGACAGGAAATAAGTCTTGGTCAAATAGCCTGAAAAATTTGCTTGAAGCAGTGCATGAAATAAAGCTTTCCTCTTCGTGATAAAGTTGCAACTGAGACAGAGTTTCTCTTCAAACAAATTTTCTAGTCAAAACAGTTATCTTTGGTGGTATCTGTAACCAATACTAAAAATGTTGCTCAGAATTCTCAGGCTCCCATTGTAAAAGACATGACTTTGAACCATAGCCAGCTTTTCATATTTGACTACATTAATCACATTTTGATAAAGTTAAAAGGGAAAACAGTCCTCAAGAAGGATTCAATCACACGATTATGAGCAGAAAATACTTCCACTAATACAGCAACAAAAGAAAGAAGAAATGTAAAAATTATTTTCCAGGTACAGCACTTGAAAATTCTTCAAAACAAAAGCCTTTAGTCTAGTTTCAAAATATTCTGTCCTTCCCAGAACCACTAGATTTTGGCTTCATGAAAGTTAAAAATAATTACCAAAACAGTGGGGATGTAGAGGGGTATTGTTTGGTTGGGTTTTTTAATATGTCTACATCTGGTTAACTTGTGTTAGGAGTTTTGCTAACAAAACCATTTAGAGAGTATTACACATTTATTCTTATAAAGTTATTAGAGTATAAAAGTTGTATACAGCACAGATATTTTATCTCACTGGAGGTCCATGTTGGCAGAGACATCAATAGTACCTGCTATCAACTGAACCATAGTGAAAGCCAACTCTAAGAAACAATGGATTCAGAGCAGGGAAAGACTACATGAACTTTTGCTTAAAAAAAAAAAAGTTTTGCTAACTCCTATCTCCCTCTACAAATTTCAGAAAACACTTCATACAAGCTACCAAGAAGTAAAACAATTCTCCATTAATTCCTTGTCAATTGAATTAACTAAAGTTAATGTCATCACTGCTACTGAAACCAGAAGAGAACAAGTTATGTTAAACAAGAAAATACCATCCGAATTCATGTGAAAAGTGAAAGCACATCAGAAGACCTCCTGCCTGGCACTTACAGACGTTTGTCAGCACCACCAAAGCCATTTTGAGACACTTTTTTCTCCTACTTCAGATAAATTCCAGTCTAAGAGATTAAATAGATTAGGCTTAGGAGGACTTGCAGAGCATTCCTTAGAATAGTAAAAAGAGCAGGAAATTTAAAATTTCACAGCCCTTGTTACTTCCTTATTGCTGGTACCAAAATTCATTTATTCTCTAGGAAAAAAACCACCCACAAACAAACCAAAACCAAACCCCACAATCTTGTTTGTAGTCAAGAGATATTGAATTTCTTAGAATAAAGCCCGTTTTTTAAAAAACTGCACATTATGAATTTAAAACTGGGTGGTGCTCAGAGGTACCTGATGTTAGGCTCACAATTTAACGTTTATGTCTTTTGATGTTATATACAGTATTAGATAAGCCTTTCGTATTATTCCAGCAATTGCTACTAAATACAGTTTTCTTCACAAACCCATCTCCATAGGAGATTTATTTAAATAATAGTCATCTAGAAGTTTAAGACAAAACCTAGTTCCTTTGCTGCACTCTTTAATTGATTCTGAATCTGCATATTAGCAAGAAAGCTAAAAATATTCTGTTTCTATTTGATACTGTGTCATGCAAGACAATGTATAAAATACTGAAGTCATTGCAAACCCTCACTGTTGGTATCATTGTTCTGCTGTTTGGGGTACTTTCTGAGGTCACAGTGATTCTTGTATTTTTAGTGATGATCTTATAGACAACAAACGTTATTAGAACCAGGTGACATTATGGTTAAAAGTGACAAATAAGTATCCTGAATTCTATGCAATTAGCAACTCGGGAATATAATAATCACGTAGTGATCCACCACTGTCTGAAGAAATAGTGAAAATATGACAGAAGGTGCTTTCTAAAAATAAACACATACAAAGATCAAGTAGCATACCTGGTTGAACACACCTCCATCCACCTTAATGCAGTTGAAGAGTGAGGCACTTGAAATAAATCTTTTGAAAAACATTCTGTGTTCTGTCCCTACACAAGGAAGTGAAAACACAGCCTGGACTTTGTCTTTACTGTTGTGCTCATGGTCTGCCGTGCCAAAGCTACCCACGCTTCTGCCGTAGAGAGCAGACAGATGCATAGGAAAAAAAAAAAACCTAGGCAAAAAGCATGACTTTAAACTTTGGTGTTAACATTACCAAGAAGTATTGAATCCACTGTGATTTTTCATTTAAACAGCTAGTATATGCAGAGGGCAGGGGAGACATTCTCATTCTGAAAGCACTGAAGATTAAACAATAAGCAAACTATGCCCCAAACCTTTCAAAGAAAGATTGATTGTTCCAAAACATAACACATTATTCTTTGCAGGATAGATTTATTTTCTCCCTACTACTTATAGAGCATGAGTGCTTCTATACATCAATATAGGTAGAATACAGTGAAGTACAACAGAATAGGTACAATAATTAAGTGGTGTATATATGTATAAGTACTGAAAGAATATTTTTTGAAAACTGAGAGTGAAATCTTTCCCCTGGATGGAGGATGAGGAAGAGAGAGCTTAACATTTTTATTTTCGTAGTGCTCAATAAGGAACTTGCATTCCAAATAAATCTAAAATTTAACACAGCAGGCAATCTGCCTTCAGTTATGTGGTTTCCTTTGAAGCCTCTATAGCAAGTTTCTAAGCAGCTGGAGTTTGCTACAACTCAAGGAAAGGAAAACTACTCATCTTATCAAGACTGATGTCTCAGACCACTGAATTCCTTGGTCTCATCAGTACAACTTACATCAAACAAACAGTAGATTTTTCTTTGAGAGGAGAAGATTGTGGTTTAAGCAGTTCCCTGTTAAGTTTGCAAGATTAGCTGCCTGATAGCCAGGAACCTCTCTGTTGATTAGCAACAGTTGGGGGAAATATTTTTGGATTTATTCTACTATAAGAAAAAAGCTTTACTGAAAACACATCTGGACTGAAAATGTGTCATGTCTGTCTTTTTACTACATTCCTAGTTTTATTGAATGACTTAAAATACAGTCTTCCCAAATTTTATGTCAATGTGAGCTGAAATTTCTGGATCTTAAAGGCATTTCTTCTTCCAAGAAGGCTTCAGAACCTGCAGTTATCTTATATTAATATCTTAATATTTATATGGCAGGGCTACCTGAAGGAATAAACCAATCTTTCCTTTCCCTTTGCCTATTCACTTTAGCTGGCAGCCAGTGCACCCCACAAATTGAGCTGGTGATTCTGGAGGGGGTCCTTCCACCTCCATGTCGTTATGAAGGCAGTAATACTATTCCACATCTGTGTACTCTAGTATTGCTGGAGGTACAGATTTTCTCTCTCTTCAGGCTTGACACACAACAGACGTTCTGCCCTTTTACATCTTTCTATCCCCCTTTCCAGGTTCTTCTCTCTTCTGGACATTTTATTTATCAGATAAAGCTTCAAATCATCCCTTGAGCATACTCCCTGCTCACCTGCTTATAGAACAATAGATCAGAATGAAGTTGCTTATGCAGTTTTGGAGGACAAAGCTATGTATCAGGGTTTCAGGTCTGACAAAGATTAAATATTTCAAGCTCCAATACAAATAATGAGGAATTATAATACTTCTTGTCACCATATGTCTTTGCATGTAAGGATCAGTCTTGCATACAGTTTAGATCAATGAGGATAATCAATACAGAAGACAAGGCAATAATTTGCAGTGGTTCAAAGCAAAGTTGGAGGAGTTTTGTGTGCTGTAGTCTTAAAGAACAGGGAAAATGCCAATAAGGAAAAAAAATCAGTGTGTTGAACAGGACCCCACACTAAAGCAAGAAGAGAATATATTGTTCAGATCACCAGGTAGAGAACATACAACCACAAAGTGAGGACTGTATTCAAAAGTAACATCCCAGTCCCACTGTTTACCCATTAAAAAAACCCACAAAAACCCGTCTACAGCTACTTGAATGGTTTCTCTGAAACATAAAGTAAAAACCCCAAACAAACAAACAAAAACAACCAAAAAACCCAAAACACACCCCAAAACCCCATACCATTCAAAAAACCACCCAAACACTTTGACATGGAAGTTCTTTAAACAGAGCCTACTGGATATATTTCCAGACACAGACACATTTGGCTTTTTACCTGACCTCAAAAGTGTTTAACATAGCTTGCCTGTTTTACTATATTTTATTTCTCTTATGATGGACTTTATGCCAGTGTAAATGTCCCTTGCAGGAACAGTTTCAGTAACAAGTACACTGGATCTTGTTGGTTTTGGGTGAGGAGGCTCCAAATATCCCATTCAGGCAGATTCTTGGCATGGAAAGTTGCCTCTCTCCATCCCCATCCCATCACTCCCCATTCCATCCAATCCCCAAGTTATGCGCAAATGAACAAGCTATAGGGTGTCTTTCAGAAATAAGTGCCAGTGTAGCATCTTCTGTCTACCTCTAGAAATTACAAATCTCTTACCGTGATGGCAGAGGTGGTAGCCCATATCCTTCTTCAGAGTTGGGTCCTATTTATAGGTTATATAGGTGTTTCAGCAAAGCCTCTTCACCCATCAAAACAAGACCCTGAACATTACTTACTTCAGTCTTCAATGAACAGATATTAAATAGATTATAAGCATGTCTGATGTTATCATTTTGGCCCACATACAGGTAGAGTTTGCTGGCTTTTTTTCCTTCATACGTCTTAGATACATACAACCAACATATAGAGATGTCTTCAAGAACAATAATCTATCACAGTGTCCCAAAAAGCAGCATGGTCCATTGGAAAGCACACTGGACTAGGGCCCAGGGACTAAGATTTTACTTTTTGGTGTGCACTGTCAAACATTCAAGCTTTTGTAGACATGGTGCACCCTAGTCATAACCTCACAGGTTTAACATCTGGAATTTTTGCCTTCTCAAAGCAGGAGAGGAAAATAATTCCTTTGGTGACCACTTGATTTGCTAAGCCCTGAAGCAAGCTGATCAGGAAATAAGTGAACAAACACAGCTCTAATGCATTTCCCTTATCACAAAGACATAAGTCCTTTAAGATCTGTATTTGCCTAATTTTTATTGTGACATGGGGGTGGGTGGCTTGTTACGGAGGTTTTTTGGTTGTTTTTAATGTCTCTTTAGTTCACTATTATCCTGATGATCATTGTTTAAAAAACCATATCAGAAGATTCAAATCTACTTTTTGCCAGGATTTGATAACAAACCTTGCTGTGTGTGCACAGTAATTGTTTCTCCTGTCACACATTGCCAGGTCTGTACACATGCAGCTGCTTACATTTCCAAGCAGTTCCAAAGTCAGCTGATCAATATATAATCCACTAACAATTATGTATTTAATTTCAGGAAGAGGTTTTTAGAATCAGTTTTCTGAACTACAGCAAACATGTAACATGTAAAGCCATGTTACAGCAAAGCACCACTTTCACTTCTAAAGATGAATTCAGTAAAGTTGCCACTCAGAGAGTAAGAACTGCACTGATCAAATTAACAAAGTCTAAAAGTTAGAAACAGATTTTTCTGAAGGCTTATATGGGCAACAGTGACTTGTTTGTGCCAGAACTACTACGTGTAAGTAATACAGATCACAGCTTTCCCTTTCATTTACCCAAAATGTTGGGGCAGAAGTTGCTGCAGGACAGAGCTTCCGACCTCGACCGCTACTGATGAAACAAAGCTAATTTTCTACTTCCTTTTCCTTATGATGTATTCCTCACTTTAAGATCTTTAGGTGAGGAATTCTATTTAAATACAAAAGATCTTATGAGCTGAAATAGTTGCTTCCCAGCAAAACAAAACTGTCATATGAAGTAATGAGATGAAACAGGATGGCATGACTCAAAATCCTTAAGAGCAAAATTTGTCTATATTCAGCAAGAAGGCCACAGGAAGCACAACCAGAATACTGTTTCATTCCCATAATATTCTTTGTCACATCATGACTGTAAACGTAACATTCAAGACTCTAGTGCTGAATCACAGAAGTATTATAACAGTCTATTTCTATGTAAGGCATATTTTCTGCTTGCTGTCAGTCAGAATCTGTTCTCTCCACTCAGAGTTTCTCTCATTTAAACTGCTAGAAGAAAACCAGCTTCACACAGTCACACATTCAAATGCACATATGATATATAAATGCTCTAATTAACATCTCATTACTAATTCTTCCACTAGTACATTAGGTGACAACTAACATCCAGATGAAGGGTGCTTCATTTACGTTTTCTTGTTTTGTTACTATTTACATGACACAGTAAGCAGGAAGCAAATGCTTTGCAAGTGATGATTTAACAGGAGGAGAAAGTTGTAGTTGCCACATAACCTGAAAGGTGCTCTAGAAATAACAGCAATATTATGACCTCAAGAACACTTAACCACCCATCCACTGTAAAGCAGCAATAAATGTATCTACCTCATCTATCTTTCCTATGTAGCGCTACATAGTTTAGCAGCTTTTCCAGAGTTTCCCACACTACTGAGATTACAACAAGCCATCTCATCTAGTGAGATTAACAGCTACATAGCCAAACCGTTTTCGAACCTGCCCTCGCCATCTGCAGGCCTTTACCACTTTCCCTTAAGTATCACCTTGCTTTAAGTAAGGTTGACAGAATGGATTTGTACCATCTACAAACACACCTTACAATGCATTTCCCTGCAGTAACTACTATTAAGTGGCCATGATCATAGGCGATGTCAACACCCATGTAGACCAAAACAATCTCTTATCACTACTTAGTGCTAAACAGCCATATGTAATTATATTTGATTACCTGCAAAAATAGTATCCAATTTGTTCACTGCCAGTGCAAGCACATTACAGTTAGACCTTCACTCGTTTGTTATACTAGAACTGAGAGAGGTTTGATCTAGATCAAAACTTTGAGATTTTGACTGAACCCAATTCAAGTTTCCTAGGAGTACAACATGGACGGCAAATTTCATCAAAAGCCAGTCCCATTGTCCTTGCTTCTAGCTAAAAAACATTGGAAAACAAACAAAAACCCACAGAAAACAGTTGCCTTTAACCAAGTTGTGGTAGAGGAGCTGAGTTCCAACTTGAACAAGGAAGGACAGGCAAATGAAACACGAGGAGAAAGCCAGCTTTTGAATTTGTGTTGCAAGATTTTATCAAATGTATATGTGACTTGTATTATTCCTTTTTAGTCCTACATGGACAAAACAAATTCAAGGTGTTTAACATTTTTAAATGCATAGATTTTTAGATGAGCTGCTTTGCTGTTTTGAAGTAAATTGGTTCATAGTCTCCCAAAGTATCACTGGCATCAAAGACAATTCCAGCATCTTCTCTTCTGCTGTGCTAGCACAACCATGGGGAATGTTTGTTAATATAGCAAGTCACCAGTGGATATATTAGTTTAGACAGTCTCCCACATGTAATTTTTATCCCAATAACAATAAACTGGCAAGTTCATCACTGTGTAAACCTGGAGCAGTCTTCAGAGAAACGAGTACATTTTTCATGTTCTCTTGTGTTAAAACAACACTGGTTACAAGACATATCAGTCTTGCTGAGCCATAAAAATCCATATTTTATTCATTACTGTAATTTGTGGTTTATACGTACAAATGTTCATTCGCCTCTTGTACTCCTCAATACAGACATGTACCAAGTAAGATGCTAGTTTAGGTTTTATTTGTACTGTAGAGGTATTAGAAACCTCAGTAAAATTCTGCTTTCAAATTATAGTTAATTTTGATCATCCCAAGTAAATTGTAATAAATTATTTTAGAGATTTGGGCAGAAACACACAAACCAGTCAGAGTTTAGAGCACAGGGTCCAGCATTTCATGAATGGAATAATAACTCCAGATTAAATTTTTTTTTTAAAAAAAGGTGTTTTCATAGTCAAATGAGAGTAGAATAAAAGAGAACAATTATATTGAAGTTGTTAATCTTAAAGTAATATAAATTTATTGGAGAGTATTAAGTCAGTAAAGCAGTTTCCAAAGTTTGTTTCAGCTGGATGTGTGTGTCCCCTGGCTGCTGGCAAGTAATGAACTCCTTGGGTATCAGTATACTTTTGTATCAGTATGAATCTACTTAAGAAAGCTTTAACTGTATCTTGCTTTAGGGTTAGTGTTTGCTTTCTGAAATGGGAAATGTACTTTTTATGAGGATTACTTACTACATCTGAGGTTCAATTTCTCATATTAAGAAAAGAAACCTGTTCTAGCCAAGACAGAAGAAAAGAGTACAATGTTATATTATTTCCTAAAGGAGAAGTAATACACCTTCTCTTTTATCTGCTGGGACAGCTCTTGATTCCATTTAACGCTTATACCTCAGGGGATAGTAGCACAACCACTCGTGGGCTTTATCTGTTCAGCTGGCTGGGATAGATTTTTTTAACTGGTATGGTCATTGTGAGTGAAAACTCCTTTGAAAAAAAGCTATTTGAAACTTCTTCAGTTAAACTGTTTTATAAGCAAAGAAATAGATGGTATTTCCAAATCTGTTTCATAATCAAAAACCAGTTCAAAAAAGTGACATTCACTATTTCATCTGCTTTTTAAATAGGAACATTATGAAAAAGGAAAATGCTTCTTGTTCACCTTTAATTACTGTTTCTTTTCTCTCTCTTATTCTTCCCTGCCTTTCTGTCCCCAAACCAGGGAAGTCAATTCTTTAGAAGTATGCCTATTTTTCATTAAACACAAGAGGTTAAAGCATATTCAAGGACAGCTACAGTAGCCACCATGGATAATTCACGTAGTATGCATTTGAAACTCAGATGTTACTCCTCAGAGTGACTCTGAGACACCACAGTATCATCATACAAACTTGAGCATGAACTTTGGAAATGACAAGAATATTAGGCTTCTTTCTCCACCTTCAGACATTTCTCCAGCATGCATTTGCAGTAAATGTCAGAAAATACCATGGTTTATATACACAGCAAAAAAGGCCTTTTCCCACTGAACACTAAGCATTCATTAATATTAGAATTCACGGGGGGAAAAAACCCACCAAAAAACCCACAACACATACTGATGAGTTGCTTCCTTACATCTAAATAAATCTTATCTTGACAATTTTAACTCAAGAATTAGATTTTAAGCTACATTTATTGCCATTTAATTCGTTAGTGCTCTGCAATATTTACCTGGGAAATCAGTAAGATTTCACATTTTCAACTACAACTGTATGTTAAAAGAACAGAGAAGTAACTCATTGATTCAGTGCAATAATTTTGTGTTTTATTCAGAGAAGTTTTTAAAGCATCCTTGACTGTTTCTCAAAGATTACTAGAAGCTAACCTGTGGCTGGGCTTGCTGGGGGGTACACGGCAGACATCAATAACTTTCTTTCCTTTTAATTCCTATCTGATTAACTAAATAACTTCATTAAGAAAAACATTTTTAGAGATCTGATAGGTTTATTTTCTGTATAATTCATGTGTCTAAGTGTTCTTTTTTCTAAGCTACTAAAATATTTTGGCCACCTGTCTATCTTGATAGATGGGGGCAAACAAGTATAAATATTTTCCTTCCTAATGCAAAGTGGTTTAGGTATTTGTAATACGTGTTTTGTACTCAAACAGTGGATTATTATACTATCAAGCAATATTTCAAAGCTGTCCCTAGCCACTAGGCTCCTTAAATTTCCCAAATAAGTGTGACACATTGTAAACTGCTCTTTTAATACTTGAGGCTATTACAAGAGTCACACATACATTCAGAAATCATAATACACTCTATGGCTAATTTGTTTCCTTGTCATGAAAGACAGGAGTGAAATTATTCATACAAATCTCTTGAATTTAAAATACCTGTTACTGCCAAACCCACATGAACTGCTGAAGGTCCTGAGACCGTTTGAAAGCAGTATAGAGGAAATTGCTTCAAACAGCTTCACAGAGGAAAATAGAGATTGGATGGGAAGGTACCAAACAAAAAAAACTCACAAAAACTAACAGGAATAAGACCAAATGAACCAATGCTTGAAGAGTTTAGCATAGTATTAAATACGCTACAGCATATTGTATCATAAGGTCATTTTACATAACTTTTCAAACACAGAATAACTTCACATTTATTTTCCATTTCTGCAGGATCAGTTTATCTATATTAATGAAAGACTTCTTGTACGTGTTTTGATACATGTCAAAGAATCTCCAAATGTTATTTTAATGCATTTGGAAACACTAAGCTCAACTGTGCTGAACAGCATCAGTAAAGGGCTAGACATTGAATATTAGGCATCAGAAACCGAAAAGGTGCTGTGCGATCTTTTAATTTAAGACAATTTAAATCCAACCAGTTTCTACATGCATGGAAATTAAGAAGCTTCATCTAAAATTCTACATTTATAAAATAAGAAAAGTCTTGCTAGATTCCTGTATTAATTATAGTATTGCAATAGCATTTTTCACCTTTCTTTGAAGTCTCAGTGAACCTAAACATTTTAAGAACAAGTAAACATATCTGACTCCTTTCTGCTTATAAACAACCAACCAGCTCCTTAAGGGCACTAGCACGGGCTTGCATACTCTGCTTTCCTACAAAGCAAACATTTGCTGTGATACCATAGGACAAATTAACATAGAAACAAGGTGGTAAAGAATTTCATGGACTATGAACTACACCATCAGAGTAGACACTACATCATATGACCTTCTTCATAACTTTAATCAACTAGCATCTTAAATATTGTCAGGACTTTCCTGCACAATACACATTCACACAACCTACACCCAGTAGCAGGCCCTTTAAAAACCTTAGAAACAATCTCTTGTCTAACTTCATTAATCACTAGGATATATTAATTTGTCTTCATAATGTATTGCACTGATCTTTTAGTCCCATCCCCTCCCTGTCCTGTCCCCCTCCCCTGGTTACTCCTCCAGTTTTCTGAGGTTTCCTTTTCTACAGAAGACTTACTGCCCTTTTCAGCACTGGCTTTAGCTGACCATGTCACACTTAGCTTTTCTTATGAGATGAGCTCCTCCAACCTCCCTATTACTGTTCGCAGCCATCATTCCACTTATTACAGCTCAGATGGCCACGCCACAGACAAGAATGTTTCATGACTTTTATGTAGTGGTGACAACACCACTTCTATTTCATCTGAAACTTAAATTTCTTTTGCTCTTTCTTTGGTTGTGTCACATTTATTTTGGGTTCACCCATCACACTCAGGTCTGACTTTTTAAATTTCAGGGTATATGCTCCAAATAAACAGCAGAAATTCCAGCATTAGTTTTTAAGTTCATGTCCTTGCCTTTTGTACTATTAAGTGCCACTGAACTGGTGTTAAAGTCCTGTAGTTCACCTGAGACACACTATACACTAACAAATACCATAACCACACACCTGTTTTTTCCTGCAAAGAAAATAGCCTAAAGTAAATGCCAGGAGGGATCCTTTAAATTGTCAGCAACTGTATACCTACATACTTCTTCCTTCAAGAAAAGTTTTGGTGACCTCAGAGTGAATCCACTCGATACTTAACAGTTTTCCTATTAATTCTCTCCCATCCTTTATGACACCTCATGAAGCTTTATTCACTCCAACTGATTAGTACTTCCTTTGCTTTCCACCCTCCCCCCAAACCATGATTAGGTTGGCATGACCTACAGCCAATAAACCTATATTAAAGTTGCAACTTCCCATTTGCCTTCAAAAATTTCCCATATTTACAGTCATTGAATCCCCTGTAACAACAATAATAGCATCTGATTATAATGATAAAGCCTATCAGCATTATGTTTCATTACAAAGTTAAAAAAAATAAGTAAATCACTAACCAGACAATTTTAGACATTCTAGAAAACAAAAACGTGGATCCTATTTATATAGCTTTAGAAAAGCATCTGGCATTTTGAATGTTTAATCACAATTTTGAGTTTATTTTATCTGGAAATGTTGCTGTCTCGGGCTCATAAATAGTCTCCTGAGATTTCCTCCACTGCTCTTTTGAAAACATTTTGAATTCAGGTGTTATTCTCTCAAGATTTTATTAAGTAAGCACTTGGTTAAAACTAGAGGGTATAAAAAGAGCTGTCATGTATGAAGTATATCACTCATTTGCTATTGAAAACCAAAATGAACAGAAATTACTTATAAACCAGATGATTGTTTACACAGCTAAAAAGTTTTGCAGCATTAGCTATTGGCTAATAGTTCCTGCAAATAGTTCCATTTTTCTTATTAATTTTGCTTTATGGTAACCTTGATGTGCCAGTTTCTTTGTTGTTTTTCTAGAGACCTCAGCAACGCCCTGAGATCTGGCTTGCTGCAGTACTTATGAGGTAAAGGAAACCAAGAACTGGTAACATCTGGTTCTGTTTCCTGCTGACAACAAGCTCCTGCAGTTGTGCATGAAATGGATACAGCTGATGAACTATTTCTAAACCACTGTTTTCCACAAGGATAAATAAAAGATAGCCCCTTCTATTCAACTGTGGGATCTCTCAGAGCTTGCAAAGGTTGAACAAATTCTGTATTGTACATACCATAGTGTAGCAAAACACATAAGTAATGAAAATTACAGAGGCAAGATAATATTATGGGGGTTATTAAATACTTATGCACATGCAAAAACTGGGGAGATAGAAGAATTGAAGGTTTAGGGCTTTAGTGTTTTATTTGGTGTTTCCCCACACCTGCCCCCTGCAAGCAATTTGCAAAATAGCCTCAGCAGAATATTCCAAGCTAAGCAGCTTTATGTTTACCTATGAAGAAGAATATCATATAGCAGATAACCTGTCAGTGCTTGTTACTAGTAAGTTTAGTAACATACTCTTAGTACACGATGTTCTAAGCCTCAGTCAAGACTTTAAATTAAGAACAGGCAAATCAAATGAACTATACTTTAAAGTAACATCTCCATTGATGCTATCAGATTTTTTTTTGCTGATTATGCATATTTGACAAAACAAGCACATGCAACAGTTTTGGGGTATGTGAATGACCCAGATTTGAAAGTTAGAGAATATATGTCTTTCAGAAAAAAGTCATTATCAGGTAAAACTGTTGATGTAATCCTGAAAACATCCATTAGATATCCTTTTTATAGCCACTTCTTTTTGGTTAATGCTCAGTCCACATATGAAAGTGATAGGCAAGGCAGAGAGGTAATACTTCCATGGTATCATCTGCTGCATACAAGTTGCTTAGCATCAGGTATTTCTTTAGTGTTCTCTCTTCACAATATTTCTAAGTCCTGTTAATGAGCTCCAGATGGCTCATTATAAGTGTCATCAAGGTACTAGGACAGTGGGTGCTGCCTCAAAAGCAAGTGAAGCTTCAATTAATTGGATTTTCTATCATAAGGTTGCAACACCTCTGTCATACAAATTATTTTCCTGAAATATTCTGGACTACCATTTTTTAAGGAGTGACCAGAGAAGAGGAACCACCAATATGATACTATTTTACCATTTGCTGACAGATACTTTGTAAGAGATGAAAGGACAAAGCATTTAATTGCACCCTTCCTCTCTTATAAATCAATCAGCCCTAGCATGGTTAAGACCCTTTCTTATGCTCCAGGTACTGTCAGCAAAACATGCCCAGAAAAATTAGCAAACTAGGTTAAGGTAAATTCAACTTTTTCCTGGTGAAAAACTGAACGGTATCTCCCCCAGAAAAACAGCATTCGGTCCTTTGGTTGTTCTGTTGCTGAGGCAGTTTC
>JAVJGI010000040.1:9667427-9681041 GCA_035590275.1 Ibycter americanus
TTAAGTATTTTTTTAAGGAACTGTCAGTAAGAAAACAGCCTTGGTATCATCTTCTGTCAGTAAAAAAAAAAAGTTACAGACATTTTCTGAGAAAGACTTTTGTCATCCCAGATTTGTCAGCCTTAGCAAAGCAAAAGAGACCTAGATCCTTTAACAGCCTGTTAACCCTGCAACTTTCTGACCACTCTTAGGTCTGTGCTGTCTTAAGACACACATGAAAACTGTTGAAGGGTTCTACTTCATGGCTGCTTAATATTAAAACCCTCAAAGAGCTGCAGGTCTACTCTATTAAGGAAACAAGGAGGCTGAAGATACCTGATCACGTTTTGGAGCTTAGTACAGCTCTGCAGTTTTGTAAAGACCTTCAGAGTCCTGCTAAGCACGCTATGTTAGGAAAATGTTTTGCAGGACATCAGAGTCTACATACTCGGAAAGGTGAGCATGTTACTATTCTTCCCCTTACTCATGCAGCTATGGTAATTAAAGAACGATTAAAGAAAAGGAGAGTTAGCTTCTCCATTCCCCACCATCCACCTCAAATGTTGAGCACAAATCAAGGACTAGTTATAACTGAAACCATGCTCTGCTAACCATAATAAACCCCCTGCCATTCTAGTTTTCCATCAACTTTACCAGAATTTACTTTCCAGAACAGAAAATAATAAAAAGTCAGATATTTGTATTTGTTCACTTGTTTATAAGAGTCCATTCATAATGGCTATTCTAGACCTGAGGGAATGTCTGCTGCTAAGTTTCTTTAAGATGTAAATGCAGCATAAAAAGATGTAAGTGATGTTTCCTGACACATCAATATATGTTGTCTTTTCAATTACATGCAGCTAGAAAGCCTTGCAGCTCAGCCATCAGGCACCCTAGAAAACCAGAGTTCATACAAAGTTCATGTTCTCTAAGCCCTCAAAAGCCTCAAACTGCAAAAACAAGTAAAACAAAACCATCTCTGATATGGGTATGCCTTATTAAATAACCACATGATATTGTCAACCTACTCTTCTCCTCTTGTTTTCATTTATGACCCCCTACTTGCCGTGGCTTGTTCAGTTTTGATATGTAAATTCTTTAGGGGAAAAGAATCATTCCTTAGCTTGCCAGCTCTGGTGTCCAGCTTCCTTGGTAGGTATCCAAACAGCAAAAACCCCCAAAACTATTGTTTGATTGTGACCTGGAAATAGCTTCTACAATTTTATTAAGTTAAATGTGTGGAAGGTTTTCGGCTCTTTTTACAACAGGAAAAAGCTTGTCTTAGTTTATACATGCTAGTTAGCAAAGGACAATATTCCATTGAAAGCAGATGGTCTACGGCTTCATGTGTCAAGAAAGTACTTTTGTCCTGTGTAATCCTTACCACATATGTGTAAAATATTGTTACTTTTCTACCCCAGGAATTTTAACTCCTGCAGCACAGCAGCTAACAGAGGTAAATACATGTTTTTTCTTAGAAAAACTGCTGTAATCATCGACACAAGCAAGGTAGTTTATAGTAAATGTGAATAATACAGCCATACTACATGCAATTTAAGAGTTTTAATATTTAGGTAACAACTGGAATTAGAACAGGACAGATATCAAAATTCTTGGAAAAATCGGATTTTAGTATTTCAAAATTCCTAGTTCCAAATAAACCTAAATATTTATAGTATTTATCATGTGGCATATCCTGGTTCACAGAAAGACTACTTGGCAAAGGCCCTAGAACCCCAAACCAGTCTGGTAGACTGGCTGCAAAGGAGAAAGATGGCCAAACTGTCAGGAAACCTGTCTGGCATATAGCTTACCTCATGGACCTTCTGGGTCACTTTTGCCAAACAGGAAAATTTCAATGAAAAAGAAAGTTTACCAGGTTGTTCCCATTCCACTGTTCCCTCAGATAATATCAACCTCAACAAAGGACAGGCAGTTCCCAAGAATAATATATTTTTTCCTTATCTAAAGCCTTCTCTTTATGCTTTCTGTTAATTGGTAGATTTGCACGTATCAAACTTTCTACATTCCTGCATACTGAGGAAAAGATGAAATTTAAGGTCACATCACCTTTTCTGCTACGTAGATGACCTCTACTTTCAAAATCAGGCAGACTCATATATTGCTCATGAATTTGAATTTTGAGCAAAAGGTACGTGCTTAATGGTAGTTTTATTAAGTTTTCACAGACATTATCAGCATGATTCGAAACATGAGTCAAGACATAAAAGCAGACTGAATATAACATTATATAGGAATAACAGTAACAGAGCGATAAGATTTCTTTCTGAAGGCTGGTGTAAGGACAACAGTGATGAATAGAAATTGATTATTAATTTCTGCCAGATTTCCCATGTGTACACCCCCAGAAAGTACCATTTTGTTAACACATCAGCAGGACTGTATTTACCTCAATAGCTTTAATGAATTTACATAATCAACCATGACATTTCAGTGATCTCCCTATATCAAACTCCTCTTTTAACAATAATATCAGATTTCCATCTCCTAGTCCAGAGAGCATTCAGTCACATCATTACAGCATGGTCCTGTAGTACTTAAGACTCTTAACCAATCATTTAGTAAGTTAAGAAAAGTTACAGTTTTTTGAAGTGAATAATGTTCCTCTGCTCAAAAAAGGAATTATACATTCTGGCAATGAACTGATTTGCCTTATCTTCACATATCCTGTTTTTAATCTCTGGTGTCAGTATTCTCAGCGTCTCCAGACAGACACAATTCTTGTTACACACTATATAGTCTTTTTAAGCCTGTTACTACTTCACAGTGAAGTCTTGTTCCAAACTTCAGGCCAGAACGCTGCATAATAGTTCAGAATTTTTTGCTGTCAAGAAATCTAGCAGTTAGCACAAGACAAATCTGCCCAGTGAAGGGATTTTACAAGCAGTAACAGACATCACTAACCTATGTGTTTGGTGTTTCACGGAACTGTATGATGGACGCTAACATCATCTATCATAAAGTGCCTCTGACACAAGCAAGCTTTCAAAAAACAAACCAAAACAAAACAAAAAGTCTTTCAGCAGGTTTGGAAGAGTTGTATATAAATCAGATGTCCTACCCAACCTCAGCTAGTGCATCCAAAATATTACTCCCAGACAGTTTCTCTCTGAAATACAAACTTTCCAAAATCACATCTTGTTTCAGCAAAAGATCAAACGCCTAAGAAAGCATATGTAGAACAGGTCAATATAATAGACTGTTTGATTCTCCATAGTGCACGCTCTTCTGACTGGGTAGGTTTGGCAAGTACTACTTCCTAGCATTTAGGGGTCACTATCTGGGCTCCTCAGCTACGTCATATCCCAGTGTCTGATCCCTAATGAACAAATGTATCTTTACAATTAATAATAACCTTTTATGTATTTTCACATTCCTTGATTTTTTAAACAGTTTGAGTATTCTAATGTCATATGTCAATGTAGTTTATTTCCAGACATTTATTCAGTCTTAAATATAACCAGTTTTATTCAGTTAACAAAAGGTTTTATTTTCAACAAAACAGATGGATACATCTAAACCATTATTTCATAGAGCTCCGGGGTTTGAGGGGAGAACACATGCTAAAACCAAAGCAAATTCTTTGCAGGAATAATGTTTACAATTTTATTCTAGAGATTACCTAAAACTAAGAGGTTGAAATTATCAATACATAACTTCAAAACTATATATCACTATTTCTATAACACACTCCACTTATGCTGCTTAAAGGTTGGAATGAAAACAAGAACAACAACAACAAAAGCTGGTTTTATTTAGCTTTTACAAGGTTTTGCCATGACATGTCTTTTCATTGCATAAAAATCTCCTTTTTTCAGTTGTAACCAACAAGTAACCTCCTGTGCAAATAAACAGTTGGAAGCATATTAATGTCAGAGACTGAAAGGAATAGAACAGGTATTCTGGAAAGAAATAATGTTCAAATGTGATACAAAGTAATTGATTATTTGCATGAAGATTAATGAACAATAATCTACATCATAGACAGGGCATACAATGAGTAAAGAAAATTCATTTTAAGATTCAGAAAAAATGCATAGTATTCCTGAAAGTTCAGGTAGTTAGTTAATAACTGCCTGGATAGCCAATCTCATGATATAATTACCTCTAGCTAAATCCCTTCCATCATAATTGCCTCCACAGTCAATTTCATAACTTCTTATTTCAAAATTGAAATGAACATACTTGACTGACCAACAGTCATTATTAAAAACTATGCCATTGTTTAAAAAGTTGAGGGAACCAGAAGTCATGAATTAACAAAAGGCTTTTACTCTCCTAAAAATTACAATTTCAGTACTAGCTGGACACCAAATTCATCATGTGAAAAATAACATTAAAAGATGATTTATATAGCTTCAACTTTCCTGAGAAAAGTTTCTAAAATTAGATGTATGAAAAGGACGAGTTATAAGATTAAGTTACAAGATCTACCTTTATACACTTTTCGGAATCAGGAAATTTAGAAAGATTGAAGAAAAACCATAAAATCATTTTTTGACAACTAACAATAGAAAAATGCTTGTTGGGGACTTGTTTTGCCAAGTTATGAAACTGAGCATTTCCTGCTAGGAAGCACTTTCCAGTCCGTACATTTGTGGACAGGATCTTACAGATTTGGAGTGTAAGTTGTCTGGGGCACCATTAACGTTGCCACAGTCAGGGCACCCGCTCCCTGACCTATTTCTGTTATTATAACTGCAGGAGGCAAAGGGTCCTCTAACACGTGAGAGTGAAATTCAGACACATTTAGTCAGTGGAAAGACAACCAAAGGCCATGATATTTAAAGTCTCTTTTTAATGACAACATGTCAGTGCTTTCCAGAGGAAAATTCTGTATACTTTTTTGCTTTTTTTTTCCTTGAAGAAATCTCCAGAAAGCCAATAAATCTATACCAGCTATTCTCTTCAGTATTATATCTGGTGCTAGATTGCCAAGAACTATTATCTCACTACAAGAACGTGTGTATAGTGATCTCTTTTTGGCAGTGAAGAAAGATCAGCTTTTACTGTTATGTTTTTTAACCGCGCAGCTTTTCTTGTTTTCACTAGGAACATGCCTGTGTTCAGGTTAATAGTTTAGGTATGCTGCTAGCAGCAAGCTGTTCCAACTGGGCAACTTAAATCACCCCACATCAGAATACTCAAACTGCAGCTTGAAACAACCACTCTCCTCCTCCAGAACGATCTTGCTACAGTGGAAGTATCTCTTCTGCTGGTTCTCTGACTACTAGACACTTGGTTACTGGACTTGACTGAAGAGACATTAAAATCTACAAGTCAAGTGTCTGTGGATGGATGAGCACCTCTTCAGGAAACAAAAATAGGTTTTGATTCAGGCTTTCTCCCCTTCGCCTCCATACCGATGCACTCTCTTAACAACATGTATGATGTTGACCATTGCAATTCACTGACAAATAATTTTTTTTAAAAAAGAAGGAACAGGTCCAGTCAGCTGTTTGGTTGGTGTGAAATGGTAACAGATAGTGGAAATCTAGTCCAGTTGTACAGTATTGTGGACAGTCACTGGTTTCATTTCTCTAAATTTATAAATGTTTATTTTGGCACAGAAAAGGAAAGGAGCCTAAGCTTGGGTGAGAATTAAGTAATGATCTTACCTGTTATAGCATCCTAGTGCATGACACAGATTCAGAAATATAACTGATGTAGCCTAAGTATTCATTCAGGAGTATTCACTTTTGTCTTAGGCATATTCTAAATATCAAAGTTCTCTAATTCCAAAACACTATTTTTTTAAATCATTTGATACTACAGCTGCTTTGCTTTATCACCTACATGCAATCTCACAATTGTTCTCTCACCATTTTCACATTGGGCAAGTATTATGTCAGGTTCCTCAGACTATAACATATTAGTGTGCAGAGAGATCTGCTGGGTACAGATATTCATTTACTTCTTTACACAACTAAAGAAAGAGTGCTATAAATTAGTAATGAGGGATATATTCTATATCCTGACCTACATGAAATAAGAAGGAGCTATGTAATTTTTGAAAAATGTTTACTTCCTTCTCTGGACAGCCACTTTAACCTACCAGAACGAGGGCAAAATTTGAACTTACTGTATTCTTGCCATTTGGCCATACATGTGATTTGAATTCCAGGCACTTTAATAAGAACAAACCAGCAGGTCAGCCTTTTCTTTTGTAATAAAATACACACCTTCGAAATGAGAATTTTCCAATTACTATGGAATGGAACAATTATTTGGAATAAGAACAGCATTACTGAATTACATCTGAGTCAAGCTAAGAGTTTCTCATAAAAAACTTTCAAATTGCTGTTTTCCTTCAGACTGATTACTCAATACAAAAACACTCACGTACCATTCCAGATCATTTCCAAACCACCCAAGCATCAATACATAACACAGGCATGTAAAGGAATTATAAACTTGAACATAGATTTGCCAAAAAGACACAAGTAGCCATGTCTACTAGCTCAGTTCTCTTCACAATCTGTGGACATGCAAGTGCACACATCTAAGGTCACCACTGCCTACCCCAGCCCTTGCTGTCAGTAAGTAAAATTTAAAAAGTAAGGAATACTTCCTTAAAATTGAACAAGTGCTGGTAATGAAAGCTGCTGTGATAGCAAGAGTACTGATATATAGATTTTAAATATAGCGTAGGTATTCTAAAATCCATAGCCCTGTCAAATGTACTTCCTTCCCAGCATAGTCATACTGATTTGTTGAAACAAATTACGCAGACAACGCGTGTGCATCTCTTGCCTCTCTAAATTACTCATCTGTTACAGTAAACAATTAGTGTTTAACCCCTTTATTATACAGGCATATATGTTTCTGCTCCTTATCATCACCTCTGGAAACAGATAATGAGGTGAGCTATGTAGCCCATGTTGTTATTGTCAAGATACTTAAGTCCCAGACATGATACTTGCATCTCATAACATCCTGGAGAAGTACTCTGCAGACCCTAGGATAGTGAGAAGAATCCATTTATTTTGTGAGGATGGTTTCTGTTCAGAAGATTTCTACAGCATTGGACACAAAGTTAGACTTTTTAAATACCTTACTGGGTCAGTCCTCCCATCTGTGAAATCAGACCACACTCTAGTAGGAGCTACTTTATGATAGGAAAGGAGCTGCCTCCATTGCAGAGATACCTTCAGTACTGCATAAGACAGCAAGAAGCAGCTGGGACCTTGATATTTTTGCCCTAAGGTGTACTAAGTACAAAGTTCGAAGATGCTTTCCTCCTGGGGCACTGCAGTTCCCTGCTACCCTTTTTACAAGGAGATTGAAAAATAAGGCAGTCTCACAGACTCTTGAGAAACTTTGTTTCATGGAATGGGTGCATGATGAACCTACCATGGGTGATAATTTGTCAGCTGGTCTGGACTCACGGTTTTATGCATATCTTGCAGATGTAGGAGTTTCCCTCTCCCCATTAGCTTGCATTTATTGGGCTAGGTCTATAGCATGAATTAAGCTCATACACACAGATAACTCCTTCAAAGAAGCTATGATAAAAGTGCATCCTTAAATTTATTCTAACTTTATCTTGGCACTAACTGTCCAAGTCTCATTAATGTCAGGTATCTTTTGTCAGAAGTGTCAAACTGTCACAGACATTCCTCAGTGAACTACTGCCCCTGCTAAACAGGTGTAAATTGAGGGTCTTGTGGCAGCCAGAACTGCTGCATAAGTATTTCTATTAGTGAAAGCACTACATGCAAGTCATTGGAAATTATTATTGCAGAAAGCCTTGCTGCAGATATTTTTTTGTCCACTAGCACAGCTGCCAACAGTGCCATATCACCTTCCTTTCCTGGTAGTTGCCTATCAGTTTAAAACACAAAGCTGCGATGGCGTTCTGTTAAAAGAACAGGTAGAAAGGCTGTGTTTTGTACTCTTCACACCAAATTCAGTATTCCAGTACAGACAGACATGTGGTAGACAAAAGTAATTATAAAATGACAATTTTTGTACATAGTAGGCTTTCAATTTATCAGGCGTGATAATTCAGTTACTTTGAAGCTTAGCAGTATTATCACAAAGGTCGAAAAGGTCAGGAAGACAATCACAAATACCAAGTACATGCCGAACTTTCTGAATAATTCTTATATCTAAAAATTCACATTAAAATTAATAGATAGGAAAAATGCATGCAAAAAAATGAACAGCTAAGAAAAAAAGTTCTTGACTCATACAATCAAATACTTGCATACAAGAAATCTACAAATACAAATACTCTCATTTAAAAAGAATGGAATACTGAGGCACAGAGTAAGTTTCATCTTTCCTGCCTTTTTTATTGTATAAGCATAATATTTGATGTGAACATTTCTGGTTTTGTTTTGTTATTTTCTCTTAAAAGTCTGTTTTAATATTTGAGATTGTCTTCTGCAAGAAAGGAAGAAAAGAATTAATGTCAGAATACAAAAGTAGACTAGCTGGAATATCACCAGCTCTATCCATCAATCCATCCTAAGTCCTTATAAAACTGAATCCATCACCCAGTTTTTGGAATGTATTTGGTTTTGGAGCACCCCGTCATAAAGTTATTTACTGTAAATGTAATGTAACATTAGCCACATTGCAAAGAATTTAAGTAGATTCCTTATTTCTTCTTGGGGTGAAATCTCTGCAGAGATATTTAGGAAATTATTTCCCACACCTTCCAGTCTTCCTCTCCCAAGATCAATTCTCTGTCTTTACTTGTAGCCATAAGAAATGCATAAAACAAGGAAAAGATATAGGAATATAAAAAATAAGTGAAGGAAACAGATACATGAATGCTCAGGTACTCTGTAGGGTCCTTTCTCACTGCACTGAGCTTGGATTTGCAGAAACTCCAGCTTCATGGATATAGGACCCCTTCTGTCAAAGCATGTCTGGTACATGCAACTGAAAAAAAGACTCCCAGTTTTCAGAGGTCAATGAGAAACAGCTGCAAAAGCAATTTTAATTCTGTCATTAACAAGAAGTCACGCTCTCTGGGTACATTACATCTGAAGGCAGATATGTAAGCCAGCAGGTCAGCTCACAGGGACAGCACAGCACATCTCTGCAACTCTTCTCATTAGGTTAGATATTTGTAAGCCTAGCTAAACAAAATTACACACCAGAAACTTTCATGAGTTAACTGAGAGGGTGGTCAGATAACCTTTTGTAGCAAGAGATTGGACTGAAACTACAGGAGGTTCAAAGAGCCACTGCCTTTTGTCATGTTGGTACCAAGGGAGCTCAGCTTCGGAAGACTACATTGCAAAGCTCTGGATCACTCAGAATTCCCTTTAAGCAAGCTGGCCAAGCCTAAGCCTCTGGGCTGCTCCCTGAATTAACACCTGATGTGCTTCCATAGCAGTGAGTTTGCAACTTCAATGCTTTTTTTGTCCTCTCTCATGGGGTAACACTACTCCCTCAAACTCACAAAGGCTGTCACACTTCCCATTCCTTAGACCATCTGGCCCTGCATCTGCTGCTACCCACATCTCAGCCAAACAGCGACTCCTCAGGGTTCTCCTTCCACACCTGGCTCCTCTTACAGCCAACAGATCACCAGTAATTACTTCTAGCTACAGTGCCTGATGGACAAGATGACCTAACAGAAGTTACTATGTTTACCTACAGACTTTGCCTTGCTTAGAAAACAAACCTACTGTGGAACCACAGAGGTCCAAGCCTCTGTAGAACCCCTTCCAACTACATAACACCTTCCACGCATGCACTCCTAATCTGTACTTACACAACACAGGGAAGAGCCGAAAGGAAACACTCAAGAAACACAAATGCATGGTGTTTCTCTGAGCAGTTGCTCTCTTCTCTGTACATTACACTACATTAATTTCACAGGCCAGGACACTGTTCGTTTTCTGAGTCAAAGCCAGGTTGAATTACTACACAAATAAAGAAATATACATTGTATAACACAAGCCTTACTAGAAGAGGCTTGGCTCCTCTGTTGCAAGTGCTGTAAATGTGAATAAGGTAAAAGAAGAAGACAGCTACACAAAAGAAAAGAGCTCATGAGCAAAATTCTTTTAATGCTGCCTCAGAGAGCTGGTGACAGGCTTTCTGTTACAGATCTGAACCAAACTTTTCACAAGTAGTCAGCAAAGGGCATGTTTCTAATTCCCTGCCACTGAGACTGATTTCAGTTTGCTGAAATGCTAAATACTCATCCCTATATCTGAGGTTAGTGGGTGACAGACTTTAAAAGCAAGGAGTGGGATAAAACTCAAAGTGCTCTAGAAATGGATAAATTCATGGTCTCGAAGCACTGTGAAGGCATATACAAAGAGGCAAGCAAATGCTTGCAGCATGTCAGTAACTTTATCTGAAGTGTCCATGAACCTGCTTTTTCTGTGTAGTAGACATAAGCAGCTTATTTTCCAGTAAAAGAAAATTAAATTAACATCTGCCTGATAGCACAGTTACTGTGCAATAATAATAATAAAAAATCACACTCAGGCTAAATCTAATATAATTAGTTCAGTGCCTATGCAGTACAATGGTGATTAGCACAGCTAATCATAGATCATACATCAGCCATGAAGCAGGCAGCCAACATAGAAAATTTCAGCCTAAAAAATTCAGTCCGTCAATGGTCTAAGGAATTAGACTTTTTGCTATTAAGGAAATTATAATACAACATCTCTTCTCGCCTATCTTATCATCTTATACTAGTATTTACTTAAAATCGAAATCAAATAATTACATAAGAAAACTGCCACAAGTACGGATAAAATATTAGAACAATACACTGTAATTAGACCAATACACTGTAATTAGATCAATTGCACTATAAACTGTAACCCAGTAATGCTATATCAAAAAATATCAACCACTATTAAAACAAGAGTCTGTGATGAAAAGCAGACCTGACGTTGGGACGCTGTTTTACACTAAGTGGACAACAGATGTAGTAGCAAATATAATTACTAGTGATTCCACGTGAAGAAGTATCAGGCAGAAAATACTGGGTTTTTTTGTCCTAGACTGTGTCTCCATTTTGAAGTTAATTCTCCCTGATCTTTAGTACGACTGTTGTACTATTTAGATTTTTTTTCATTTTTCAGATTTTAATGCAAAATTACTTACTTTATGCATCTACAACAAAGAAATGGTGCAAAAGACCTCTGACATATGCTGTGACACCTCTTTAATTTAAGCTGTATAAGGAAGTAAAACGCACAAGCTTCACAGAGTATTCAGATATTGTTACATAATAGTGATATCAAAATCTGAGTCTATGAAGACCTTACAGTATTTTCTGCACATTGAACGTTGCCTATCTGTCCACAAACAGGCAGTACTATATTATATATGAAAAATAGCAAAGCTTGTTAAAGTAGTCTTGGAAATGTGATTTACACTACAACAAGCTGTAGAAAAGTATTTATTGCTTCTCTGCACTCTCAGCTGGTTTCATTCTACTAATTATTTTACATATACTACTCTTACTATTTTAATCTTTGTAAAATTCCCCTGGGATCTTATTCTGAAAAGACCATATTGACAGAAACCACAGTGAGGAATTCTCACAGCATTCACTAAAATACATTAAAGTGTTCTCACAAAATAGCTGCCAAAATAGTGCGGCTTCTCAAATATGTTGGTGCCATAATTTATTAAACCAAAGAAGAATGTGAGTTTTTATTGAGTGCCAATATAACCAGCCAGTTAACTGAATACTGCAAACTGTTGAATCATCTCAGCTATCAGTAAAATCAAAGTGTGCCCAGTACTTCCAAGTCGATGTCTGACCTTCTTCAGAATAGAATCATCATTTCACGGAATCACAAAACCACAAAATGGTTGAGGCTGGAACAGACTCCTGCAGGTCACCTCATCCAACCCCCTTTGCTCAAGCAAGGCCACTTAGAGCCCAGGACCATGTCCAGATGGCTCTTGAATATCTCTGAGGGGGCAGACTCCACGATCTCTCTGGGAAACCATCAGTGTTTCCTGATGTTCAGGTGGCACCTCCTGTGTTTCAGTTTGTGCTCATTGCTTCTTGTCCTGTCACTGGGCACCACTGCAAAGAGTCTGGCTCCCTCCTCTTTGCACCCTCCCTTCAGATATTTATATACATTGATGTGATCTCCCCTGAGCCTTCTCTTCTCCAGGCTGAACAGTCCCAACAATCTCAGGTTTTCCTCACATGTGAGATGCTCCAGTCCCTTCATGATCTTCATGGCCCTTCTCTGGACTCTCTCCAGTATGTCTATGTTTCTCCTGGCTCATGTTCAACCTGTTCAACTCCTTTTGACGCCAGACCCTCTCCTGCAAAGCTGCTTTTCTGTCAGTCAGCACTCAGCACGTACTGGTGCGTGGGGTTGTTCCTCCCCAAGTACAGGACTTTGTGCTCCCCTTTGAACTTCATGAGGGTCCTGTCAGCCCATTTCTCCAGCCTGTCCAGGTCCCTCTGGATGGTAGACTGACCCTCTGGAATGTCAACCACTCCTCCCAGTGTTGCGTCATCAGCGAATTGGCTGAAGGTACACTCTGCCCCATCATCCACATAATTCATGAAGACGCTGAACAAGACTGGACTCAGTATTGACCCCCTGGGGTACACTCTTAGTTACTGGCCTCTAACTAGACTTTATGCCACTGACCACCACCCTCTTGGGCTTGGCCATTCAGACAGTTTTTAATCCATCTCACTCTTTGCTTATCCAGCCCATACATCAAGAGCTTGTCTCTGAAGATCTTATGGGAGATAGTGTCAAAGGCCTTAGTGAAGTCCAGGTAGACATTATCCACTACCCTCCTCTTGTCTACCAGGTCAGTCATTTCAACATAGAAGTTTATCAGGCTGGTCAAGCATGAATTCCCCTTGGCTAATCCATGCTGACTACTCTTGATTTTCTTGTAATTCATGTGCATGGAAATGCTTTCCAGAATTAGCTGCTCCATCACCTTTACAGGGATTAAGGTGAGGCTGACTGGCTTGTAGTCCCCACATCCTCCTTCCTGCCCATCTTGAAGATAGGAATAACATTTGATTTCCTCCAGCCTTTAGGCACTTCTTCAAATCACCATGTTTGATCAAAGATTATTGAGAGTGGCCTCACAATGACATCTGGCAGCTCCCTCAGCACTCTTGGGTGCATCCCATCAAGGCCCGTGCATGTACAGTTTGCCTAATTATTCTCTAACCTGATCCTCTATCACCAGTGGTATATTTTCCTTGCTCTGGAATATTCCCCTGGTCTCTGGGACCTGACATTTCTGAAGACTGGTGGTTTTTTTTGTAAAGAATGCACTCAGTACCTCAGCCTTTTCCATGTCCTGTGTAACCCGGTCCCCCATCTCATTCACCAACGGGCTCACATTTTCCCTAGTCTTCACTTTTGTCACCTGTATACTTACAGAAGCCCTTCTTGTTGTCTTTGGCATCTCTAGCCAGACTGAATTCCATTTGGGCTTTAGCTTTCCTAACTTAATCCCTGAATGCTTGGACAATGCTGCTGTATTCTTCTCAGGCTACTCATCCTTGCTTCCACCCTCTGTATGCTTCCTTGCTGTCTCTGAGTTTGGTGAGTGCCGCGATTGAGAGACGGGACACAGCTTGATGCAAGCAAGATGTCGATTTATTGTAGCTTGTCACATATTTTTATA
>JAVJGI010000040.1:9681141-9698306 GCA_035590275.1 Ibycter americanus
AAGTAAGCACTCTTGGTTCCTTCGAGGCTAGGTTGTTATCTTGTTCCCCCAGGGCTTGTGACCAACAAGTTCTAACATGTCCTCCCTTAACAGCTGAGCAACACTGGGGGCCCTGCCAAGGCCGGCTGAGCCGCATCCTACAGGTGAGCACCTTGTTCATCCATGCAGGCCTCCTGGCATTTTTACCAGATTTCCTATTCACTGG
The DNA here is from genome assembly GCA_035590275.1 of Ibycter americanus. Classification (NCBI taxonomy): domain Eukaryota; kingdom Metazoa; phylum Chordata; class Aves; order Falconiformes; family Falconidae; genus Ibycter; species Ibycter americanus. Next base: position 9,681,347 of record JAVJGI010000040.1, read on the forward strand.
GTTGGACTGCTCTTGAGCTTGGAGGAAGTGATCCTCAAATATTAACCAGCATTCCTGGGCTTCTCTTCCCTCCACAGCTTTATCCCACAGGAACCTTCCAAGCAGAACTTTTAAGAGGCCAAATTCCCCTCTCCTGAAGTCCAGGTTTGTGAGCTTGCTTTTTATTTTCATAGCGTTTTTCCTATTTGATGTCTTTCAGGTGGAGTTTAACAGTCATCAGAATGGAAGGAGGGATCAGGAGGTCAATTGCCTATGGCTTTCTCATTCTGATTAGAAGAATTACACACTTTATTTTTTAGTGTATATATAAACATTGAGGTGCAGCACATAAATCTTTTAAATCCTATTTGCAGTGCTATGAAATGGATGGAAAAGCTGTTGCAAATATTACTAAGTTGTTATGAACCAGCTGCAGTTTCTCAGTATGTGCTTACTTAGCATTAAGGTTTAACAAAACACTCTGATGAATTATTACTGTATTTGTCCAGAATACAAAAAGCGAAAGACACCTGTCAGACACCTCCCCCTTACAGAAGTGGTTGCAACTTTAGGATAGGTTTTGGGGGTTTTTTTTGATCAAACAGATAAACCTGTACTTTGTGACTCAGCAAGGATACACAGCCAGCCAGTATAAAAATATTGCAAGTACAACATAACTTGGTCTCTCAGTTGAAGGGAACCAGTGCCTGCTACTACAACTAAGACAAGCTGAAAATCACAGAGAAAGAAAATTAAATGATTGCTTTACTTTAGAGAATTAAATAACAACTTGTGTAAAAACGTACCCCAACTTTTTTCTTTTTTATTTACTTATTCAGCAACACCCAGAAAGCCAGGCATGTTAGTAGCAATAGGGGCTCAAAAAGACTTGTAAAAACATTTAAAATCTGCTCCCCAAATGCATTTGATGTAACTTTGAAATATCTTTTCAGAATTCAAGATATTTCTTGGTCACATAGACTGAAGAAGGAAATTACTAGCATATGTAAGAAACATATATCAGAATCTCTCATTCTACTGCAAATAAATACTTAGCAATACTTTGTATCCAGTATGTTTCCACATGGTGGAAATCATGGATTTCTCATCAATTTTAAAGAACAAAGATGATAAAAAAATTTATCATCAGCTAAGCATTGTATGATGCTGCTACAACAAACCTAAACAGAGGGAAAATGGTCTATACGATAGCATAGAATATCTGCAAGTACCTGGTTTGTACTCAGAATGTTTAGCAGTATCGTGACTCCCTTTGGATGTTTTCAGTATTTTCTTGGGAGATAACCTAAACTTTTTCTTTAGAACCAAATCACACATCAACGCTTCAGTGTTGTCACTTCACATAGAGCAGTCCAGCAATGCCTCCAGTTAGAACAAGTTCCATTTAACATGATTTAAATTTAAATATATGTCTCAAGTTGATTCCACTAACTATTTTCTATTTTTTAATGCATATATTGTTTACTGCAAGACAAAATTCAATATCCAGAAATATCTGCTGTCAGGAGCTCAGCTGCTACCAGGGACACACTAACTTAGTTATCTCATGTCCAATAATTGCACCAATGAGTTTTCCTAAATATCTTCATAATGTTTCTCTTTGCAAATGAATTAATTAGATGTGTCGTAAATGTAAATGGTTTCCCTTTCTATGCACTTCTAGTGTGACACATTTGTATGTATCTGAAATGTGATTCTTCCCCAATACATATTGATAAGATACCATGATGAGGATCAGTTGTCCTATATCCCTTACAGAACACCATTTATATTGAAAAATGATTATACAAATGAATTTTGATTTTGAACTACTGTTCTTAGTTTACAGCAATCTAAAAATAATAGCTGGATAAATCTATATGCACATTTAATTTCCTGCCTGGATTGAAATTTTATTTAAAATTAAAATCAGAAGGAATTTACTGAAGTTAATACTTCTTTTCCATTTTGTAAATGCCTTTTATTAATATTGATTTGCCCAAAAGTTCTGTATGTCAGAACAGATGAATTTACCCATCCTTAATCACTTTGATCTTCAGACTTCTTACACAAGATCTGTTAACTTCAATTCCATATTTATTTGAGCCTTTACTGATGATTTCATTAATAGTTCCTTGCAAGTGAAGGAATGGATATTCCCACATTTGAATCAAGAAATCATCACACTTCCTAAATCCAACTCCAGTAAACCAAGAACTGGGTTTCTCCTTGATAAAAATCCTTGTCATTTCTCAAGAGCTTCTAAAAATTGTTTGAACTACAAACACATAATCCAGTAAAAATTGCCTATCCAGTTTTACGCTTAATAGTTAGTTAAGCAGTGGAAGACAAGAAAAGTTACTGTCTTTCCTCTATGGATTTAGTTAATTGCAAAGGCAAATCAAGTCTGACAACAACATGCTAAGAACACCTTGCTGGCCTTCCTGGTGTAAAAGGGCAAGGCAATACACTTGGGTTACCTAGAAGATACCCAAGATGCCCTTCTTACAGTCAAAACAGCTGGACTGGAGGATAGAAGGGAGGAAAGGGAGAGAATATGGGCATTATCCTCATTAACTGGAATAATGACTAATCAGAATGCATAACAAAGCAACACAGTATGTTTCCATACAGAGAATATGCTCGAAATGTCCAGTCACTTGTATTTGGGCCAGCATTGAGAGTTTTTACAAACATTCCCTGACCACTTCCACTTGCATAGTCTGCCTTAAACTCCAAAGTTAAATGTGGCAGGTTACAAGGCATGAAGAAGAGAAACGAAGCTGACAAAATAAATCATACAACACATTCCTAATATCATGTTCTGTCTGTACCTTGCTTCTTCATTAAAGCCAATAGGACTAACTGTCACAATTCCATGCAACTAGCAATTTAGAGTAGCTACTGGGATGGTCAATGTAACCATGCAAACTGCTATAGTAGTCATTGCATCTCTTGTTTACCCAGCTGGCACCCTGAACCCCTCTGCAGTCATTGATAGAACAAGGCATTCATCTTGCTTCAGAAAGATACTGTGAGTATGCATCACTGTTGCAAAGCACTGCACCCATGCACGCACATGAAAAACAGGCCTAGTTTGTCTTTTAATGGGAATATGAAACAATTAAGACACATTCCTATAATAGCATAGAGGCAATTCTACTTTTTTTGCTAAAAAAGTGGTATTCACACAGAACAAAATTTATAAATGGTTTACAAAACTGTGCTGACCATGACTGCAATATCTGATGTCTGTTTAAGGTCAAATATTTATTTGACATTTATTTTTGCATTTGATTATACTGAGAATATTTGAAAAAATACAAGGCATTAGTCTCTCAGTGAGCTGAGAACCAGAGCAGCCAGGTTTCTGTTCACAGATGTTAGTTTAAGAGACTTGAGGTTTCATTGGGCATTCATTTGTATTATGTTGTTAAAATTTTCACACTCTAAAAATAGTTTCTGGCCTTTAGCAGAACAAAATATAATTTTTACCTCTGCTTCATCTCTATTTCCTCAATACCTAAACTCACACTTAAATTCACACAGTTCTAAATTATGCAAACACCTGAAAGATTTACATGATTTACATTGCAAGCCTCCTTGTCGTAAATTTTCTGAACTGTGGCCACCAATGTGATCAGGTTAGCTAGGAAAAGACATGTTCACCCTCTGGATTATATTAACATAAATCTTAAGCTTTTGAAAACTCTAACCCTATGTAGCTGCACAAGCACTTCACATATTCAGACAGATTTTCTGCTTAAAAATGACTTAACTCAAGCCACTGAGAGATAAATATTCAGAGCGTTAACTGAACAGCTCCAGGCTGCAATGGGGAGGAATCATAAGGGACTGTTTGTTTTAGGTGACATTTAATTATAATGAGCGGAATCCAGGTTACTAGAAGAATGTGCCTGCATTCGTGTTGTTGAATGGAATGTATTGAACAGCAAAAAAAAAAAAAGGGTAAAGAACATTCAGAATTCTGTATAACGTCACAGAAACAAAAATCTTGAATTGACACTTTAATTTCTCCTCTTACAACTAGTTTTTCATGTAAAATATTGAGACAGCAAATTAGGATGTGAATCACAACCCCAGTTCCTCTTCCCTCACTGGTACAATTTTGGAGCTTTCAGAGGAATTGATCTTGATTGCCAACAACAGAATCAGAAATTCTGAAGTGAAGCACAGATTCTAAAGCATTTAAATCTTGTGCTTCTTCAGATTCATCCATTATGTATAATACGAAGTGACATTGTGAGCCAGAAAAGAAACTTCTTTCACCTTCTGCCCCACCACGATTATATCCCCAGGTGCCCTGCTGAGTCACTGTGCTTCCAAATACACGTAGGCAGAGCCTCAGACCGTGCCCCAAGGCAGGCAGCAGACTCCTCCTTTGATTCCAGCCTTCTCTTTTTCCCTCTCCCTTGCATTTGAAGTTTCTTTCTACAGACCCACCCTAAAACTGAGGCCCAATACTTTGATATCACAGTTTGTAAATCTTTTGAAAGGTTTTCCTCAGTCCCTATGAGAATATGCTGGATGGCTCACACCTCTTGGGTGCCAGCCAGAACCACACTTTTTGTTTCAACAGTAGCTGTAAAACTAGATGGCATATTCCTTAAATTTGATGGCTCGCATGACACCTATCATGACAGTCAATGGCTGTAGAAGCAAAAGCATTAGGAAGTCATCAATTTCCTATGCTCACAGAGGGAAAAGTAGATTTTTATCATGGTATTATAAAACAAATACAAGCTGTTCCATGAAGGGAGGAGCCCACCCATTCTGAAGTAAATGCAGACTATACAATAATAATTACCTCTAATAATTATCCAGGATTAGTAACATTAGTGAAAAGCAATTGTACTGAATTGTATTATTGAGTACAGTTGTTGATTTCTTTTTAATAATTGATGTCTGCAAACACAATCTTCCAGTTAAGAGCTATGATTTTCTCACATTGCCTAGCAACCTGGGCAAATATAGAACTGCAGATGCAAAACCACTGACCTTTCTTTCATGCCTGTTTTTCAGTGCTTATTATTTCTATCCTACACAGCAAAAAATAAAACCAGAAAAGAGATTTTAAACACTGAACTCTTCAGTATATACGTCACATTTCAGACAAAAAAATCATGACAATACCCTTGCTTAACAGAAAAGGAGAAACTGTTTTATTTACCTAAGCTTAAAATTTTGCATACCAGGTACTGTCTCACTGATCATTCGACACATACAGAATAGTTACTCACCCTACAACATCTGCAGCTCTTAGGAGGAGTCATCCATGCAAATTCCTTTCCTAGTGCACACGTACCACGTGTGGGAGGATTTTTTTTTAGACCAACAATATCTGCTGGATCTATTCCTGCATATAAGTATACCTGCATTCAGCTTAAGGGGGTGGGTTGAGCTCCTCATTTCTTTTCTTGGTAAAGAAGTAAGATTATTCAGCAAATGGTAAGAAAAGCACATTCGAAACATAAGGGCATGTTGAAGGTAGCCAAATAGCCTACACAGCTTCTTCCTGTGGCCATAGTGCCAAAATACAACTTCCTTGACTACATGACAATATGTATGAGGCAGCACATATAGAGATGAAGCTGAGAGAGCGAGCTTTTACCTCTTTAGTTGTGATTGGAAGGCTGAATAACACCTGTCACAGAAGACTAAATAAGCAGCAATTAACAGCACTGCAATAGGCATCAGAGAACTGGGAGAAGTAAGATGAAAAGAGAAAGAGTAGATGGTAGCCACAAAATGCTGAAGACTGTGGTTCCAAACCTGGAATCGGTAGTGAGGTGATGCCCAATCCCCATACTTTCAAGACATATCACCTCATTTGTAAGGGCTGTTCAGCAGGCCTTACAGGGAACCCTGACTAAACACACCAGGCAGCATAGTATGGTATCCTCAGCCAGGACCAAGCATACCATATTTCTCAGGTTTCTCTAAGAAGGTAAGGCCATTTAAACAGAACTCAAAGGCCTAGGACAATTTGTACTCAAACATTTGGTGCTTTTTCCAGCTTGGGGTTCTCTAGTCCTTTTTCATTTTGTTTAGAAGCTTGTCTTCCATATCTTGTTGGGAATACAGGTCCATCATTTTGTTTGGGTCCCATGAAAGACTCCCAACGTTAGACAGCTAGCGTTTACTTTGTACGGTTCCCTGCTGTTTCCCCAGATTGGTCCTTTCTCTGGTCCTTTATTTCCTGTCTCTGAAGAGGATCTGATTTGATTTCCCACATGATGTCCAGATTGCATACATTAATATATAAGACTCCCAATGGGCAACTGGCTTGCTCACTTTGCAGAAATATGTTACCCATGATACATATCAAGAAGTTACCACTTCAGCAATGGAAGGGAACAGCAAAGTGGGAAATGAGAGAAGGAATACATGGGACCCAGTTATGGCTACATATGACTCATACATACATATTAATGTTAAATACAAATTCTCCTTAATGTCAGCAAATTGTCAATATACAACCTTTCTTAAAGCATAGACGTGTTTAGAAAACCAGTTCATCACTGCTTCTAGGTGTGGATTTATTCTGTGGATAAAGAGCTTTACTTCACAGAAGTAGTGTGAAGATTATTTGGTTTTTATAGTAGCTTTTGAGCAATGTGCTTACTTTGCTGGTATTTGTTTAGTACTTTGTAGCTTTCAGTTATCCCAGCTATTAGTGGTATTTTTAATATGAAGTGATGAAAAATTTTAATAGGGAAGATGGGGATAAACTTTTTTTTGCCTTGATAGTGGGGGCCTGGTACGTGCATGCAGAAAGAGTTAGGCTGCAATCAATCTAGGAGGTGGAAATACCTCCTTAAAATAAAGCATAAGAGCATGGATACAATGAGTTACTTCCCTTCTTCTTGTCACAGATGGAAGTAGATAGCCATAGAAAAACAGATCAAATCTCAAAACACTAAAAAAAAAAAAAAAAGCAGAATTTATAAATATCCCAGAATGTAAATGCACACACAACACTTATGTCAACACATTCCCTCTGAAATTATTCTGATCCAGTTTGCTAAGCTATGTCCCTCCAAACAGTCATCTACAAAGCAGAATAACGCTGTATTGAAACTACATGGTGGTTTGGGTTAGGAGCCAGTCCTATAAAAATTCTCAATATCCTTGTAATACTTTGGTTCTAGTCTTAGACATTCTTTTAACCCTGAAATGGATTTAACAATGCATACCAGGAGATAGTATGTATTACTAGTTTTTGATGCAAGCTCAGACTCGTGTTTCTTACAACTCCTCCAGTTGCCCTTGCCAGCAATCCCTATATTTGTGACACTGGTTTCATGCCAATTTTCAGTGTGTAGAATTTTAGGAACAAAGGTTTTCATGAGCACATATAGATTAAACCTATCATTCCACTATCCTGCTGACTACAGGAAGTATTCTTAAGTTTTCTTTCATTTCGCTCCTACAACACATTGAAATATTCTGCATAAGTACAGGGTAAATTAAGTGAAACTAGAAAATATTTCATACTTATAATTAGTTTGCAAAGAATATAATTTACTTCATAAAATTGGAAGGTCACTATAGGTTTCTGCTGTCCTTGTTGTCCTAAACTAAGCTCTTCAAGAAACTAGAGAGCAACTGAATTTTTTGTCATAATTCACACAATTAATGTAAAAATATCTTTAAATGTCCTAAACTGCAGGACCCTCCTTTTTTGCCTCATGTATTTTGCCTCCTGAGAAGCTGACAAGTCTTTACCAACCACACTTTTTTGAAGAGGACAGCATAATAGGTAAATTGCCTTAAGGATAGACGTTAGATTTTAGGTAGACAGCATATTGTAGTTGTCCTTTGTGAAGTATACCTGTTCTGTTACCTTTTCCAAACCAGTTTGATTTGTTCTTGAAAGTCTTAGGCAAAAGTCTTCCAAGACTGCAGAATTAGCAGGAGTGAAATAACCAAGTACTAGAGTGAGTAGCCATGTAATCTGAACAGTGTAAAAGAACAAGAAAAAGAGTTATTTATGTTATTATCTTATGCTTTTAAATTCATAGAAGATCAGTCTATTAAATACAAAACAGATATCTTACATAAAATGTACTAATTTTTTAATGAAATTTGGACTGTTTAGAAAACAGTAAGATTTTCTTCATGAAGCATGATGACAGAAAACTCAGGAAAAACAAAACATACTGTATTATAAAAGTAAGGTACAGAAATCAATAAATTAGTTTTCTCTCTATTTTCCTAAATTTAAAGAACTATTCTTTAAAATTCCACGTTATAAAAGTTTTTTGGTTGTTTTCTTATACATACCAGACATGATTTCAATCAAGTAAAAGAAGTTTTACATAATTTTGAGAATTATATGAGTCACTGCTTCCTTTAGACAAACTGTGACCCTGTCTGTGAAATATTGGTCAGCTCATTCCTTTCCATTAGTTTCATATTTTAGATGTTATTTCTAGTCACGCTAATCACTGTCATCAGCACTACAGTGTGAAACCAAACAGAGTTTCATCCTCTCTACTGATTTTCTTTTAGGTAACTGGAGATGTTCAGCACCTCAGGAAGACAAGGTATTAGTATCTAAAAACATCACTAAAAGAAGTAATAGAGAATAAAAATGAGTAGGAGGAGAGAACAAAATAATTTTAATTTTTTCAATGTTTCTTTCTTTTAAATCAAGTGCTTTAAAACATTTTGACAACTATGTATGAACAGTTCTGTTATTTTGTAAAACAAATTTTATTAGTATACTTCAGTATATATACAACTTAAAGCTTATTAGCTAAGTACATTTTATTATAATTAGCTAAATACAGTTAATACTTGAATTCTTAAGATTAAAGTGTTTGAGTTTCTGAAAATTGCACCCTGGTTTTGAAAATAATTTCTTTAAAGCGTAAATGTATCCAGAGCTTCTGAGCAAGCTAGCTTCCACCTTCACATCCTCATTCTTACACCAACAGTGCAATATAGCAGCATATAATACAAGCATTACCATGCAAGTTAAAAGCAATTAATTTATTTTTTTTTTCATGGATGTGCGACTGCCACATTATTTCATGCAAAATGTCAGTTTCCTGTTGTTTGAGTAACTCTGTTTAACTAGTAAGTTCTAAAAGCAACTACAAAAACTTTGAACAAACAGATACATCGAAAGCAAGGCAAAGTTGTCTGTTATAGACCAACAATAATGTCACCACATTTCAAAAATATATTTTTCCTATGCTATTTCAGAAACAAACTTTTAAGTCATACTGGATAATTTTCATACCTTAGCTCTGTTTTAAACATGCTTATTGAAAATAAAGATTGTACAAGGTTTTCTATACAACCAATGGAATCATTAAGTTTTGCAAGTCTGTGTGATTTTCTGAACATAGATAGCAGTTTAGAAAATTTCCTATTTCTGGACTATGTGTTGGGTTTTTTCCATAACTACTGATCTATACTTGTGACATACATACTTCTTTGAACTGTCAAACATTACAGCTTACTTTTGTTGTAATGCCTATGGTCCCTAGCCAATAAAAGATTTGCATGTATGCAGTATTACTTCTACCAGCATTTCAGCTGTTTTGAATATATGATCACTCTTTAGCAACATCTAGCCTACAGTAACATAAAACAGGAACCTCTTCAATCATCAATCATATCTCCTGGAAACATATGTATCCAACTAAAGTGCAAACAGAAAGGATACAGGGGACAGCGAACTTGCTTTGCTGAAATGTAAGAGTAAGGTGTATAGTCTAATACTTCACTACGAGGGAAAAACATATGTACTGAGTGCCACTTCTAAATCGTGCTTTATGGATCTTCCAAAGAGCCGAATACCCACCCTTGATCCATCACAGAGTGCTAATGAATAAATGACAGATATCATTTTGTACATCCCTGTATTGCCTTTGAGCATTTGACAGATTCAAGAGGCTGGGAAAGGGGTGAGATCGTGGGCAATGATAGCGTGCCTTTTAAACGTTGTTTCTTCCCTACCTCTGCTAACTTTATGGGCTTTCTAACAGTGTAGAGAGTGAATACTAATTTTCTGTAAGGAAGGTCCAAGCATCTCCTTTTTTCCATTAACATTTCATGTCAGATGCCAGGAAAATATTTTTTTTAAAAAAGCATCAAACTACAGTATTTATGACAAATCCTTTATTAACAGAAGATGTTCAGCAGCTGGTCACAAAATACTCGGGAAAAAGAGATAAAAAAAGCTTATGTTTTATCTGCCAGTAGAGCTCTTGGTAATGAACTATATTATGGAAGTCTTTGCCAATATATCTCAACTGGTCTCATTCCACTCTTGCTTTGATAGTCACAGATATAACAGAGTACCACATCTGTTACACATCTCTCAAGAATCCTTTTTTTTTTATAAACACAATAGTAACAACACTGCCAGTCACCTGTCTTGCAGCAATCACATGCTTCCTTTTCATGGTTAGTGATACAAAGTAACATCTATGGAAAGAAAAGGTGGTTTATATTTCTTTGTTTTATATCAAGAACAAAATTCAATATCCTGTGTGTCAAGACAACTAGCTTTAGTCTCTCCAACTGTTTGCTGCTGCTCTGGGATACTGCATACTCAAGTTACATCAATTTATGCACAGCAAGCAATTAAATAAGGAAAGCCACAAAATTTTGGACTAATCTCTAAGGACTTGAATAGCAATCCTAGTTTTAATTTGATCTGCAGACTTCAGTTCCTTTTACTTTGGAAAAATATATAAGCATCTACAAATTTTAAAAGCAAATCTTTTCTTCCTGGATAGCCATTTTATACATGTCACTAAATTTTTTCTGGAGCAATCAATGGTACTGGTTAGGAAGCGATAAATTTTTTAAAGATCTGCTCTTTTAAAAGTATTGAAGCACTGGTTTTCCAAAAGTTAGATTCCTTTAAGAATTCCAGCCTATTTGAAATGCTAAGGGATTCCATTACAGATTATAAAATCCAAGCAATCAGCCCAGTTCATACCTTACCACACTATTTTTTATAAATAACTAAATATATTTCTTACAAATTTCTTACAAACAAATGTTTAAATTACATTTGAAGACCTATTCATTGGCTCAAAAAACCCTTTTTAAAAATCAAAACATCTAAAATAGTATTTTATTATTATTTATGTCTCATAATAAGAAAATATATGTTAGCAATCAAAATCTGAAAAGCTGCATTGTTTTGCTGTTTTCAGTGATGTTCTACATCATAACCATACAATAGACAAAATAGGTGGTATCTCATCTAGGATTTTTCAGCTGCATAAAGATGTTTATAAAGGAATCCCATTTTTATAAGAGCTTTCCTGAAAATGTCATCTCTTCTGTCAATATTTTCACTCCGGGTAGATTCATTTATTTTTTGGAGAAAATTCAGTTAGCTTTACTACTCAAATCAAAACTACTGCACACATAATGCCTCATTTCCTTTCCTGAGAAACATATACATTAAAAATATTAGTCACATTTTTAATGTATTATTGGAAAAGTCTCAAGTATTTTAGCAATAAAGATAACGGAATTTATGCAAAACTTCTACATTACTGAGATACCACAAACTAATAAGCAATGTTTTAGTCTGGCTGTTGAATTGTATCAGAGTCCAAGTCCAGTATGAAAATCTCAAATATTAAAAGTTGTTCCAAATCTGCATCTCCAGATGTGTCCACATCAAATTACTCTGATAACATATTATGTAAAAAATTTGCCCAGTCTTTCCATGTTTCCTAGGCACGTTTCTGCTTTGATGTTACTAAGAACATATTTCTTACCATACTCACAAGGAACAGTAGAGGCTCTGCTGCAGACCCCACTGAGATAAGTTTTGAGTAGCACATGGCTAGAACTGCTTCCTGGTAAGTCAAATTAAGTCAGAAACAAACTAAACAGTGACGTGTTTCTAATCTTCACACAACTGCACAGTGATGCAGGCTCACTCTGCCCATTATCTGAGATAGAAGTAATAAAATCTTGTCTACAACTTGCATAGCTGGAACATTAAAAAAAAGTCATGTAGACTTCAAGTCACCTCACCCCATAATATTATGACTATAGTGTAGAACCAAGAATCAGAAAACAGAAAAGCACATTTGTAGAATTATTAATGTTCAGCCCTTTTGTGGGAAGACTCCACCTCTTTATTAAGGTCTGTAGGACAGAGAAAACCTGTCTTTCCCTCTCCTTCTTCACTTTGGTGATCATAAGTGCTTTGTCACAAATGTCTAGGTACCAGCCTCTGTTGCCAGCCGCTTTAAGGTAATCCCCAGCTTTCACTGACACAGGTTTTCAATTCTGAAACAGAGGTAACTTTGAGGTTTATAACATGGTTCACATAACATCTCCCTTGAGCCAGAATGGAGGTGCAAAATAGGAAATCTTTCCCTTAGCAGTTTTTATTAAGACCTACTGTTCATTGGAATAAACCACATTTTAGTTAATAAATTGAAAAAATATAAAAATATTTTTGGGACAAAGGTGTCTTTTTTTTTGTACCCCTATTCTTGATAAGGTGTCAAGGGTCTTAAACAAGTAATAAAAATAATGCTAATATTAAATTTAACTTTCAAAGAAAGAAGAATGAAGGAGAGTGAAAAAATAAAGATCTATTCCAGAGCATGTATATTTTTACATGTATTATTCTAACAAAGAATTCTAGAATCAAAAAACCAACTACATGCTTAAAACATACACAGCATGAATGTGTGTACATGCACGTATATGTGTACATGCTCCATTTTATGAAGACATCGGTCTTAAAAGTACAGCTGATCTGGATATACATGAAATTTAGCAACGTTTCAGACTTAATAAATCCTAAATATACTACTGTCTGTTTAATGTGCAAAAGTTTTATTGCTTGTGATGGCCACAGGGTTGATTACTGTGCTTATCTAAGTCCTCAGTGATAAAATGTCCTGTATTTCACCTGATTTATTAAATTATTTTCTTAGCTAAAGAACTGAAAAGAATGACATTTTATCAAGTTTCAAGTTCTTAACACTAGATTTGTAAAGCTTGAGTGAATAAAATCCTAAAGGCATAGTTAATGTCATCTGCACATTCATGTATGCAATGTATGTAGGCAATTTCCAATTTTTCCTTTCCTTTAGGTGTTTAATCTGTTTCCTTTGCAATAATATTTTACTTTCTTATTCCTGCTTTCTTTTCACCCACAATTACCCACAAAAACTTCAATGCTGTTTTAAAGTCAGCACCAAATAAGCAGCATTTTATTATGCTTCACAGCACAATGAAAATAAGTTTATCGTATTCACTTTCAATTTAAAGATGTTTACAAATCACTTCTTGAGACTTTAGTACTTCCCTATTGTGGCAAATTTTGCTAGAAGATACCTGAACTCTGTATCTACAAATGTCAAGATTTATAATTGAAATCTAAAACATGGGCTAAATATAAAACCAAAAATACAAGATCATAGCTTATATCCTATACCAATACACTGGATAGTGAAATGTCTTACCTGTTTTTTCTAGATCTGTTTAGTAAATAAATGTTATGTAAGTAAGGAAAAGGGATTCTGGGAAACACTAATATTATGTTAGCTCAATAGGGCTACAAAGAACCATGCAACCTGTTATCCTTTGATACCAAAGGGGTGGCATTTTGGGAGAGCTAAAATACTTGAGTTTCAGATGAGACCAGCCTCAAGTTACAGCTACAGGGAGAACCAACAGAAGCCTGCACAACTTTCAAGGTTTTGTAAGAAGGAAAAGAAGGAAATTTCTTGAAATCTTTGGCTCCATATCACAGAATATAGGAATGAAGACAAAAGACCCTCTATTTGCATAAATGCAAGTTAACTTTGCTGACGCAAAAATACATATAGGAAACTCACTTTGCTTAAATGATTATATTTTTTAAAAAGGAATAGCTGAAGAAAGGTAAAAATACTGTTTAAGATATTCCTTACTCACAAGTGAATGTGTTAACAGCACAAACATACTTACAGGCTTGCAGCTCACCAAAGAGGGTAAGGTGCTCTCCTTAACCTTTAATTTGTATTTCTGTGAAAACATTGAGACTATTTCTTTGAGCCTGGAAACCTCAGGCGTGAGTCTAGAGAGATATATTTTGTGATGGGAAGGAGAGAAGAAATGTGCAAAAAGCCATGTTTACTTTTTGTTAAAAAATAAAAACATTTAATTAAGACAGGATCAAAATGAAATCAAAACAAAGCCATATTCAGATGTGCGAATATTTTTCCCCCTTTCCATGCCAAGCTCCAATCATGGCAATGCTACACTGGAAGGAGCCTGCAACAATTACATATGGTGTCAGTGACATGAATAGGGTACAAGGCAATATTACACAGTTAATCTAGCCAAATAGAAAGGCAGAATTTGAATGATATGTCAGGTACTACTACAGTTGATAGTGCAAAGAAGTTCACCTAAACAAAAAGAACCTTCAACATGTTTTTATGTATTTGGGGTTTTCTCTGCTTATATATTTCAGTCTAAAAGAAGAAAACAATGATCTAACTACACTATAAAGTTTCACATAACAAGCAATCACATTTTAAGTATTTAGATTTCAAGGGTTCATTCTAACATTTCACTCCAGCCACCTCATACGTCACAAGATATCTTTGTGGTATTGTTTCCCAATAAGCTCTAAACCAGCTAAAGACACGAAAAGGAGCCAAAAACTTGCAATAAAAAAAGAAATGTGGCAGTATTAGAGGGGGGAATAATCAAGAATTTAAATAAACTGAGAGCTTTCAGCATTTGGGAAATGACATAGAAAACACTAAGAAGGAAAAAAAAAGAATTCAGACACAAAACATTTAACTGAAATCCTCTCACAAGCAATGAAATAAAAAATTCTGTCCAAGCTGCAGAGAATACAAACTCACTGATTCTAACTCAGTAAGAAAAATCTCAAGACTTTCCATAGTTCCTGAATATGAGGTCTTCAGTTGATGTCTTAAAAACTACCAGCGAAGCACTAGAAAACCATAGCTGCATTAGCATAGCATGAATAGAAAGAGGTAGGAGCTGTCTCATGTGAACTCCTTCTGGCTTGTTCCACCTAAGAACTGTATTTCCATCAAATGCCCAAATATACCTTTTAGAACAAGGAAAGGATTAGAAAAAGTATATGCTTGTATATGCTTGTATACATGATCTATTAAGGTTTTATGTCCTTTCCCCCCTTTTTTAGGCAATTGGTCATCACAACAGAAGCTTGGATTTTTTTTCTGATGGATGGGTTTTTCTGTAACTGTCCTGGACTTCACTAAAGACTAAGTTGATACTATTGAGATAAGAATTAGAATAAACAGTTTAGAAAAAAAAAGGTATAGTATTAATTTCCAATCAGCTATGCACACATTCTTGATTTTCTTGCTATTTATCCTCACCTCTTTGCAAATCATGAAAACAGATTCCTATATCATGGGTTTTGTTCTTATTCTGATTCCTATGACCTCTTCAAAATCCCATTCTCATTTCTCAAGGTAGGAAGGCTGTAAAACGGAAAAAACACAAATGACCAGACAGTCCAGTGTGCTTTTTTTCAGCACACTGAAAAAGTCAAGAGTAACAGAAGTATACAATTCTTTCAATTTCATGAGAATTTGAAGTTACTGATAATCGTATTTTGTGAGTTTAGATGCACTTAATGCTGTCATCAGAAGAAAGGTGACATATAGTTCTTTAAGTTACCGTAATTTAATTTCTGTTATTATACTACTATTCAGGAATGCATTTTTGGAACAGAATATGTCTGATTTTGAGATCAAAGCCATTAATTTTATATGTCACTTTGCTGTAATTTACCACATTACAGTATATGCTTTCATAACAGATACTGTAAATGTATTGTCACACATAGTAAATATAATACAATGATTTTCCAAAAGTAACACCAGCTGTGACAATTGCTTTCAACTGCAAACTATCAACATGTAACTTTAAAGGATATTGCATATGCTCACCTCCAGGATGAAAGCCTGTATTTTTTTTGTGGTTTATATTTTCTTTTTAACTCTACGACTTCCATATATGAACCACAAGCCATTAAATCTTGTAAAACTTCTGATGTGTAATTGCAAATCTCACCAGACATGTGGTCCAAAGCTTGAGCACACAAAGCTAGCAGCATAATGATGACTGCACATCAAAACCAGATTAATCTCCAGCTATCACAGAATAAGAGAATATTAATATCTTAATTTAACATTAGATTATTTATATATCTATGTGAATTTCATTTTTCCTGTTTAAAGAAAAAAGTTCTAAATTCTGTTTTTACAAATTAAAAATCTAAAAGTTTCTTCCTTTTTTTTTTTCTTGGAAATGTGTGAGACAGAAATTTTTAATCTTTTCTTTCAGCTAAAAATACCATTTAACTTGTATGTCATTTCTGCCCTTAGATTAAAAGTTGGTGTCATTTACAAGCAGTGTCTATTATTTTTATACATTTGAGACACATACATATTGTGCTTTTGCTTTCTGTACACAAAGCTTCCCTGGGCTTCCAATGACAAATGGTTTACACAGGATTTCTCTTTCAGAATTCAATTTAAAACCTTTGGGACTCTTCAGTAAAGAGTTTATGACCAAGAACAGGTGTAACGTAAAGCCAGATTTCTGTAGGTTTGGTACAAATGAACACTAATCAAGTACATTAAAAATCATTAAAGTATATATAGCTTAATGAATGAATCTGCTGTCAAAACCAGAAGACTTACAGACTGGCAAATGTGTGTTTGTTCATATTATCACCTTCCACTTCAACTATACATTAGCTTTATATAGCTTACAGGTTCTTCTGTAGGTCATTGTCATTTTGGCTGGCGTAGAGTTAATTTTCTTCCTAGTAGCTGGTAAAGTGCTTTGGTTTGGATTTAGGGTGAGAATAATGTTGATAGCACACTGATGTTTTAGTTGTTGCTAAGTAGTGCTTACCCTAAGTCAAGGACTTTTCTGTTTCCCATGCTCTGCCAGT
>JAVJGI010000040.1:9708286-9724263 GCA_035590275.1 Ibycter americanus
TGTTGGCCTTCTTGGCCCCCTGGGCATGCTGCTGGCTCATGTTCAACTGGCTGTCAACCAGCACCCCCAGGTCCTTTTCCTCCAGGCAACTTTCCAGCCACTCTTCCCCAAGCCTGTAGCACTGTGTGGGGCTGTTGTGACCCAAATGCAGGACCTGGCACTTCTCCATGTTGAACCTCAAACAACTGGCCTTGGCCCACCAGTCCAGCCTGTCGAGATCCCTCTGCAGAGCCTTCCTGCCCTCAAGCAGATCAACACTGCTGCTCAGCTTGGTGTCATCTGCAAACTTACTGAGGGTGCACTCGATCCCCTCGTCCAGATCATTGATAAAGATATTAAAGAGAACTGGCCCCATTACTGAGCCCTGGGGAACGCCACTTGTGACCGGTTGGCAGCTGGAATTAACTCCATTTACTACCACTCTTCAGTCTCAGCCATCCAGCCAGCTTTTAATACAGCATAATGTACACCCATCCAGGCCATGAGCAGACAGTTTCTCCAGGAGAATGCTGTGGGAGATCATATCAAAGGCTTTACTAAGGTCCAGGCGGACAATATCCACAGCCTTTCCCTCATCCACTAGGTGAGTCATCTTATCATATAAGGAAATTAGGTTCATCAGGCAGGACCTGCCTTTCATAAACCCACACTGGCTGTGCCTGATCCCCTGGTTGTCCTGCATGCGTTACGTGATGGTGCCCAGGATGATCTGCTCCATAACCTTTCCAGGCACCGAGGTCAGGCTGACAGGCCTGTAGTTCCCCAGATGAGTAATAAGTAATAAGATATATTAGGAAATCTTTACATTAGCATTTTAGTTCAGATAAGGAGTACATTTTTAATACAAATCTTATTATCCCCTTTTAGCGTACTTTGGTTCATGTTGCAGAATGGTCTTGAATTGTATCTGTTTTAGGTGAAGCTAAACTGAAAGTTGGTCTCCAGGGCTGTCCCATCCCAAGTATTAATGATCATTCAAGTGCACAGGACTACCAGGGCTTTACCAAGTAACTCCATATTGAAATGCTTATAGCATAGTCCTCAGAAACCAGCATTTTTCCAGCCTATCTGATCTTATTGTGCTGCACCACTTACTTGCAGAGACTGTCTTAAATTTCTTGTCAACTACCTTAACAAAATAGTATATTTCATAGATTAAGCATCAGATAGCTCAGAGAGAAAAAAAGATGGAGGAGAGAAATGGCCTTTCAGGGAAGAAATGTCTTCTACGCCAACATAAAGTCCTGGCTTTGCTAAAAAAGCTTATTTTGATGTGTCTACTTCTAAATGAGCCTTTGTGGAAAATCTCCAGTGCCTGCTAATGTTCCTTTTTGCAGAGTTTTGTTAGTGTGTTAGCCAGTTATGGTTGTGTCCTTCAACTACACCTAGAAAGATCTGTGGCCAGCAGTACAGAGAGGAGCTGTTATTACATCTCAGGGCAGGAAAAAATATATGTGGCTATCCTCCCCTCCTGAAAAGACTGCTTCTGATTAGAACTATGTTTATGCAGCTGTCATTTCAGAAGCAATTGCAGTGTACTGCATTTACCTAATTTGTACTCTTTTGCAGTAGACAGTAGTACAAACCAGCACAGAGGAGCTTCAACATGGCAGCACAAAGTGTAGTATAGCCATGCTTTCTTTACCAGGAAGCCAGAAATGCAATGTAAAAAGTTACTACTGTAAAAAATTAAAATACCAGTTTCCTCACTATTTCCTTGTATTTTTCCATCCTCCATGAGAACTAAGAAATAGAAACCATGTAATATATAACCCAATCTAAAACATGCCCAGAGGTCTAACAACCTCTAATTCTTTCTTACCTCTTCCTGGTTTTGCAGGTATTTGTTGTCACTGAGGTTGCACCTATCTTTAAATAATATCATCAGAAGAAAAGAACAGTTTTTTTCATATTTTGCTAATTAATCACAGTCCTCAATCTCTCCCTTTCTTTGTTTTAGACCCCTTAAGTTTATTTTCTTCTATAGTCTTTACCATGCCAAGCACATAATTTATTCAAGCATGACTGAAGTGATAAAAACAGGTTCCTGAAAAGACTTTTAAACAAAAGTAAACAAAACTTTTCCTTTTATGCTGTGCTTTGCATACTTCCAGTACATGATTCTTTGCCCAAAAATATCCACCCCTTCTAAAAAACAGTTATAAAAATAGAAAATTCCTTTTGACATTGTACAGTGGTGGTTTCTTTATGTATGTATTTACCGCACAAGATAAATCTGGCTAATTAAATCATTCCTTTAAAGTACTTCATGCTTTGTGAAAAGGCTCTTTATTAGTACTTGAACCACGAATCTGAAATCCAAAGGCGATTCTTCTACATCAGGATATAGCAAGGAGGATATTTTCCTTCCCAGCCCTTCAGCCCTAAATGGGCTGAACTATGAATTCATCGACACAATTTCAGAACACTCCATCATAATGGGCCTTTTTTAAGCATGCCTTTGAATTAAGGCAGACACTACAACAGCACTATAGCAGTCCTGGGATTTGGAAAGCAGCATTTTAACAGCATGTTGCCCATATACTCATGCTGTGAACATATTCATAGCAGTTCCATGAAAGTCCCAGGACTGCTGGTGTAGCATCTGTTCACTACAACAAAGGCTTGGATATTACACAAGGGTCTGTTTCCTATTCATCAGCTGCCTTTTTACAAACACTGGACTTCTTTTGCAACAGGAGATTTTTTTATCTGGGCTTTCTCATGTGAGCACACAAACACACTTGTTAAATAAATATATCTTTATGATATTATCAGACGTTCATCAGGCTAGAGCTACTCTCAGGATAAATAGGGACCCTTAGGCTTAGATGTTAATCATACCCAAAACCATATACGTTTCCAGAGATGTTAACAAGAAATTATAATCTTGGAACAAAACGCCTTTCATTCAGCATAACTTAGTTACTAATGCCCCTCTTCTAAAAGTGGCAATTACATGTCAATTCACAATTTAAAATACTTGAACTGACCTTGACATTTACCATCTCAGACCTTGCCCTATGATGAAAAGTGCATATGTATTGGTTCTGTATCCAGATTCAGATCTTGGTTTCTGCTGTTATCCAACAGAGACACAGACCCCCAGTTTCAGCGGGGTATTTCCAAAACAATTTTAACAAGAATCATCCCATGGTGCTACTTGAGCTCAGTGCATCATTTGCTCCAAGCCATTTAGTTTAATTTGTGTTTGGATGTGCTTACTTTATCAATTAGGCTCACTTCATGGGCTGGTTCAGGCAGGATCACAGTCTGCTGATTGCATTACAAACCTTCCAGCTCTCTTCAAAGCTCTCTTCTGAGAAAGGGCAATCTGAAGCAAGCTGATCAGTCTCCTCCAAACATATGACTTGAGCATGGCTGACATGGCAGTGTATGCCAGGATCACCTCCAGACAGACAATAATGGATGCAGACAGGACAAGAATGGCTTCCTCTTCTTGGGACAGCCTCACAACATTTTTTAATAGACCTCAAATTATTTTTTAATTATATGAAATTAAAATCGGTGACTGGTCATCTTTTTTTACCCTACTATATAGCTGTAGAAAACAAAAGCTTCAGAGTTAAAAAAAGCTAAATATCCGCCAACCCATATACACATGATCCACACAAGTGCATGCAACACATACTCTACACTTCCAGAGCCAGATGTCTTCTCTCCAGTATGTAAATACCAGGATAATGGAGTAACAATGAACAGGTAGTGTGAACTGTTTAATTTTCTTTCTCATTCATATAAATTCTGGTCGATGCACACTTCAGCGGAAGAGAGCAAGGAAACTGAGCTAGGTACATTTGTCATGGGCAACCTGCCTGAATATTCTGAGTAGGAGGCAATCAGGTTAGAGAAGCCTGTACATTCATATTGAGGCTATTGAGAATAATTGCTCATGGATTTCAAGAAATCAGATTACCCCATAATCCAATAGTAACATTTGGCATGCTACACATTATTAAGAAGTCACTGTAAAATTGTTATGTAAATTAGACACTCACAAGAAAGACTATAAAGAATTGAACAACCAAAGAATTGCGTGGTGGTATGAAGTAGCAAAGCAGTATCTTGATCATTGTCAATTACATACCAGTCTAGTTTCTGAATGGGATTATACTTCTGAATAGAATACATTTCCAGCAGCTCCACTGGGCATCATTAAACCAGTGGCAGATTCCATGTTCAATCCTTTATAAAAATTCCAAAAGCCCATTGCACTTTCATGCTTCACCCTTTTACATAAGAGACAATTATCAGCCATTTTGTGTAGTACTGCAGAGAATACTTACGTAGAAGAGAAGAAAAATAATGCACTCTAGGACATACACTGAGAGCACAGATAGTTTCAAAACATTAATATTGCTAGATAATTGTTAGAGGGCTTATCAGTTCAGTGTCATCACTTAATTTTCACATGCTTCCCTCCATCTTGTTCACCCTCTGGTATTGCTCAAATAAAAAGAGTATCCTATCCCATATTAAATTGCTATCATATTGTACCCTGCCCTGCCCTTCAAGTTCCATACTCACAACGTTTTGTGGAAAGATTATAACACTACATTATGTGAAATGTATGCAGACAAACGTCTATTTTTCTTGTAAAAACCAAACCTGAAAAATACCAAGGAAACCATTTGGTTGGATTATCACTGTTACAATCTATTTTGGCTCAATCACATGCCAAGAAGCCGTCTAAAAATGTAATTTATTTTTTAAACTAAATGTATTCATTGATATTTAATTGCAGGCATCACCTTTTTTCACTGCTGAAGCATAATGAGAAGGAAGCAATTTCCAAACGTGTGGAGAGCCCTTCGGCTGCTCTGAGGCAGAGCAGGTTGCCATAGCAACTGCCACACCACCCTCTATCTGTTCCCAAGCAATGGCACATCCCAGTGCAGCTGCAGCATCGCTGGAGTCTCTTTTTGCTAATGCAAACGCAGCTACACACCTCAGCTGCTATTGTTGCCATGTGGACTGGAAATCAATGTATAAAAAGAAAATAACCCCCTTCAAATAGGCCTCATTAAAATATTAAAAACCAGAGTACATAAAGCAGCAGTTTAATTTTCTGCAAGGTACGTGTTGTCTGTCATGATGACCTTGACATTCAATTTTATAATTTCCCCTTGGGTAAGAGAATCTGCAAGGGTGTATTCTCTTTAGGTTCAACATTTTCCACTGCAAATGAGATTTTTCTTACCCAAGCAGCAGCTAATAAAATTCTGTGTTTCATCAGAGCTGCTTGTGTGCATTTACAGGATTATTGATTTGAAAATCTAACACCTGCAAAATGCAAAACTAGCCAATTAAGATTAGGAAGGCTTTACACATCAGCTGATCTCCCCTGTTGTATGCAGGCTAATGGTACTTACCCACATGACTGTGAACTAGTCTGGAAAAATGAGAAATGTCTGTGATCATTAATAATGTCATCATCAGACATTAAAAAAATATAGTCTTTCTAACTTGAGCAGGGTTCTACAGGTACTAGTGGTCATTTTAGCATCTAATTCCATGGTACAAAGGTGGACACCATCTCTTCTCCTTTTTCAGTCCATCACATTTTAAAATCAACATCTAGAAGGAGAAAATACCTTGTATTAGACCAAACAGTGCAGTCAGAAAAAGGGAAAGATCAAGCTCTAGGGCACACAAGCCCTTTCTCAAGCCTAACATGAGCCAAGCGTGCGCTGGAAAGAATTACTCTGCCTGCAATCTAGCCAAGGGGGGAAAAAAAATCCAAAACTCAAACCTAAACTTTCAGGAGATTTGTTTGCTTACTAACATGTATAATATTACAGGATAAATGAAATTCTGGCCTATAGTATGAGGCTTTATGATAGTTCACTAGAATTTCCTTCCTATCTTCTATGCGTCAAATTCCTCACTGGTTTTGCATACTATTTATAGGTCAAATGTGCTGGAAGTAGCACTAATTTGTAGAATAAGCATGCACATAGGCACTCTTTCTGTCTCTGTCTCCCCAGTTTCTTCCTATTATTCTCAATATTTCCTATCTTATTAATATAATTCAATGATATCCAGAGCAATTACTACCCACTTAGTTTAATGTTTCCTCTGTTATTATCAGGCCTGAAAAAGGGCTTGCAAGCCTCAGCCTTCTGCTCTTTTCAAACTACATCAGGTTGCTTGTCTTATAACCTTGGCTGTCACAGCTACATAATGCTGCTATTAATTTTGGTATGTTCTTTATAGTAAATACACACGTTCAGCGTGCAGCAGAGAATCCATTATTCAATCAAAAAGGGAGAGTACAATCCCACTATTTACACACTGCTAACATTTAATAAAAGGAGAAAAGGAAAAGAAGAATCACTCAGACATAAACAAATATAGATATAAATTGTTTTTATTTCTGTGCATCACTTCAGATGCTTCCTCTATGATTTTCCATATAAAGTTAGAAAGTATTTTTGAAATTCAGACAATAGTTTCTATTCAGTTAGGATCATAAACAAACTACAAATCAGTACAATGTGCAAAATAATGCCATTTATACACAGAAAATCGAATGTATTTTGATAAATAATTTTTGGTTATTACATTTAATAGGACCATTCTTAGCAAGTATGGCTGATTACTCATTACTAGTAGCTTTTCCCAAGGCAGAATCAACTAGAAAGGTGTGATATTATCCATTCCATATTGCATTCAAACTTGGTTACTCATTTCCAGCTTGCATGTTGTGTTGGGTTAACCCTGGCTGGACACCAGGTGCCCACAAAGCCACTGTCACTCTCTTCCTCAGCTGGACAAGGGAGATAAAAATATAACAAAAGGCTTGTGGGTCAAGACAATATGGAGAAATCACTCACCAATTACCGTCAGAGGCAAAACAGACTCAGCTTGGGGAAACTGATTTAATTTATTACCAATCAAATCAGAGTAGGATAATGAGAAATAAAAACTAAATCTTAAAAACACCTTCCCCTCCACATTCCCATCTTCCCCAGCTTAACTTCTTCACTCCTAATTTTCTCTACCTCCTTCCCCCCAGCAGTGCAGGGGGATGGGGAAAGGGGGTTGCTGTCAGTTCTTCACACACAGCCTCTGCCGCTCCTTCCTCCTCAGGGGGAGGCTCCTCACACTCTTCCCCTGCTCCAGCATGGGTCCCTTCCAGGGGGTGCAGTCCCTGAGGAACAGACTGCTCCAGTGTGGGTCCCCTGTGGGTCCTGCCAGCAAACCTGCTCCAGCCTGGGCTCCTCTCTCCATGGGGCCACAGGTCCTGCTAGGAGCCTGCTCCAGCACAGGCTTCCCACAGGTCACAGCCTTCTTTGGGTGTCCATCTGTTCCAGCGTGGGGTCTTCCATGGGCTGCAGGTGGATATCTGCTCCATCATGGACCTCCATGGGCTGAGGGGCACAGCCTGCCTCACCATGGGCTTCACCATGGATAGCAGGGGAATCTGCTCTGCTGCCTGGAGCACCTTCTGCCTCCTTCTACACTGGCCTTGGTGTCTGCAGAGCTGTTTCTCTCATGTATTCTCACTCCTTGCTCCAGCTGCAGTTTCTGTTGTGCAGATTTCCCCCCCCTTCTTAAATATATTATCCCAGAGGCGCTGCCATCATCACTGATGTGTTCGGCCTTGGCCAGCTGCAGATTTGTCTTGCAGCTGGCTTGCATTGGCTCTGTTGGACATGGGGGAAGCTTCTAGTATCGTCTCACAGAAGTCACCCCTGTAGCCCCCTTACTACCAAAACCTTGCCATGCAAACCTAACACACGCGGTTCTGAGGACATTTGTGAAAAAGAAAATGATCACTGGGTCCAAATTTACATGACAGTTATTTATCAACATAAGGATCAGTAAAGGTAGTAACCAGGAAAGTTTACAGGGGCTAAATACTGTCCTCCAGAAAGTAGTATATATACAGATACTGAATTATTGAAAATACTACAGTTTTTGCAGTGCTTGAAATGCAAATGACCATGTCTTTAGAAAGATTCTATTCCTGTGCACTAAACTGAAATTGAAAAGAATAAATTAAAATATGGACTACCTACACCCCTGTATAAATTGAAGCTAGGAAACTTCTCCAAGCCAGACTGTTATTTCAAAATATTGGAACCGTGGCTGGAAAATAAAAATAATCAGGTTAGACACTATTCTAAATTTCATCTCTGGAACATCCATGGGAAGTTAGCAAAACGCATGAAGTCTGGCAGAGAGCATCACATGCCATCAGATGTCTCCCTCTGAAACCTCTTTATGTGTTGTTGTGTACTGGCAACTAAAACTCACACGAACTAAAAGCTTACCATCCAGATGTTCTGCAAGATTTTCCTTTTAGTCTTAAGCTTCTCTGCCTTAGGCTGACTCATTCTTTAAAAGCTTTGTGAAATCTTGTTAAAGTCATTAGAATGTGGTCTCAGAAGGAAAGGAGATCACATTTCAACGGTATTTGTAAAAAAATCCTATTTTGGCAATTTCAGAACAAAATACTTCAGCCCTTTTCTTCTGATAAGATTAAAAATATATTATTAAAAAAAAAACAAACCACCCCCAGCTTTTTATTGGGAAAAAACAATGAAATAAAACCCCTGCATAAAACAGATAAAAAGCAAAAATTCAATTTGACTGATGTGGAAGATTTTATAGTTCTATTGTGATCTATGTTCCTGTCCAAAGACTTTACAGCATTTCCTACTTTTTGTGTTGTCGTGTTGAGGAACGGTTAGAAATCCAGACTCAACTTGGCTGAATTAGTTTATTAAGATTTATAGAGGCCTGTCTGAATTCAGCCATCTAAACAGAATGTGTCAGAGTTTTATCTAAGGTGCAAGCTATTAGATTGAACTATTTTTCACAGAATTCAATCCCAGAGAAGTTCCATTTGTGGCATAATATGGGACAACACCGCAATGAAAACCTGGGTGGGGACCATAATATTACCTATTAAAAAATTATCCCTGTTTTCTGTAAACCCCATGGCTTAGAATATACAGTCAGCTTCTCTGTGTGGGTCACATATGTCTTTCTGCCTCACTACCATTGCAGTCACAGCAGCTTCCAATATAATTTTCTCCATTGTCTACAACTGTCTACTTCTTTTCAGCTCTTTGGGCTCATTAGTCTCTTAGGTTTGTTTCAATACCTACTTGTAATACAAAAAAAATAAAAAAAATAAAAAAAAATCAGTTGTATCTTATTCTTTCCAAATAGCACAGTGTAACTTCAAATTTCACTGTGTGAGGAACAGGGGGGGAAAGACCCAAAATGCACGTATTTGCAGAGCTAGGCTCTGACAGACTCTCAAGGTTCAACCTGTGGAAAAGCAGAGAACTGCAGAACTTCTGTGTCTTTATTATCAAAGCGTGTACCTTAGGATGAAACAGCACTGTAAGCTGAAATTGTGTATCTTCCAGCTACAGAAATCTGTCTTGGCTTCCCTTCCATTTTTAGCTACATTTTGTTTGGGTTTTATTTTAACTGTTTTCTGGTACATGCTGTAGTTTTCTCTCTCCCCTACTGTTTCCAAATTCTTCTGGCTCTTAAGAACAGACACCACAGAGCTTGCAAAATGACAATTGGGAGCATAAGCAATTATTTTTTTCCCCTTAAAAATCAGTCATCTTAGATATTTTGCTATGAATGAAAAAAAAATATCATGCTTTGAAGGCTGTCATCCTGGTCATACAAAGCAGAGCTCACCTACTATCTAAGTATGGAGAGTTATTTGATATGAGCAGCAAAAAGTTTGAGGAAAAAAACAAGAGGCTAACTAATGAACTAATACGGGATTGTGTTAGATTACAAAAATGAGGCATCACCTTGACCGAAACCTACAGAAATTTAGTTTGTCATTATAGATCCTTTGTAACAGGGGTTGTATTTAAGTCTGAACCTCTCCCACATTTCTTATAAAGGTATTTACCACCAGTATGACTGTTTTCAGAGAGCTGTAACAGTGGGGAAGTGGTTGTAGGCTTGAGAAACCTGTGTATCAGGAAGGAGCTAACTAAAACTAGATCCCGCCGAGGATCAAGATCTTTGGATGGAGAACCAAGACTACTACAGAAATTTGTTCATGACAGGTATAGAAAATATTCTGCGTACATTTCCAGTTGAAATGTACTGGGATCAGAGAACCTACTGAAAGGGCAGATTTCTTTATGTCCAAGAATAGAGTAAGAAAAAATGGGATTTGCTTGATTCTGGGAAGCATTACAAACCACCTCCATTAATTTCAGTAAATCAGACCAGGTATAGTCTGTCCTGCTCTTACCAAAGATATCTCCTGCTGGGGTATCACAGCAATACTATAATCCTGAGAGTTACCTGGCATACCCTAGCAGAGGATGCAGGTTATTTCAAGCTTGAGTGAGGAATCTGGCTGCTCTGCATGGAGAACAGATGTAATAGGATTGGTACTGTTCTGGGTCTGATCATAAGGATTCAGGAAAGATCTGGAAACAAAATGTTCTTAAGCAGGAGTCTTACCAAAATCTAACTTGTTTTGCTTTTACAAATGAACTTAAACATGAGAGAAAATGTGAGGTATGACTGTGATTGATCGTCCAAAATAAACAACAAAAAGAAATGATCACTCAGGTCCCAGGACACAGATAAGTATTTTATTTGTTCAAAGTCCAGAAGTCTTGGTCTGTGTCCTCCCTTGAATCTATACTCCAAATGAGAAAAGATGTGTCTGAAACAACCTTTTGGAAGAAGACTGAAGAACTTGTATAATGTTTGCAAAGAAAAATTTTAATTCAGCAAGGAACACCAGATCTGTGACAGAAATCTGCATGAAAACAGGAGAACTCCTTGGTTTGTAAGTCAGGTAGAGCCAAATTAGAGGAACATGCTGCTGCTGTCATAGCAGTGGTCATAAGATTCCAGATAATTTCAGTTATACACAGGCAAATTAGCAAATTAGGAGAAAAAAAGAGTAACAAAACAACAAACACTATACAGGAGAGGAGCAGATTCTTGTTTAAAACCTCACTGGCCAGGATTTCCCTTGCAAGTCAAAGAGAATCCTCGTAACTCACTCTATAGCTCTGCAATTCCCATTTTTCTTGTGTTCCACCTCTCTAGTTTGTAGAGTTTTCCTTCCAATTATAATACATATTAACATCCATTTGACTATATTTAAATGCCCTTGCCATGAAAGAATACAGATAAACTGTCTTCTGTCTATTTTTTACTTTATTTTCCAGTAAATGGCTCATCTTCCTTTGTCACAGTATCACTCACACCATTCAGAGTCTCAAACTTGTTCATTTATGGTATCCCATCCAGACTGAATGTACATCTCTTCCAACTGGTATGGGAGGGGTAAAAAAGACAGACAGGCATTGCAGTATGTGCCCTGCTTATTTATGTAAAATGGTGTTTAAATACACAAGATTATGTTCTTCCATCTTTGTTGAGGTCCAAAGACTGCTATTTCCTTGCAGGTGCTTATGCTGAGCCTGTAAGAAAGTTCACGGAGGTGAAGATGCAACATGCCCTACAGGAATCTGTGCCAACGTATAACAGTTGACTTGCAGGTCTAAGAAGAGAGAGAGGAGTCACGAAACAAAGTTCTGAGCTACTGTGCAAGGCAGTTGTACACCTGGAAACTCAAATTCACTCTGCACTCAGTGTCAACATTGCAGAAAATTCACCCTGAAGCCTGAAGTCTCCAGGATATGTAACAATATAACCATGGAACTTCATATTCTGAAAAACAAACTGCCTTTTAATTAGCCAGTCTATGGGATGTGAGTTGTACATCAGTTAGTGCAAACAGTCCCATGAAAATGCTAAAATGCAGGATCCGACAACGTGAAAAATCTGCTTGAGGCATTTGCCTTTTGAAGCAACAGTACAATCATGAAAGGCACCCCTTGGCCCTGAATTTTCAGATTTCTTGAAAGAGCTTTGGTCTCCGATCTCTTTTTTCCTATATATACATAAAAAAATGATTGCAGTAAAACATCTTACCTCTCAAGGACAGATTCTGTAATCCCACGCCTGAAATCAGCTTCAGACCAAAGCACACCCTTGTGAAAGGGTCCCCTAAGAAAAAAAGGAAGGACTGAGAAGTGGAAATCCTCAGAAACTGGACTGTAGAGCACTTTGTGTCCAAGGCACCAGTTACTCCCTGGAGCACTGTACTACACGAAATCAACTTTCACCTAAGGTATATCTAGGAAACCCTAAGAACAGGAGCTCTGAGGAGCTTAGCTAGGACAATGATTTGTTATATCCCCAAATAATTTCTGATTCAGAATTGTAGAGCTGTCAAAAAATACATTCTTTCAGCAAAAATAACAGTCTTGTTACAGTCCTTGATGCATGCAATTATCCAGGCTGTTAGCTACTTTCTATGACAGAAGGTGCAGCTAACAACAAATGGTTGCATTAATTGTAGAAGAGATTTGTTATGCCTCCTGGATAGAAGAGACGTGTTTGTTTGTTTGTTTGTTTGTGGTTTTTTCAATCTATTCTCCTGAATAAATGCCTAATAAAAAGTTTAATTTGATAAGTTATATAAACTTGTTCCAGTAATATTGGTTTGACTGAAAGCAATGGATTCAAGGTGCAGAAATGGAAACCGAGGTGTGTGTGACTGAAGGAGCAGGAATCTCAGTGTGGCCACTGTTCATCGTAGGAGCTCTGCAATGACGTTGAATCGTCCTATGTTAAGCCTGGGGTATCATGCAGTTCATGGACACTGAAACAAAACTCTGTGCAAAGGACAGCTCAGTCCTCTGTAATGTCCTCCATGTATTTAAAAAGATTAAAAAATATGTCCTTTTCCATTTTATCCCAGTTTCTAATAACTAGATTATGTTTTAAAGTGAAAAAAATATCAGAATAAATAGTAGTTGTTTTTTCTTACCTGGATCCTCATTAGGAATCTAATGTTCCTAATAAAAAAATTGGAGAGACAATGTGATTTATTTTCAGTATTTACTTCTAATTGATATATGGATTACAACTTCTTTTTAGCACAACCATGTTATGACATTTTTAATACTTTATGATTATTTGGCCATAGCAAGAGATTAAAAGAAAAAGCAGCTGGAGAACCTGAGGTTCATTATGAAATATTTGAAACCCTTAATATTTTCCTATCCGTTCCTCAAAAAAGAGCTATCAAAGAGTCCAGTTTAAAACCTCATGAGTTGTTGACTGTCCCTACTTATGATATTCTTATGAACAAAGCAATGTTGTTACCAGGGGGAAAAAAAAAAAAGCAAGCTTAAATTAATAATGACAGTTAAACACAAGTTTTCTATAAATGTGGATATACTTATCAGGATCATTATTTTTTAATAAAGAATCATTAAATAAATAGAAATGCATGGTATGTTAATCATCTGCACTAAAATTTTCCAGTTTGTTTTTTTCCAAAGGTTTCCTAACTATATGTGGGCCATCAGGGAAAAAAAAAAATATCAGAAATGCTGCAAACAAATAGAATTTTCTTATTTATTGACATGTATAAAATCATGTTTATAACAGAAAAACTTGCACCTTGTCAAATGATCCATAATTACTGCTCAGAAACAACTATGTGTAAAAAATTAGCATTGCATTTGACAGGTCAGTTCATAATTCAGCTTTCTTTGACTCTTTCCACAGTAGTCTTCATCTGTTTCCTTACTTGGTGTAACATATAGGTAAAATATATCAGGAAGGAGAAAGTAACATTCTTAGGAAATTAAAATGGAACATGAATAATTTATGAACAGTTAAGATGAAAGCACTCACCTTTCCTGGCATAAGGCTGCCTATTGCAATTCAAGTCTTCAAACCAAGCTTTGCAGTCAATAGGGTGGTGCAAGTCAAGACAGTACAATAGCAGGACATTCTTTTTCCGTATTTTAGGAACTCAGTGACCTCCTGTTAGAAGTTTTGAAAGTGTGGCATGGATTCAGTGATACCTCTGCAACTTAGCGTGTGACAAGCCACATTCTCATCTCAGGAAAAAGCACAAGCTAAAAGGTGTTGATAACAGTTAAAGGCTCAACGATTTCAAATCAAGCATCTCAAATGAAAGCTTTTTGGCATACTCAGGAATTAAAGGTATTTTCCAAGTTTGCCTTCTGAAAGGTAGCACTATGGTGTGGAAAGGGAGTTTTTAGAGAATGCCCATTAGCACGTAATATAATACTTGTTTTGCTAGGCTTCCTTTTAATGAAGTTCACAACTTTTATAGCCTCAGATATTATTTTTATTTCCCTGGTAAACATTAACACATTTGTTCAGGGGTTGCTGTCCAATAGTACATGCTTTTACCACAGAGCCATGTGCTTTCCTGCCATGATTAACTCGTTACCAGTACAGGCCTACCCTGCATTAGTCCTACCTAGCTTAAAGACTTGATTATTGGCAACCTTTAAGATTTTCCTGCTTGGAGGACAGCAAGAGCAACAGAGGACAATTTCTCAATGTCTGGATCGTGTTAACTCACCCTCACCCTAAAAGTAGAAACTGTCCATAGATGTCAAATTATTTCCAACATCAGTTCCCCACACTACCAAAATTTACCCAGTTATATCAAGATTTAACAGCTTTCCTAGGACTGTAGGAACATTTTATATTTACAATGGCATAGTCCTGACATTTGATGGTTTTTCATCTTTGCAGCCAGGTCTTTTTATTTACAGTATTTGTCTCTTGTTACAAGCAGTAGAATTGGCTATTCTTGAAAGTGCAGGAGCAAAAGGGAAAGGTGGTGATTGCGACCTCTCTAAAACTTCCTTAGACTACCAAGAGACATAGAATCTCTGATGTAAGGACACTAAGCATCACTACTCTAATTTCCTTGAGAAGACCGTAAAATGCTCATCACTGAAGGCCCTTAAGAACAGATTACAGAGACATTTCATCAGGAATGACATAAGTATATTGGATACTTCCCTGAGGCAGCAAAATTGGCTATGTTATTTCCTCAGTCCCTTTCAGCCCTATGATTAGACCCAGTATGTTCCAAAGAGATTTTAAAACATATTCTGTAATTATAGAAACTTGTAGAATGTACTTGAAACTTGTAGAATGCGGAATACATGGTCTTGTAAAAAGTACCCAGCTATCCAAAAATTCTTTACACTGACACACATTTTTTTAAGGAGAAGAGGACTTAATACAAAAGTTAAGCTCTTTAAAATGATGGAGTAACCACATGGGAACGTATTGATACCTGTTGAAACTATGGATACTAAAGGCAGTGGTTTGATTTTCATCTTGTCAATGAGAATGAAGAAATAACTGTTTTGTTAGCACTTGTGTATGTTTCAGTACATGAAGCCAGTATTTCACATGTGCCTTGCGTGGCTAAGCGTGATCTGTGTATGAGCTGAACTTACTAATTCTGCCCCGTGAGCACAGAAACAGCATCACCTGCCTGGGGTCAGGGGCCCTCCCAGGGGCCGCTGCCGCCCTGCCTGCCTCCGCGGGCTGCGCAGCAACCCGCACCGGAGAGAGGAACAGAAAACTCGGATGCAGGAAAAGCAGTAACAATTTTGGACTGTGTAAATTAATGTAAATTAGAAAATAAAATCCTGCATCGCTCCATTTCAAACTGAGAAAATGTTACCTTAAACATAAATATTTTTAAATGTCTTTATCTTAGAATACCTTTATCTTGTGTTTGATTTGTTTGGCACATAAACCCTGCTTCGCTTTATTCAGATTGCTGCAGTAATGCTACGTAGTCATTCCCTGAATTTTCCCTCAGAATATGACACTTTGGGATTGTGTCTGGTGGGTTTGCCTTTTGGTTTTTTTAAATTTCTTTCAGTCTGTGACCCTGACACAAAACCCCATCATACATGTCCCTGTCTGGTTTCCCTTCCTCGGTTCCTTTTGCACGATGCCTTGAAAAAACAACAACAAAACAATCAGAAAAAAACCAGACCAGACAGACACGGCCGCTGCCTTTGCACCGCCCGCTGCGGTGCCGGCGGGGGCCGCGGGCCGGGGCGGTGCCGGGGCGG
>JAVJGI010000040.1:9733562-9747766 GCA_035590275.1 Ibycter americanus
CTCTGCAGAGCCTTCCTGCCCTCAAGCAGATCAACACTGCTGCTCAGCTTGGTGTCATCTGCAAACTTACTGAGGGTACATTCGATCCCCTCGTCCAGATCGTTGATAAAGATATTAAATAGAACTGGATAGGAATTGTTATTAATTTTAAATCATTATTCTTTTTTATACTCTAATGTAACATTTTTCTAGACAAAATGTAACAAACAGTGCTTTTGATTAGCAAGTAGTATTTGCTATTTTTAAAATTTCAAATGACATGAAAATTTTTACAGTGAGAATTTTCATTTATTAAGATTTGTTTGTTAAAGTTTGTTTTAAAAGGCTTGCTGTTGAAATATTTTATTGGCGAATATTAGAAAAGAACATTTTTGAGCTGCTTTGGGAAGGGCAAGAGTAGATATCTACCTAGCCTTGGGCCACCCTTGTGTAATACCCACTTCATGGCTGTACAAAATGAGCAGAGAGCACAGGGAAGCTGTGTTCCTAAGTGCAAGGAATACAAAGCCCCCAAAAGTGGTCTGACCCCTCCTGTTCCACCAGGCACATGTAGAAGGACAGAAGAGACGGTGCACATTCCCCCTGTCTCTCTCCATACTGAAGGCAGAATTACACAGTCAGGCGACAGTGCAGCAACCCATTAATAATAAATCAGATGCACTGTGTGGTGAGGGGAGGGAAATTGGGGGAGAGGGAAATAACCAAAACCAAATGGGAACTGACAGTGATTTGGAAGGAAACTTTTTGGGTGCTCCAGAACCGTTTCTCACAACGTATGTTTGCCATTTGACAAGCTCAGTGCCTTGGCATGCAAGGTCAACCACAAAAAATAAGGAGGAATTTGTATTATTAATGCTTAATCTACCTCTGAAGAGTGCATCAAAGAGTGTATTTCATAGCTGTAACAAGGGAAATACGGTCTTATGGGACCTCTGGTCCTGACCGGCAGCTGGAACCGGGTGCTGCTGTTCAGATGATGTTGCTATAAAAAGTCACTGTCAGTATTTGAATCCTCACCGGTATGTTTCAGAGGTCAGAGAGGCCTCAAGTTTAGACTAGCTGTAAGTATCATGAAGGACCATAAGTTAATCTTACAAATGTAACTAACTTAACCTGTAGGCATTTTACAGTAAATTTGTCTCTAGAGTTAGACCTGTATAGAAGTCTCATGGCAACTGGGTGACAACTTCCTGCATGTGCCACAGTGCTTATCGGTTATGATTAAAGCCTTAATTAGCTGCTTATTAAAGTTTATTCTTAAGCAATACCAAATTTCTACTGATCTTTTGTAGGGCACCTATTACAAAGAGCAGTTAAAGTTTTTAAAGCACCTTCTGCATAAAAATTGAGGGAAAATTTGATTAAGTAACGGGTTCTACCACCAAAACTGATGGTCTAACCACCCTCAGTGTTATCATGCTAAGCTATACAACACTTTGAGCTTTCAATTCTTCCATTAGAGAAAATCATTTTAGAGCAACACTGGACTATTCATAGGAGGTCAGGCCTTGCCTGTGGAAGACAGCTGTGCAGGAGCCAACAGGACAGCTCAGCCACCTGATCCTCCTTCAGGAAAACATGAAGGAAGGAGCAACAGGACTAGCGCGCTCCCTGAAACCTGCTACCACTGCACAGCCCTGCTGTGTGCCTGTGGGCCATAGAGATGGGGAGAAACTACCACTGTCACCCCATATTAGGGGCAGAAGCACTTCTGAGAAGCAAAGAGGAAGGAGGAGAGTTTAACTGACACCCCTGAACAAAAGAAGATTAGTCATGTGAAGCAGCAGTGACAGAAAAGTGCAAAGATAACACCCAGTACAGCAACAAGCTGAGGTTTAGGAATAGGTGTCTAGTCTCTGACTTTGCACGCCTTCCTCAGTTATTCTCCCAGAATTATCTTTTAGGCCTCTTTTCTAGCTCAATACCTAATACCCCCCCACCCCCACCCCCCAAAAAATAATAAAGAAATGTTATACTCAACAACTGCCAGATCAGTCAACTCCCAGTTATAAAGCACATAACAAAACTTCTTCCCCAGAATTATAAGCAGTAGTGACTAAGGGTTGGGAATGACAGATGAGGAAGAAACAGGGAACACATTAATACAATTAATAGATAAACATATTAAATTAGTAAAAATTACAGTGAACATTTGCAAATTTCAATATATGTATCCCAAGAGAAACAAACAGAACAGCTGCTTAATTGAAAATAAAATTAATGAAAAATAATTCCCTTTTCCCCAAAAGCACAAGACCCTATCATTAGCATTGTTAGCGTGTTATTATGAATCATTATTTTGATAAAATAGTGGATTTTTTTGTTTATTGTAAACCACTTGTACTTTATCACATCAGTGTAACACATTAGGTGTGTCATTATTTATCTTGTTCTACCGTAAGCAAGCTCCATATATTTTCAGGCTTCAGTGAGTTTTGCTGGCATGCTGTATCAAGAAGATATTTCGAAAAATCATTCTGGCTTTCCTCCATTTCCAAAATGCTCCTCGCGAGCCTTTTTTTACACTCACGGTTAAGTTGGGCTTCATGGATGCTTGGAACATTTTAAGGGCAAATCCTGCTAAGGGCAGACTATATAGTAAGGGTAAAGAAACGCATATCAGATGCAATCAAATAAAGCTGGCTAACAAATTACTGCCTGTCAGGTAGCCACAGTAGCAGTCAGCTTTTACTGCTTTTTGCCAGCTTTTTGCAAATTAAGGCATGTTAATGCAAACTGTTTCACTGAAGTGGTTCTCCCTCTCAACTGCAGAAGGCCAAGTTCACATGTGCAAACAGACAGCATTAGTTTAGCCCTGGGGAGGCAAAATCTCAAAACTTTTCTCACTCCATAATGGTCAGTTGTGTGCTGACAACCAAAGGCAATGTTTGCCAAACTGTTTCCAGCTCCTTTCCCAGACACACACTGCTATATAGCCCTCCCGTCTCCCCATCCCGCAGCCACTCATATGATTGTGTTCCAGCTTTGCCTGCAGCAGTAACATAAACAATCATTTTTGCACTTCTTTTTTGTTACTATCCTTTCTCGAAAGGTAGAGCCCCCTCTCATTTTGGGATATACTTCGTGTTTGCCTGTCATGCAATGAACCATACTGCAGTGATTTGTGCTCGCACCGAGTGAACCAACACTGAGAATAGAAGCAGTATTTCAACACTGGCATAGCGATGTGTGCAGGGCACTTAACCTTGCTGAAAAGGCAGGGTTTGTGTTAGTCTATCCATTTGCAAATAAGTTCTCCACATATTATGTTGCTTTGGCAACACAATGCTCAACTAAACCATGCAGATGTTCTAGCTTTCTGTAACATACCACAGCAATGGATAACGCTGAGAAGATATGTCCTGTGTGTTGATGTTCTAAGGAGAGTTTCACGACATACTAAATGTATAGCTTCTGGAGCAATTTATTCTGTATTTGCAAAAATAGAGATGCAACCTGTTCAGGAAGAGTAGAATTCCAACTCTGGAAACTCTCTCAGAGCAGCTAATAAATTTACCCTTACAGCCTTTCATAAGACATCTAGATGAGTGCACTGTATTAAACTTCTGAAAAAAGAGGCTAGATAAGAGACTGTTTCCTTTACAGTGATTAAATCTTATGAATGAGCTATTAGATTGTCTGTAGGATTACTTTGTAGCAGTTAAACAAGAGGAACAAGAGAGGAACTGCTAATAGTTTCAGAAAGGAGAAAAGGCATACAAACACTGCCTGTATGCATCATACTAGCTGTACAGCTTATAAAATTGTAAATTGTGGGGCTGATGCTCTTTCATGAAATTCCATGTATAACCACAGGTGTAATTTGGATAGCCCTGAGCCCTCCTAGGGAGGACAGCAAAAATATAGGAGCTCACTTTGCATTCTTGTCCCTCTGTTTACTGGCCATAATCGCCATCTGCTACAGGACATATAAAAAGGAATACCAGAGTCACGTCCCACTTATTGGCTCACAGTCTATTCTGCTTTTGTTCTTTTAGGGCTGGTTTCCAGGTGTACTTACTATACTGGAGACAGTACCAAATGAGCCCTTTCTCTTACTGCAACATCTGTTTGTCAGGCAGCCAGTATCTGAATTCAATATTTCCTGAAGAATGATGCTTTGGGGCTTATCAACAAGTCAGCAGGTGCTGCTTTTGCTCAAGAAATATGTCTGGACAGATGAGGCTCACAGCCAGCTGTCCTTGCTTCCCATTGCTTATCAACCAAATTTAAGCATCAGCCTCTGCGATCAATACCAATGTTTCCTTGTTAAATGAAACAGGAGGGCAGAGGGGACTGTGCATCTTACCTATCCAGCAAGTCCTGAGGCACCAGCGTGCAGCTCTGTGACTCATCTGACCTCTAGATGCAATGGCCTGGGATGCACGCCCAAACGCACACAGCTCCACGGCAGCTGCAGTGCCTGATGTTTCCCCGTAGCCAGATGCTTCTGAGGATCCCCAGCCAGACCATGGGGAACGTGAGCTGCAGGAATGCAGAGGGGGAGTATCAGCAATGTTTCCAGCCTCTGACACTACTGTAACCACCTTTGGCTCAAAGCATTTTAGTGTACTCATTACTAAGTACTACTAACATCTTATAAGCTGTTTCTTTACTACTTGCACGTAGAATAATTTCTTTTCTTGTCATTACTCTAAATCCAACCAAGATGTACGCAAATTCAGTAATCTGGGCCTGTCTTTCACACACTGTGTCTTGTAC
This sequence comes from Ibycter americanus, assembly GCA_035590275.1. Lineage (NCBI taxonomy): Eukaryota > Metazoa > Chordata > Aves > Falconiformes > Falconidae > Ibycter > Ibycter americanus. The sequence continues at coordinate 9,738,285 of JAVJGI010000040.1, forward strand.
TAAATGATCTGAGAGGCACCTTTAGCCTCTGAGTCCAATAGGAAAAATTTGCCCCTCACTCTGCTCTGGACTTTGTGCCACTGATCACAAGCTTATAAGCCTGAAAGTTCACCCGGCTTCAGTCCGCTTCACTCTCCATTTACCTAGCCCATACTTAATTGGTTTGTCAGTGAGAATGGGAGACAGCATTGAAAGCCTTTCTGAAGTCAAGGTAGGCAGTATCCACCGCTCTCTCCTCATCCATTAAGCCAGTCATTTCATTGTAGGTGGCCTCAGTTTGTTCAGACATGATCTCTCTTTAATAAACCCATGCTGGCTACTCCCAGTCTCCTTCTTGTCCTTAATATTTCGGAAATGGCTTCCAGAATTATTTTCTCCATCACTTTCCCAGGAACTGAGGTAAATCCTGTCATTCCAATAAAGCTCTGAAACTCAATTTGCAAGCATCCTTGCTTCTGACAGACATCACACTCAGCCTCTCTTAGAAGCAAATTTAATTAAACAAAGTTTGTGTATCTTGTTTTTAATAGAAATCCCACAGATAATCGTTTCACCACACTATTTATCCAATAACACCTTATAATTTACAGAAACATCCCATCTAACTACCATTTAACATGGGTGTCTGATTCAGTTTCTTTCCTGCTGTCTGTATGTGATGTACACATCTCCTCAAGCAGTTGAATTCTACTAGTGCTTTCAATAAACATAAAAATATTATGTTCAAAAGCAGTTTAGCTTCTCATGGGGGTCTATGATTAACATTATATACTAGACTAAAAAAAAAGAATTTGGCAGCAGAACATGATTTTATGACAAAGCAGAAGCTTTCACTAAATAGCAGCTGTTTGTACTGAATTCTGAAATTTACTACACCCTCCATTCCATATATTTCTATATGTAGAAAATGTCTTTTGTATCATATTTCCCAATGAAAGAGACAACCATCTTGTTTGCAATTACATTCTTACAGAGTAACTGTAAAAGAGCGTAAAGGCAGTTTTTCAGGCAGCCTTCTAAATTGTGCCCACCTCAACTTGCAATTGCAGAAAAGTTCATCTACAGATTTGAAATCGATGGTTAAATGCATGCATGCTTATTTGATATGTATAATATATATGTATTCACTGAATTACTACATATGTAATCATGTATGTGTGAACAACAATTGCAATATACAGATAGCTAAGAAATAAACATAGAAACCACTGGAAGATTTGATGTGGAATTTCATAGACTTAAATAGTTGCAGTTTATCGAACAGGTTGTTTGCTCCCTTGTTCAGAATGCCAAGAAGAGCATAGTTATGCAAAGGAAAAAAAAAATTGTTCTGGAAAAACTTTATCTAGGGAAAATATATTGAGGGGGATTCTTGTGTGGCTTCATATCAAACCAAGCAAACTACCTTTTCGAATGTAATTATGAGAACTAGATTTCTCTGTAAACTGGTAAACTGACTCCAAAGATTAACACACTGTTTCCTCACTGATAAGGAAATTAATTAAAATAATAAAAGCAATCCTGTTAGCTCAAGTGCTTGCAGTCTTTGAATCTGGACCTGAAAGACATCAGCTTGTGCCTTAATTTTCTACATGTAAGATTTTATGCAGTATTTGTAAGCATTCCCAAATTCATTGTAGCCAGATTTCTAAACAAAGAATAGTGAGATTAACACACCCAGAATACTTTCATCGCTATGTGTATATAAAAGGGGGGGGAGACAGAGTGAAAAACAGATGTTTTGTTCTCATGTTTGTCTAATTCACAAGCTGTTTCAAAAGTTCATGATGATTTTATGTTGTTCTGGAGTAATGTATAATAAATAACAGCATAAAAACTGAGTATCAATTCCTGCAATAATCAGTGTAATACTTAATCTCATGCTGATTGCTGATTTCATCATCTTATTCATCTGGGCTTCTAGCTGCATTGGATTCATTTGAATATCACTGAGGGATAGTGCTTGTGACAGATCAGGACATTTTGAACTGGACATCGATCAGCTGCATCGCCAGTGTGAATTTGGCTGTGGTCAGTAGTCTTCTATACATGGCATGCAACTCCTTCCTTGGGAAAATTAATCTGTAAACTACTGTGGGAAGCTGTGTAGGGCCTAAAAATACCACTGAAACACTGTAGATGAATTGCACATTGCAGTTTATGAGACTTCAGCCTTTAGGTACAGATATTCCAAAATCCTAGAGAAATTACTGAAGGCATGAGTGGTTGTGGGTCCAGGGAAGGGGCTGGAGGAAGGATTCAAAATGCTGAGAAATGCAGAGGTGAAAGTGCTTGAGGACATGTCCTTTGCAGTCATATAAATTCCAGCTTGGTGAAAAAGTTAGAAAAAACCCACAAACTGCTACACTTGAAATAGTTCTGGCCCTGTAGTTAGAGGCATGAAATACATAATCCTACACATGCAGCTCAACATGGTCAGCACACCTGTTCAGCAGCTCTGAAAATCAGTTCCCTCCAGTGGTTCTGAGGTGTAATATGGGGTTTTTTTCAGTTCTTGTCTGGTGATTCTAAAGAAAATTTTGAAGACGAGTATCATGTTGCTATCTCTTTCAAACAGGTCTTACCTGATTTCCTTAAATTGTCTGAATGAATACAAGAAAACTGAAAATTTGAAAGGTAAAAATATATTAATATAGGAATGTGAGAAATGAGTAAAACCTCCAATCCATAAGTCACCGCATTCAAGGAAATCTCACTTAAGAGAGTTTCTGATTGCTACTGAGTATTTTTTGCGAGACAGGTTATTTCTTTCTGAGGCAAGGCTGGCTGGTTTTTTATTTTGCTCCTATTCATTAGTGTGTTTGCTAGGTAAAAGTTGCACTAGAAGTATTATGCTCATCATAGTGCCTTGGGCTGTAGAATACACCAAACATTGCCCAAACAATAAAAAACAATCAAGAAAGTCAGAGACCTGTTAAGAAATAACAGAAGAAGGAGGAGGAGGTGGCAGCCGTTTTTACAGGTCACGCTACCCAATGTAGTACTAGAACTCCGACACCCAGGACTCAATCAAATAAAAACTATAACTGCAAAATAAAACAGAATCTCTGGGTATTCTCTGGGTATCTCTGGGTATGAACACAGCTCAGAGCAGAACCCATCCTAGAGCAAATGTCAAGCAACCCTGCAGAACAATCCCCTGGTTAAGCTTAATAGCACAAGATCATGGTTGCAATCACATTTTAAAGTAAACAGCTCAATCTGTTATGAGAAGGAGGGTAGAAGACCACCTAATAGCTTTTCCCACTCCCTCAGAAACATACAGCAAAGGAGCACCATTGAAAGGGCTTGTTCGGAAGAATGAAATAATCTGCCATTAACACGCTTTAAAGATACGGATATTTAGACAACAGTCACATCATCTGCAAGAAACAGTACAGAGGCAGTGAGAGCACTGCTGTGTCCAAAATGTCTGTATCACCTAAAGAAGAGTTTCTGAGGAATGTGAGACATGACAGCAAATGCTGCTTCCAGCAGATGGTATATAAGGCGCATCATTATCAACACACTTAAAATGCTATTTTCCTTACTGAGAAGGTGTTGATCCCAGACATTTGCCTGATTTCTCTGCCTTACCGCAGCTAGCCAGGGTGTTGGCTTCAACCAGAGCTCAGCTATGAGATTATCTATTAGTGAAAAAAAATACTGGTGGAATGAAAATTCCCATTTTTTACTTAGGAAGGATACCTTTCAAAGTTTAAGCCAGACTAAAAAATGGTTGGAAACTGAATGAATCAGTTGAACTACTCTGAATATAATTAGAGGGACACTGAGAATTTGGTGTGCAGAAGCTTTTATCATCCTGATTTATAACAAGGCAGGGGAAAAAAGATCAAAAATTTCATCAGAGGACAAGAATTATTTTTTTCTTGGGTGTTGTGAGAAAGACCCATGAAATAATGTTGGAACTATACTGCCAAAGAGTGGGCCAAGGCTTTTGATAATAAGCAAGTATACTTTGTGTAGCTCTGAATTTCATCTGTTGTTATATATATACACATGCATACAGAGAGTCATATATGTAGTTCATGCGTTATATTTGCATGGTATTTTAAATATATTTTTTATTATGTTTGCATTAAGTACAAGTTATTCTTTTACATAAAGAAATGTATATACTTTGGGTATATAATTTTGTTTGTTGCTTTCACAATTTTTAGTGGAATCCTGCCCCGCCCCCAACACTGCCCACCATGCCTGCAGCAGAAAAGCAGGTAGTATCAAGAAAGGAACTGGTGGGCTGCCCCTCGGACTGCTGCTTGGCAGTATTCATAGCCAGACCAGTGACATGGCCTTGGCTAGTAGAAGTCCTTGTCAGGCAGATGTTCTGCCTGTGGTGACAAGAGGCCCACTGTCACATGCACTGCACATGTTGGATATTTTTATTTCTGTCAGCCTCCCAGAGCTGGAGATCTCTTCTCTACTCCTATATTTGGCTGTGGGAAGGGAAACCTGCAAAGGGCCATGGTGCTGAAGAAAGCAAGCACAGAATCTATCAGGATGTGTCTCAATGGAATTGGTTGTTCCAGGCATGCAGAATCCCAGCACCAGCTTGTGTGGAGCGTGATGGAGCACCACATGGGGCATCGCCTGTATGGGCTTCTTTTGCAGAACCATTATGGATGCATTCATTACCTGGGTGCTACAGCATACCAGAGAGGATGTCAAGGACTGGGCAGTGCACCCAGCCAAGGACTTTGGTCAGTCTGGGATGTTTAAGCACAGAAAAGATCCAAAAAACAGAAGGGAGCACTTTCATGATTCCTTCTCACAAATTTCCTCTTTTAATGAAGTAATGAGACCTTCTCTTTTGTTTTTAATCTCTTTTCCCACTGTTTCTCTCTTGCAGTCTCTTGTAAGTCACTAGACAGCACATCTGTTCACCATGTTCATAGGGTAATGCCATCTACAGGTTATTGCCAATGCCTGCAGATTCTGCACATCCCTGCAAGTTCTACCTCTGTGACCTAGAAATTCATTTATGATTACAGCAGAATAAATAACATGCATCCTTGTACTGCATTATTACATATGAGTAAATCAAAAATACTAAAAAATGGCCCATACTGATAAAAAAATATATGGGGAAGGGTGGAGAGTGATATGTCACAGTCAGCCTAGGCAAGTCTCTTCCTACTTGTGTGATAAATATTTTCCATTATAGTTATATAATCAAATAGAAAATTATAATTAATTATGAATGCCCTTCTGGATCAACCTGGAAAAAAAGGAAGCAAAGGACTTCTGGTGCCCAGCAATACAGTTAAACTTCTTAAAGAAGCCATCGCTTTGATTTCATTGTCACAGTGGTTGCACCATATTCCAGTGTGAAGACCAGAAGAATCACCTCCCTCTGGGGTACAGAAGGGACAGTGAACAGGCAGCACCTACTGATGCCAAAGCAGAGCTCAGGTATTATTTGTCATTAACCGTTGCGGGTGGCCCTGCACTGTTGCAGTACAGCTGCATGCAAAGGTGCCGCCTGCCTTTCCTTCGAAGAGTGAAGGACTCCAGTAGGGCTCTGCAATGTTAAAGATGATATTTCTGACAAGATATTTCTAGCTTCAGCATTTGAGCTGTCAAGGCTGTTGTCAGTTCAAAGCAGGCTCTCTTTCCTCTCAAAGCATTACATAACCACCGATTTTGTTTTCCACATTTACCAGAAGCTGCCCGCAAGACAACAATTCACTGGAGGATATAGCAGTTAAAGTACCGAGGTCTGGCTTTTATTTCTTCTCATTTTTACCTCTTCTCTTTCTTTTCCTTGCCATATGTAGGTGATGAGGAAAAGACATTTATCGTTAGATTTCTGATTATACATCTCACATTTAACTTCAGTAATGTAATAAAATTGTGATTCATAACCAAGGAGAAAAAAAGGAAGCATAATTCAGAAGAAGAGTGAAATCTGTTGATTAGAACATGCAAAAGCAGCAATTTGTTGAAAGGTCTGTATCATTTAACAGTACTAGATTCAGAAGAAATATACTGATGTTTATTTAACATCGTCACTTAATCTGTGATCATCTGGGAATACATTTGGTGCTTCACAAAATACATTGCAAAGTAAAACCCTGCACAAAAGTCTAACAAATTAAAGGCCTTTTTATCATACAGTTGAGACAGCAATGTGGATACCACACCTATGCAGAGCTGCACCGAACTTCATTTAGAAAGATGAGAGTTTGTAATGAGGGAAAGGGAAGAACTGCAGCTTTGTGTTATAACTGGTATCTGCCTGAGCACTGCAGGATCTCTATATATCAGAGCTCACACAAGCCCATATTAAAGCTCTGCAAGTGGAAGGCTTCAAAATGATTTAGATCAATACAAGCCAAAATAGCTGTATGAGAAGTGTTTTCAGTTCAGAATTGGTGTTACTGCCAAAAAGAAAAAAGAAAGAACAGATCCCTCAGTATGCTAAATGCCTTCAACCTCCAGCCAAACCTCCTGGGAATTTTAAGCTTTTTTAGGTCCATATACAGGCCTGTTATAAATGATCTACAAGCAACTGTAGACCTTTCACACTCAGGGAACTCCAATCTCCTTAACAGAACAATGGGAATATGAAGATCTCATGTCAGGTTTTCTTGTATTATGATTCCCCAGGACAGAATATATATACAGAATTGAATAACTTGGGGCCCTGGGAGATGTTACAATAAGTATGGCTCATCTTAAATGAGGGGCAAGGAGACCTCTCACTGGGCTCCATGGCAGAGTCTGATAACACCAAAGCACATGGATTATCTTCCTAGCTGGGAACTGCAGCACACAGCACAGCATGTCTTACACCAGATGTCACTGTATCATGCATGATGAATATCACATCTTCATTACAGTCTTTCCCTGCTAAAATCTGTATATATGTTGTTGCAGCAAAAAGGATCACCTAACATTCAGTAAATCTCTTTCCCTGTGTTCTGATTAGCAAAGCACATTTTCTCTAGACCTAAAGAAGCTGCTAGCATCTTCTTTCCTCCCAGCTGTGCAAGACATTATTGCTTTTTAAAATGAAGTGCAAACTAAAAATGAGAAGATGGTTGTGTCAGGGTTATTTCTGCTTAGAGAAATAAAATTTTGCATCCTCTTTTTCTCTCACTTTTCATCTTCCTTTCACACAGGGAAAGCCATACACTTACAGACATGAAAATGGACACACATTCTGCTTTTACAAAGGGCTTAATTTAGTCCTTGAGTATGCACAGAAATCCTCCCTGCAGCAAAGTGATGTCAGACTGTGTGTACCCCTGCAGTATATGGAAATCCTGGTTACCATGAGAACCAGACTGCTGCTTCGCTGAGGTTTCCGCGCACTGCTATGAAGACATGCCTCCATTTTGCCCTATTGAAGCAGCTCAGCTGCAGGATGCCCTGTGCCAGGCTGGAATGCTCCTGCCGGTGGTCCTCAGCTACCTCCAGCTCTGCCACTGAAATGAATGTGTAAAAGTGTCAGATAAGATTACATTTCTGAAGCAACGTCCTTCCCAACCATATTTCTTCCCCTCTTCTACCCTCCACCCTGGACAATAAAGCAAGAAGCTGCTTGGACTTGAGGCAGTATTAAGGCACACAACATTTTATTGTATTAGGAAAGAAATCAAAGCTGCACCACCACAGTGAGGTCTCAGGGGAGATTTATGTCTCCAAGCAGCCATTTTTCCAAATGCTGCTGCACATACATACAGCCTTTCTGAACACAGTTAGGGCAAATACTGCTGTGATAAACCAACTCTGTGCTCCTGAGCTAAATGAAAACGTTGGCTTCCCTTTTCACTTCTTTGCTAGGGACACAAAACCAGCTTCTTCAGATACAGAAGTGCTTAAAGCTGATCAGTGAAAAAGGGAAATGCTATATATTTTCCTCTTCAAACCTCTAGAAAATTCCTTGTGACAGGACACTGAACTACATAATATGCTTAAGCTGCAATGAACGAAAAGCCTTTATCCCATTCTATAATTAAGAGAAGTATAATATAGCAAGAGGTAAACTAACATTCATTAGAAGAAAGTCCTATAAGGGAAATAGTTGTGCATATTCCTGCGGGCTAACACAGAACTAATGGACCAGACAACCAAACCTAAATCAAAGCGTAATGCCCCAAAAGTGCTATGTATCAACCTAAGACATAAAAAGCCAGGTTTAAATGGCCTGATTTCAGCATCTAATTTTTCCTTAGTGCTCTGGAGAGCATTTTGGAGCTACAAAAACTCTTTCTTAGTTTCACAGGTAACTGGTACCTCACATATGTGCCACTGTAGCCCTGTTACCTGAAGGTATCAGCTCTCTCTTTTCTCTGAGGAAGCCAATCAATTAGCAATTATGTTAAACTCAGGCCACCTGCTTTTAATGTTTGCTTTACTTGCATGTTTCACCTTCTTTGTCAGACACAATGTAGGCTTCTGTGCCTGAAATATTGTCCATTTTTTCTAACTGTATCATCTAGCATAGAAAAAGATATTAGCTCACTCTTAAAATCCTGGAAGCTGATTTAAAAAAAAAACACAACCAACTTTCATTTTAATATTATGGGAGGATGAGTGCAAAACAGCCGTAAACATGGTTGACTCAGGACTAGTTTTCAAATTTGAATGAATGGCACAGCAGATTTTTTCCCCTTTGCCCAGCGTTACTGAACACAGAGCTGCACAGTTCTGCATGCAACCGGTAGAGGACAGTGGTGAACATACACACACTATCAAGCCTGTCACTCATATTTTATATATACAAAGCAACTTCTCTGTATGAAGTGCTGTGTTTCTTGCCATCTCAAAAGTCAGTTCACGTTTATGAAATCTGTGCATGTCGAAAGAATACAGATTACAAAGAATTCACAGAACAAATGTAAATAATTATGCTTCATGTATGTGGAGTGTATTTCTTATTTGTGCAGAACACTACTTAGGTCTCACTCAAAGATCTTGACTTGGTCCTTGTTCAACAGGCTTCAAAGCTTTCCCTAAACAAAAGACAGACCTAGACTGCAAATCCAATAAGCATTTTGCTTATGTTAGGAATGCAGGACAGGCCCCTGAGTGTAATTATTTCTGTTCTTTAATATAATCCAGAGTCCGAGAAGGCAGTGAAGTTGCACAAAAGTTCACAGACCTTAAGTTTGCATCAGGAGCAGTTGCATTACCCACCTTCTACTACCCACCCTTTCAGGAACAAGTTATAGAAGAATACAGATCTAATCGTTTTTCAGCTTTGAAAAAAATCATATTCTATAGCTCCTTTATCTACCTCAGTCTAGACTCTATGCTTTAAGCGAAAGCTATTGGGATTTCTTTTGCAAGTACAGCTGTACCTAACCCCCTGGACTGTGGGTTCACTCAGATAAAGTCTACAGCTTATTTTGACATGTACAAAACATTCTGACTTAAAAAAAACAACAACAATGACAACAAAAACCCAAAACACAAAAGCCACCACAACAAAAAAACTAAAATCCCCCAACAAA
>JAVJGI010000040.1:9747866-9811126 GCA_035590275.1 Ibycter americanus
CTGCTTGATTAAGAAATCATAGGGCTGTAAAGTGACTTTCTGGTCGTAGTTTATGAAAGTCTGAAATGGGAATTGATTGGGGGGAGGAATGTAAATATGTCAATTCCAAAATCTAATTTAGCCCTCTGTCCGCCAACACCCCCCCCCCCAACTCAGCTTAGCTGTGTGTTCCATGAACAGTGACAGAGCTATAACGTTTTATTGGTACTTGTAATATTATCTGTCTTGACCTTGTGGCCTGAGGTTTTTTATTGTGGTTTTGTTTTTGCCACTTCAATCCCAACTTAAGTAATGTACAACTGAATTAAAAACTTTACATGATTTCACAACACAGAGTATGCAGGCAAAATATTTTGTGTTTTCCCTCACTTTAAAAATAGTAGCTTGAGGACAATGCTCATAGAAGTTACAGGCTATATCAACCAGAAACAACATTTCACTGTTTATGTAAACTCTATTGCATGAGAGAGCACAGCTTTCCATCATGTTACATTTTCAAAGTGACATTCTACAAAGCCCTGAAGAAACTACCACATAACAAAGAGTGTCTCCCAGGGTCCAGTCTCTTCAGATTCATCTGCAGCAATACAAAACACCTATTAATGGAATACGTAAAGAGTGTTTGTTTACAAAAGATGATCAGGAAACAATTTCTAAAGACCTTGAAATAAAGAGACAAGTCTTCACTCGTAGGAGTATTTAATCAACAAATATGTTCAAGTGCTTCTCCATGCAAACATCTAGCTCATAGTCTGATCTTTTAGAGCACTGAAAAATATCTATATTAAATTAACACATGGCATATCGAGAGTTGCGATTAATATTTTCTTTTCAGGAAATGGAATATTTACCAGGTACAGAAATAAATGACCCTTTGGTTTGCTTCAGTATATATTTGGATTTTGAGTTTTGCATTAGGCTGCTGTTTGATTTTTTCCAAAAGTGGGACAGTAAGAGTCACAGGATCATCTGTAATTGCAGGAATAGGGGCCTGACAGCAAGCATGGATCGAAGCCTAGGCATTACAGTCTCTACAGAGTGTCTGAAGTCCCAGAGGTCTTGGAATTATGTCAGAATCTGAAATTGCCTTTTAAAAAATACATGCATCTCTAGACTTCACAACTGCAAAGGTAAAGAGAGTGCAGCCAACTCAGTGGCACTAAGTGAGCCTGCAGACAGTCTGAATGAATCAGTCTCGGTATGGTGACCTACCACCAGCATCTCCCGTCCAAGTCTAGTTGCTCCAGGCACTCTTGTCAGCAGCAGACTCTGAACGGCTGGGTGGACGCCTCTTAGAAAAGAACAGAGCACCTAGCCATGTTAATTTGGTCCCAGTGGAGTTTGCCAAAACAGTGAGTTTAAAAGTGTCCGTATGACCTCCAAATTAATTTGTATTCTTGACAAGTGTGAGTCATTGCACAATTTTCAGTAACTCAGTTTGTCTAAATCACAGGGAAATCATGCGAAAACATTTATGGTTTTTCCTCATCAAGCAATACTTAACAGATAATAGTCACTAGCTAATATATGCTGTGCAGAAGTTTTGCTTGTATCTGTATAAACTATCCATATTTATATCTATAAACTAAGCATTATGTTTTCAGATTATTGATACAAAAGGAAAAACCTCTGGCATTGATGCAGAAATCAAGGAATGGCTACACTAGTTCTTCCCTAGTTTGAATTCTACTATCCCATGGCTTGTCTGTACAGCAAGGCAAATACCAAATGCTGTCAAGACTGTCTATCTGTCAACCCACAGGAGCAGAAAAAAAATGCAGTCTTAATGCTCATCTCTTTTTTTCAGTTGACTGACCGGTGAAAGGGGCGGGGGGGACGGGACGTACAGGGACATAGATAGAATTAGCACTTTAGATTTCCCCCTCTTTCTTCTTTTTACTTCTCAAAGTAAATTCCATTGTTTCCTGGAGTGAAAAGAAAAGGTTTAGTATCTTTATTGCATGAAGAAAATTCACTGAGGCTGTTTGTGAGGAGCAGGAGGAGAGAAGGGGACTGCCTAAATGCAAAGAAAGAGACACTTGCTCTGCCATCTGTTCCCGTGCACTGTCACCAGGCTGCTCTGCATGTAAGAGGCAGCTGCTCCCTTTTGCAAGAGTTAACACAAGATATTGGAAAAAGAACACCCACCCTCCAATTCTGACCATGCCCACAAAGGATCACAGCGAGTAAGTTTATGGTACCACTTCTTTGTGATGCAGCCCCTGGTACAATTCCTCTGACTGTGCTCTGCTGCCTCTTGTGACAGTGGCAAGCTGGATTTTCCTCTCAGGAAAAAATGCAAGTGGATTAGCACTATCACACTCTACTCAGTAGTCTTTGCTTTGCATGCATTACCCTCACTGTGTTTTATGTCAAAGATGATTCAGCAACTTGGTCCTAAGTTCAGGAACAAACAAAGATTGCTGAAGGGGCTGCTTGAAGGAAGGAGATGAACAAAAGCCCCATTTGTTAAAAGGGAAAATAAATAACAGTCTGGCTGTTAAATGAAAGGAAGCGAGACCAATGCGGGATACAAAACTTAGGATACCAGCTGCTAGAGTATGAACTGGGATGAAGGTTTGCCTTTGCCATCTGCAGAGTGCATTTCCTTAGCCTATGAACTGGATCTTTGCTTTGCCAACATCACAGCGTCAAAGTGTAAATGCACCTTTTAGTTTCTTTGGTTTTTTAAAGCCTTTAAAGAAAGTTCATTTAATGCTATTCATTTAGAAGTCTTTGTCTCTCACTTTCTACGAGCTTTCTTGTCTCTTTGTTTCTAATAGCTCAGATTAAGTTTCCTCCAGGAGTAACCAAGATTTATAGGAATCACAAGCCAAGACTTGAGTGTCCTGTAACTGGGGTGTTTCTGTCTTCCTTCATTTTATTTCTGTTCATAATTATGTTTTGTTTCTCTAAGAAGACTGGATGAGATGATGCCTCTTAAAGAAAAGGGGCAATTGCTTCTTCTGATCAGCTGAGCTTGCCCAGAGGAAAGGCAGCTTCAGAAACCATGTGCTGCAGGAGGCAAGAAAATTTTGCTAGTAGTCAGGAACCTTGTACTAGGTTTACGTGGCAAGGCTTATGTAGCCAGGCCAGGCCAGGCCAGGCCAGGTGTGGCAGGGGCTGCAGGGATAGCTTCTGTGAGAAGACACCAGAAGCTGCCCCCATGTTAGACAGAGCCAGTTCCAGCTGGTTGCGAGATGGACTCGCTGCTGGCCAGAGCTAAGCCCATTAGCAATCTCGCACCAGAGAAGGTGGATGTGCCCTGAAGGAAGATGCAGCCAGTAGAGAGCCTGCACTGGAGCAGGCTCCTGGCAAGAACTGTGCCCTGTGGAGAGAAGCCCATGCAGGAGACCATGACAGATCCACCTCAACACTTGGAGCATCTAGATCCATCACATCCCTCCAGCTCTGCCACACCAGTCAGTTGTGGGTATCGTATGATGTTGTTGCATGGCTCTGCTCATGAATGGGAGCTGTGCTCCCCCGCCCCATCCCTAACACTTTAAAACCAGATGGCCTGAGACACCTAAATATTTGTGTTTTGACAGTTTACTTTTCTAATAATTTGGTAGAAATTGGAGGTTCATAGAAATCTGTAGTTAATTTAAAAACTGCTTCCCCAATGCGTAGCTACACATCGACTTCACTAATTTCACCAACAGGAAGACTGTAAGGTACTTCTCAAATAATCATACTTGGGATGTACATCCTCCTGCTCTACACCATTTTATGCCCTCGCCAGGACTCCTGGTAGGAAGTCCTAGGCCAAATGTTTCTATCAAAACATTCAAGGCTGAAAATCAGTGTTTTTAAATGGAGCCCAGAAATCCCTTCTCCCTTCATGTGGAATTCCCTGTGTTTCTAGCACCAAATAACAGTGCCTTCCTTTCACACCCAGAAAAACGACTAAGCATATGATTAAAGATGCACATAATCTCATGTGAATGACTGGAGAGGCTTTCTCTCACCAGAGATGAGTAAAGGATTAATTTATTACATTCGGTTATATCAGGATGCTGTCCATGTAGCGAAGATGGGAAGCATGAAGGCTTTTTCCTTTTTCTAACAAGAAAGAAATGGACGTTTCATTTGCACAACCCAGATTGCAGAAGGCAGTAATATCTGTACCTATGTTAACCTGTGCGTTATACTGTAGATTGCAGTGGGAAAGATACAGAGAGAAAAATATTCTTTCCATGTGGACATTCAATTCTGGATGTTGATTTCTGGGGCAGGGAGTTTATAGAAATGCAGAAAAGAATCATTTACGCTAACACAGACCTATGGCAACAATTAATGGTAACAGTTCCCACTTTCAGTCCATAAGATGACATGTTTTAGTGAATTCAGGGATGATAAGGCTTGGCTTCTAATGCAAACCTTACAAATATATGTAGACACAGATAGCTTGTCATCACGTGGAATTTGCCAACCAACATTCAAAATAGCACAGTCTATTTCTAACATATCTGAAACCTGAATTTGTTTTGCTTCCGTGTTATTTCAAGTGAATAGGAATTTATTTTGCAATTGTTTCTGGTATGTTGTGTATCCAAAAGCCTGGTCTAATTTATATAATTACATATAAAGATACGTGTGTGTGTGTGTGTATACATATGCATTATTTCTCCCTATAAATCTTATCTGTCTTCTAATGTTGAATCATTAAGCCTACAACACTGAGCCACACATCCTTAGCTGGGGTTTTTTTGCATGTTAAAACCTTGTTTGAATGGTTATTTGTTTCCAGAAGCATATTGCCTTCCCTTGGCAGTTGTCCTGTACTGCTGCAGTTTCTGGTAGTGTGTTTGTGACACACTTTGGCAGTAACATTTGAACGGATCCCTTAGAGTGCTTGTCTCAGCAATATCAATTAACTTGCACCTATAAATAAGGTTTCTTTTTAGAAACCAGGCCTATTTTACATCCCCATTTCAGTCAAAGTGAAAGCATAAGGAAAACTGAGCACTTTGGTACAGAATCACTGATACCCTGTAATTTATTGACACATTCTAGGACTGAAAACAATGTGGAAATGTAATGAGATGCTTGGTTAGAGAGTTATTAAAACTGTTTCACTAATCAAAAATCCTGATTTTTGTCATGCACTTGGTACATACTGAAGAAATACAAGTAATTCAAAACCACATTTTGTGATTGCCATTATTTGACGATGATTAAATGTATCTCCTGAAAGCATTAATTGTACTTTTCCTCAACCCATACAAGTTTTCACATATTCCCATTTGCATCAGCAGCATGGTACCTGTCCTTTGCAGCTGATTTACATACTGCTGGAGTTTACTCTGTGAACTGTAGCCAAGCCCACCCCCAAATTTTGGTCTTTTGTACAAGCGTCATTACTTTATCCAGTCTATTATAGCAGTGACATTTCTTCTGTGTGGTCCATACCTGAAAAATTGTATCATCTCATGTTTCTCGCTGTGTTAATGTCCTACAGCAGACAGTCAGGAACATGCTTTTTTTGTTTTTAGTTATCTGACCTGGATGCTTTACCCTTACTGAGTAACATTAGTACTATTGTATACTTTGCCTTTACATACAAGTTTTGCCTCCCATCTATACTATTCCTATTGCATTTGGGTATAAATTGCACCTACTTTTTCTTAATTTTTTTTCCTGCTGCTTCTCCTCTGTCCCCTTTACCTGTGTTAGAAACCTTCATATTCCCTTTCCCCTGTACATTGTTTGCTGTCCGACCATCTAATCATAGACTATCTGGCTACTCTAGTCCTCCCAGAAAGTTTCCCTTTTCATTCCTCATTCTTTTATGAAGAACAAGTTCTTCCTTGTTTCTTACGCAGGGCAGGACCCAGCTTTTCAAAACAGGTGTTCAGGCTCTTCCAATGAAGTTTAAAAACAACAAAAGGTCAAATTCAGCTGCAATAGATAACATCTTGTCTCAAAGGGAAGAATTTGTTCTCGAATACTTTAAATAAGAAAGTTAAGAGAAGCATCTCTAGGTAAATAACTTGCTTTTATAGACATTTTTTAATTGAAATCATAGGTCATAGGTCTGAAAGATAAGGTAACGTACTGAAGACTATGATATGGTGCAGTATGCAGTGATGATGTTACTTCTAAAAGATTATGTTTATGGGCTTTTTTTAAGAATGCATCAGAAGGAAATTTAGGTAAGAAAAAGAAGAAAATATTTTATTACTAAGTAAAGTGCTTACCTCTTCTAGGTATGTACAGGTATAAAACTTAGTATGACTGAAGGAGAGAACTTGGATCCCTAGGGATACCAGATTCCCTGGAACAGGAAAAGAAAAGGAGTAAATTCTGTCCACTTCAGAGCTATGACTTTTTTTTTAGTTACTTTTTTCCACTGGAGAGGCTCATGCAAGAAGTTAGATGACTGAGAGATCAAAAGATACTGCTTCAGCTGCATGGTATCTCCATTGCTGCTTTGTGTCTGTGAGGGTTATTACTTTCACTGCTTTAATAATGTTTGTGTTAGTAATGTGTAAGCCAGTATTCAATGGGGACTCCATTTTGTAGCTGCAGTCATATTCTGCCTAGCCCAGGACAAATGTATGTAATAATAATTTCATAATAATAATAATTTAATAATAATTGAGCGTAAACTCAATTGAAAAAGACAACCAGATTTTTAATTATTTTAGACATTTTCCAGGGAGTAGCACCTAGAGAAGCATGTGGGAGAAAAAAAAAAGATAAAGTGAAACCCCTTCTTCTTGCATAACTCCTAGCAGTTTAGTTTTGCTTGAGTATTATAGTTTTGGTTTTTTTCAGTGCAAGCTGGTAGAGCATATGTATTTATTTGGTTTTTCACTGTTTTATCTGAGAGCGCTTGCATTATCTCATAAAACTCCTGAAGGAAAGAAATTAAGGCAGGAAGATAGAAAGAAACTTCCTCCATCCAGTTTCCCCACACTTCCGAAATATGGGACGATGAGTACTGCATGCAATCCAATCTTTGTAGGTCAATGCCCTCTTTAATTTAAAACATCATATTCCCATCAGCTGCTATTGATAAATTAAAGCATAACTGTACTGTATAGTCCTAGATCATTAGAAGACTCTGTGGAAAGAAAAAACAAACCCTCAGACAGCAATGGCATTCATTCACATTATTAAACTGTCCTTTCTCAACTGGGTAAAGTCCAAAGTAGGATAATGCACAATGGTGTTAAGTTATACAATGCTATACAATTGTAGATTGATGGTGTAACACTCTGAGAGAATTTCTGATCTTTAAACTACTTCACTTTATCAAATATGAATAGAGAAAGTGTTGTTTAATTTTATTCCTTTCAAACCCTGCAGTGTAATTAAAGGGACTAAATCTTGATCACTTCAAATTTAAATTAACAATTTACATGCTGTGCCTGTAATATCTGCCAGCTGAGGCTCTAAGATGTCCCATGTAGCATCTAGAACATTAAGAAAGTGTTTCCACAATATCAGGAACACATTTTAATAATTGTCTTGATCAGGAGTCCAGTGAAGTCTAATGTTGACTGCAGTGATCTCTTAGCCAGTTCTATGTAGAACAAGTCCTGAGAGAATACATATTAAATTAGTTACACTTTAGATATATTAATTACATATTAATCTCACTATCTTTCCGTTCCACCATGTGTCACATGATATGGCACAGTTAGTCAAGTCACAACTGGTAAACAGAATTATAAAAATGGGATTTTTAAGGATTATAAAATAACCAGATAATTTCATCACCAGTGGCATTTACTGTACAAACCCATATTTTCCCCCCACGCTATTTTGTATCACATCAACTGCTTATCATAAAGGTGAGGTAGGGATTTCCCCTATATATCCAAATAAAGAAGTGACAGACTTAACATCCAAGAAGACTGTTCCCCTAGCAGAATGTAAAACAGCCTAAGGCAAAGGAATACAAATGAAATACATAATGCCATTCATTTCTTGGGACAGCCATGTATTGATGAAAAATTGCCATTTTTCTTGCTCTTGCTTATGGCACTCTTCCTGTAAATTTTATGCCTGTAAACACTCCCTTTGAGCTTCATATTTGGAATAACACAAAAATTGCAGAGATAGGCAAGTCAAAATCCTGTTAAGACAGGTTTCGCTTGCAAGTGGTGATTCAAAATGGTTTGGAGCCTGTACAGCCTCTGAACCTGAGCCTGTTTGTAGCTGCAACTAACTTTCTGGTTGCTGTTTACAAATATAAATGGTGCAGACTGAGAACCAGAAGGCTTCAACCAGCCATCCTGTTAAAAAAAACTAGGCAGCTAGTAACATCTCCATCCTTATAAAGTCTGATTCTCTCTTAAATAAATAAATAAATAAATAGATTCCCATCACAACCTACATAATGCCTGAATTTTGCAGCACACCTTACAGTCAGTAGGTAATTCACCAGGATAATTCGCCTTTAAAATCAGAAATTCCATTACATTCCAAATGTAATATGATTGTGCAATGTTCATTTTGTAGCACTGTGCCTGGCATGATTTAGAACCATGAGAACTAGCATTATTTCAAACTTCCAGGTATGGTTTTGAGGACAACACAGACCAGAGACTGTTATACCATTTCTAGTCAGTTTTATGTTAGACAGTAACTGTTTTATTTTAAGCACACAAATAAGATTTTTAGTTATAAGCACAGCCCTCGGCATGGCTTTTCCCCATGCCAATTAGTATTTTCTCAGGCTATGCTCAGATAGATGATCTTTAACCTTTATTTCTACTCACTTATATATTATATATGTATGACAGACTATGATGAGCTTAAAAAAAGCCCAAGGTCACCTACATGAAATTTAATCTTTACTAAATGTCTATGGTCTTTATAAACAGAATTTGACAGGTTGAAATGACAATTTAACACCCCTAAAAAAGCTAACCTATTAAAAGCCATATATGGAAGCATTTGATTACTGCAATATGCTGCATTTGAAATTCATGTGTTATCTATTAATAGAAGGACCAATTCTTCAACTGTTACTTATTCATATTGACATTAGTGCATGCTAAATGGAGCAATGTGAATCAGCAGTGCTTTTTGTATAAGGAAGTGCTATTGATGAGACTGGAGGACAATGATTTGAACCCATAGATCTCATTTTTCTGCCTTTGATTCCTTAGAATCATCCACGATTACAGAAATGCTTCGGATCTGACTCTGTCTTGATGTAAAAGTTAAAATTGAAAGGAGTTAATTTGATTAAGTAAAATGTTACATTTATTTTTTGTTATCAATACAGTTTTGAAGGATTAAATGCTTTCTTCTCAGTATTCTAATAAGATTCTGATTTAAAATCAGAATCAACTTAAAATACCTTTGCCATGAATATTTCTTCAGCTTAAAACTACAAACAGAATCAAGTAGTAATCATGACTACAGCATGGCTATTCAATTGGAGGCCTCTTTGAGAAAGAATAGCACAGTTTAACTAAAATAAATTTAATTTTCTATTTTTACTAAATTCTTACATTTCCATCATCGGTGCAGCACAATTTTTTTTGCATGTTACCCACATGTGTACACACACATTTGGACAACATTTTTTAACTCTGTTGATAGATAAGCAAACTGAAGAAGAATGACTGCTTCCCTAACACATTTGAAAACATACTGAAATAAAAATTTGAAAACATACTGAAATAAAAAACTTCAATTGGAAAAGTACTTTTGTAGTAGCAAATAGAGCTGTCTCTTCCAAAAGTATCTGATGGGAAAATGTTCTGAGGTTTTCTGTGAGAAGAATATTTTCTTCTGGTAAAGACACATTAAGCTGTAATAATTTTAAGATTAATGTTGACTACTGTATTATGGCATTCAATTAAATATGATGAAAATGGATGAGATTTAATAATAAAATGTTAGTGTGTAATTAAAATGTTTAATAGACAGTCTTAATCCAAGAAATTTTCATAAGAAATTTTTAATTTATATTTTATTTCACATTTCAAAATAAATTTTCAAATTATCAGTAAGGTAGAAAATAGATTTTTGTATACAAGGGAAACACATATTTACAGCTTAATAAAATAAACAACCTGAATCAGCAAAATCCAAACTATTAATGCTTTATTATACCTGAAACTTTCTGCCCAAAACATAGTTCTTGGTCTTCAGTACAGCTGAGACCACATGAACTTCAGTCATCTTAATCCTTTAAAAATTCAGATGCATGCCCTGCTTGCAAATTTATAGCAGCTTAATCATTATCACAAACTGGTAAAGTATATTTGTAATACAGAAACATAGAGAAGATACTGCATGCAAAATTACATGTTTTGTATGTTTAGACATCCTCTGGTACTCATAGTTCTGCATCCGTATTAGAAAGACTCCACACAGCATAAGAACATAATCTAGCAATCTCTGTTGGCTTTCACTAAGCATGTATTCAACTTCTGTGCCACCAGGAATAGCAATAAAAGTCATACTGTATGTGTTCATCCAAGATATTTTTTTTTCTCCTGATATATGCTTATTTTATCTTAAAATATTTGTCTTTGTTTAAAAGGTTATTTGTTCTCTTGTACTTAAACATTTACATTTGTCGTCGTGGTTTGGCTGGCAGAGAAACTGGGATTATGTACATGTAGCCATTTGTCAAAATACTGATGTAGTGTGAAAAATCTGCATTTACTGCTTCTGCCCATCAAACTTCTTCCAAGAGCCTCCTGTCCTGTGTCTTTTTAAAGACAAAACTAAGAGAGCAGAAAATGAGTTTTTGAAGAAACTTGGTTTTGTTTAGCAGTGTGATTATAGCTGCTACTTGAAACACATGCAACAACTCCTCAAAACCAAAAGAAACCAGATACACATATACACATAGCTGTGTCTGTACGTGTTTGTTTCTGTATATATCTATACAACACATACTAATGCTAAGAACAAGAAGACATTAGGTTTAATGATCTAACTGTTTAGTAGTACTCTATTGAAGTCTTAAGGCTTGCTTATTGTGCATCACGTATTCCTCAGCAGTTATTCACAGGGCGTCACAAGATCAACTCTAAAGTTGAGATGATGAAAGACAGTACATATAAGTTTACTCTTAAAAAATAAAATAAAATCACTCAGTCTCCTTGCAGGTAAATAGTCAGCCCACAGGTAGTTTATTTCTAAAATAATTGTGGATGGCCAGTAGCTACTGACAGGCAGTGGAGCTGTTCTTTCTTTCAAAATATTCAACTTATTCAAGTTTTCCTAGATGTGAATGTTTTTTTACCAAATTTTAAAGGAGATGATGAAACTCATTAACAACTGTCCAAATTGCTATAACTGTGGTGCCATGACCTGTAAATTAGTGTATTTTCTTGTCAAGTGATGGTAGCAACATGATGGGAAATACCAGAATTTCTTAGCTCTGGAATCTGAAGTGTCACTTATAATCAAAACTAACTCAGCAAGGACCACTAAAACCTTCTTTCTAGCTATCTGCAGTAATTTCTACTGCATTTTCTCATCGGGATGTATTGCCTTCCACTCTCCCTTTAGAGCATGGAAGCAGCAGCAGTTTGGATAAATAAGGTAAAATGATTGTATAGAAATCCCCAAGAAGAAAAATACCTTCAGCTGGATTCCTTCAAAAACAAAAAGTAAAAATTTTTTATGAATACATCTACAGATAGCCAATAACATAGATTAGAGCTAGATTGGATACTGTTTGTTTTCACAGGAAGCTCAAGGAAGAGACTTATATTGTTATAATACTAAGGAAATAAATTTTCAGACATGTTGGGTGATCCTTCATAATGAGTAGAGTTGCAATGGAAAAATGTGAGATTTGAACTCTCTGAATCCCATGTTACTACATGGGCAAGAATTATGTTTTAGTTCTAGTCTGGTGAATTCTATGGGAACCTTTAATCATGAGCATAACCACCCAAAGTACTAGTTCTCATGGGAATTCCAGAAACTACAACATGACACTTCTTCATCTGCTGGTTTCTGTACATTAATTCAGTTGCAAAGAGAACACAATATTGATCACCATTTGGAAAGCAGAAAACAATTTCTGCCTCAGAGGCAAAATGTTGTTAAAATAATTTGAGTGATTTCTACCAGGGGTAATTTTAGATCTGACTGAAAGATGGTAACTAGCATTCTTTCCCCAGTTCTACCACTTTCATTAAAATGGCACAGTAGCTTCCTTATAAAGAGCTGTGAGCAATTATGCGGTAATGCAGAGGTTATTGGTGAAGTTCCTTCCTCCTTGTTTACCCTCAGTAGAATTTGTGCCTCTTGTGGAAGGTCCCACTATGCATCATCAGTCGAGTAAGATGATGATTATCACAGTTTATAACATTAAACTAATACTTCTTTAAGTCCTATGACAGCTGAAAAAGGAGTAAAAGAAATGGTTTCCACACCCTACAGTAATTTCAAAAATGTATTCACTCTATTTGATCTTACACAAATATTATTAACTTTCAAATATTTTTAGAATATTTATGATTATTTTTATAGACGTTAAAACTTGAAAAGAAGACATTTCAAAGATAGTTGTTTATTTTAGAACACATTACTAATTATTTAAAAAAAATATCTATTATTTATGTGTTGAATTGCACCCAGTTCCAGACTAGGTAAATCATGTATATGTCTTGTTTAACCTTTTGGAGCAGAACTTACTTTCCTACCTATAGGAGTTTAGGCTTTGGCGTACTCTCCTAGATACCACTTCACTTTGTGTCCTTCAATAACAAACCTTAGCTTTCTGCCTAATTGTAATGTCACTCTTCACTGCCACATAAAAAAAAAAAAAAGGAAAAAAAAGGCTTGTGTGGAGGTTGTGGTGAAGAGTCCTTGGTTGGCACCAGTCCCTGAGTAATGAGGAAGTGTCTAACTCAATAACTGTAAAATGGATTGAATCAGCTCACAGAGTTGCAACATTGGAAGACGTGCTGACTTTGGTTATTTCACAACTGCTAGATGTGTCATTATAAACTGGAAGTTAATCAATTCTGAAAGTAATTGTGGAACACAGTTCAGAAAAAAGCTGACTTGAGGTGGGGGGAAGCATGTTCTCAAGTGTTGAAAGAGGGACTCAGCACATTATGTAATTTTTTAAAAAAATTTAATAAAGCAGAAGTTCTTGTAATAGCTGATCCTGGTTTACTGATGAAATAAATAGAAATACGCATCCTGAAGCTGGTGAGGGTAGTAGCAAACATAATCCAGATATGAAAAGGAAAAAAATTTTTTTTAAAAATCCTGTAACTTCTAAAAGGTGCACTAAGTAGATACAAAAATGTTGATAAATTTTGAATATCCCAGAACTATGTCCTTGGAACTGGAAGCACAAAGGTAGCTGCCCATTTACTGTTTGGCATTTCTCTCAGTTAAGACCAAGGGTGAGTTCCTCTTTGGAAAGGTACATGTGTGACAAAAAGAGCCCAGGAAACATTTAGCCACAAAATTCAAGTACTTCTAAGGCTCCAATTCCTATTCTGTCAGGTATCTTACAATATTCCATCTCTCTACTTGCATAAGACATCTCTAACTCATTTTCCCACCTGGAAGACAGGCATGTTGCAAAAAGCATGATATGCAATGTTACACAAAAGCTCATAGCAAAGGGATTTCTCATCTTGCATCTAGTTTTGTTTGCTAACCTCTGGATTGTTCACTGAAGTAGAGGAACAAATGGAGTTCAATCTCAAAAATATTTTTAAAAATAAGGTGATTTATTTCTCTGGTATATATACCAAATTATTGATTAAAATACTGTGTTTCTGAGAAGAGGCTTGAGATCAAATAATATAATTATTGGTAACTTAGCAACTGAGACTGAAAGTTATATAGTCTCCATCCTTGGAGGTTTTTGAAACCAGACTGAACAAATTCCTGAGCAACCTGGTCTGATCTCACTGTTGAACCTGCTTCGAGCAGGAGTTTGGAGTAGGTACCTCTGAGGCCCCAGCTCAAATGACTCAATGAATTAGTTGCAACCATCTCTCCAAAACCAAGAACAAGGTCTAATTGACAGTAGCTAAACACATCTGAAATTTAAGGACAAAGTTTTCCACTTCCTATCTTAGGAGGTGCAGTCCGGAAACATGTGTATGGTTCAAAGCAATCACTTGAGAAGGCAACATCTCTAACAGTTTGTGGAGTTCTTACGTAGTATCTTCAAAGGATTGCTCCTTTTTGACAACGAAGAGGTTAAGTAGCATCTTACTCTGTAAACAGTTCTATTTATTTTAACAGGACTATCTAATGAGTTAGCTACAGTTCCATGTGTTTAAGGGTGTCAAAAATCAGTGATTGCAGGTTCTGCCACCTTACGTCCAAGAAGCCTAACTATAGGCAGTAATGAAAAGTCAGAGCCAAAACTACTTGTATGTGTAAATACACAGTAACAGCGTTCACTACTTATTTCAGCGATGCCACTCGCAAATGCAAATTAGAGTTCCCAGATGTGGTGGGTAGCGCCTCTCATCAAATGCAGAGTGCGGTACCATTTCTACCTTTTCTCTTGCCAAGCCCTATCATCATGAATGTTGCATTGATTTTAATCGACATGCAAAGGTGTAAAGTGCTCAGTGTAACTGAGCCCATCAGAAGGCATTAGTGTGCTCCACACACAAGGAGAGTCTCAGCAGAGAGATGCGGTGGGCAGGATGCCCTCATTTGGCCCTGTGTAGAGTGTAGTCCTGCATTTTAGGCTGAATTCTTTGCCTTGCCCCTTGTAAGCTGCTGGCTGAAAAATTACCTCTCTCCTTAGAGCCCAAAAGCATATTGTAGCACTAATGCAGTTGTGGTTTTGGATAAAGGCTTGACTTTCCCCTTGTTTTCCCCCAAATCTGACATCCATGTATTACTTATTATCCTGGGAAGATCTTCTGTGGCAAACGTCATTCATCACTTTGTTCAAATTAAAGAAAAATTTGTGAAAGGATAAGCAAAAAAATGCCTTATTTATTTTCTACACAAGGTAGATTCTTGTTTGTCAGTTTTGCACTATTATTTCAATTTAAAAGGACAGGTGAATTTCCCAGGCTTGTTCTACATTTGAAGGCTTCGTACAATACAGTGCATTAGCTAAGGATATGAAAAAAAATCGTACCCTAGCGAAAACAGATATACTGACAAAAGAACTTTTGCCAGTGCAGCTTGCTCTATATAGCAACTTGTTTAACTTATTCAACAGAGTTAATTTACTAGTATAAGCTATATATTTACCTAGACCTTGAAAAGGTAGGAATACCTCAAGGTGCAATTTTTTTTTTAAATGTAGAAAACCTTACTCATGGTCTGAACATTCCCCTAACACATACAGACGTGAGCTCAAAATCTGTTCTATGAAAGAACAGAATTTCTTTTACTTGGCTGAGGTGTTGGAACATAGCGAGGAAAATTACAAAATCTTGTAAGTAAATGAAATAACTGTAACAGGTCATTCATTCATATGTAAGCCCCAATAACTAAGTTGAGAGTCTATAATTACAATGCAAAAGGTCTTCTTCTTAAAGGCTAAAATATAACTAGTTCATAATTTTCTGAATTGATTCTCTCTTTTAATATTTGACAAAAAAGTATACTTGTGGGAATAATTTTTTGACTTCTGTCATTCTAACAAACTCCTGAGATCAGAGTAATGAATTAAAGGGAAGGAACCTCCACCGTGTAAACCTTTTCACAGGATTAAGAAAATCCGTGGCATACCTTGTACTATACAGGGGAAAGTGCCACTCCATCCACTGGGCACAGAAATGAAAGAGAATGAGAAATTGTAGACTTATAGAATAATTGAGGTCAAAAGGCACCTTTGCAGGTGACCTGATACAATCCACCTTTCCCAAAGCAGGGCTAACTTTGGAGGTATGGCTTTGCCCAACTGCATACCAACTGGGCTGCAAAGAAAAGGTTGAAATTTGGCTGATGCATCCAAATAAGGGCTTAGCAGCTACCAGGGGAAAAAAACCCTAAAATAGTAACAGCTTTTTGATTCAATTATAGAAGTAGGTTTCAGCTCAACCGGGAGAGGAAAGCTTCTTGAACACTGTCACAAACGCTTATTTGAAAGGGTTCCGTGTGCAGTGCTAGCAGCTGATTCACAAATGAAACATCAAAGGATCCATCATGATTTTTAGTATTTTTCAACTGTGTATCAACTGGATTTCATTTGGTTCAATATCGTAGACAAACTACATGTCACTTTTTAAATAACTTCTTTCACTTAAAGTCCTGTAAAAAGTTTAAAGACCGTTTTCTTTAATACTCTTACAAGTTAAAATGGTTACTTCTGAGTTGACATGTGATGTGCCACTTTTCCACCTACATTTTTTATTAACCATGTCACACTTTCAAGCAGGTTTATAATGGAAACTGTAACAATAGTTTCTGCTGGATTCCAGGCTCTGCATCGATGGATGCTCACAAAACATAAAAGTGTGTCAGAGATACTAAGAAAAGCAAAGTACAGAATACTAATGTTTGGGATACTTTCCTGGGAAAAGATCTGAAAACTTAAATTTCTCCAGGCAAAGAAATTTGATCCCCCACGCTCTAGGTAAGTTGTTGGCAAGTGGGTCAGTCTTCTCATGTCACTTTACTGAAAGTAAAAACTCTTGAATTTTGTCAATTCAGCCAACGAATGTCTCAAGGGTCAATACTGAATAGCAATAGTTGGCCACCTGAAGTTTCATGTTGTCTACTACCTCTTAACTTGAATATCCAAATAAAAAAATACAAATTCTATCTCTGGGTTTTCTGCCCCAGCATGGTTAAACGTTGGACTTGACGATCTCAAAAGTCTTTTCCAACCTAAATGATTCTATGATTCTATGGTAAACAAGTAATCAAGCAATCATTGTCCTAATTTTGAAGCTGACATATTTAAGAGTTTTAAAACAATGGCCAAAGTAGAACTTTCAAATAAAAATTCTGTAGTAAAATCCTTAATTGGGTTACTTAGCATAGATCCAGGGTTCAAATCAATGGAACTGAAAAGGATAAGGATACATGCAGCAGGCAGTGTTTAGCCCTTCTTAAGGTAGGGATAGTAGAAAGCAGTACTAGAAAATAATGAAAAAGCTTTCTGAAACTTTGTTTTCGGTTTAATTATTTTCATATGCTCTCTTCCTGATCTCCCTTTATCCAACTGTTGGTTTAGGGGATTTTTTTATATTTTCACTTTATTCTTATGTGTCACCTGACTTTAAATTCCCAGGGTTCCAAACTTTCCTTTCTTTTCTTTTCCAGTAAATAGTTAAAATAAGTTTCTAGTACAAAATAAATAAAACTAGACCTTAAAAATATAGGATCTGCAAGTTGCATCTTCTTTGCAAGTTTTCATTTAGTTTTCCTCACTACTGTAATGACGACCTACTTAGCCCACACAGTACAAGTACATGTCAGTTCAAACAGAACACTAGAGAGAGAAAAAAAGTAATCTAAAATTTGGATTTGCCAAATGCTTACTTCTAGTGGTGTGAATGCAAACAGCATTTTTTGGTATTGAACTTTTTGACGAGATCAACATTTATTGGCAAGTATTCTATGTTCTAATGAACTCATCCACTTAAAATTTAAATCTTATGCATGTTGCCTTCTAACGTGTTACAAGAATAACCAAATTTAACTTCGTCATTGCTCAAGTAGCCTTTATTTTGAGTGATGGTATTCTTTTAGTCTTAACTGGACTATGTTCTAAACAATATCTTCATCTACTGTTTTCAATATCAGTCCTAAAGAAACATTCATAGTAAGTTAAATAGTTTACATTAAAACAGCTCTACAGTTTTAAGTTTACTGCAGAGATGGATTATGTATGTCCCTCGTTTGGGGCATTTGTCTAAATTGCCTATTTAACTAAAAGCACAAATAGCCTTTCAGTTTCTGCATCGGCTTACGAAATACTGAAGATTTTTAGTACTGTTAGCAAATTTCAGCAGAAAATTCCAGATAAGCACTGGGAGAAGAGCGAAGTGAGATACTTGCCATTTTACCAACCCATCCCTCTTTTTTTGGAAATGTCGCACGTTACCGGTAGTGAGAGCTCTGCTGCTTTTCCTTGCATAGCACCTCCCAAACTTTTGGTTACATCCTCCGGTTAAACCAGCTCTCTGATGCTGAGCACAATGTCTGCTCCCTTGGATGAAAGCAAAATCCATGGGTAGGACAGGTACACCCTGTCACAGGAAATATGCTGTTTATGCCATTCTGTCATAAAGCATACAAATGGTAAGATTAATGACTTGGAAACTTTAGCTGTGGTAGTGCTATTAGTTGCAAGACACCCATGGAAAAACTACTGTATGCTGGTGTCTTTTTGAAACACTTAGGCAAAACATATTTATGACTGTTTTCTCATAGTTAACTTCATTTCTTGCAATTGTTTTCTTTCCAATTTGCATTTTAAGAAAATGCTGACAAATTGAATTGATATTTCATCATTACACTCACCCAGTGATTCTGTGTATGCTTCTTCCGCTATTAATATTTAAATGCATGTTTCTTTAAATACGTATTAGTATACCTAGTGACAACACTTGACAGCAAGTTCAGACCTTTATAGCAATACTCCTCCAAAGCTGAACAAACCTGGAAGGAGAGGTCTATTCTTAAAGGAATTAGAAGGAAGGAAATCAATCCAAATCTTGCACACACTTAAGCACCTGCAGAATTTAATGATGTGAATACTCAGTTGGAGATCAGTAGCAAGCATTTAGCATACAGTTAATGCATTCTTCAGTGACTGCAAGGTCAAAGTCACATCTCCTTATTTGAGTAGTAGCGACACCTTAAAAATATGAGATATAATGTACTTTAAGACATCATTTTAACATGCATGGTCATTTCTGAGTACTACCAATACTACAGTTGAGGAAAAGATTGGTGCTATTTTGACACTTTTCTCGCTAGATCAAATATCACAATAATTATCATATTTACAAACTAGTTAACATCAGTAGAAGGCACTTTGAAATTCTATTCTGGGATGTATCTGTATTTCCCCATAGAACTGTATATCAAGATCTGACTAGTATAAACTGGCTGTATTCCTAAAACAAAAAAAACCCCAAACACAGCCCACAAACAAACCAACCCCCAATTTTTGATGCTTTTCTTTTCACCTGCAAAATACTTCTGTCACAGTTCCTATAACATGTAATATATAATAATCACTTTCTCACATTTCACAATTTTCTTGTCCCAAGCCATCAGCCACCCACACAGCCAGCAGCCATACTGGAAGACAATTCACAGAGCATGGAGCAGTCTATCTGCTTCTATTATAAGCTTGTACAGTTGCATACAATCTGTGTATTGGAGGGGATATTTAGGGAAAAAGATGAATACCTCATTTACTTTTGCTCATATCCCTAGAGGCACCATGAAAGTTCAGAACACTGGCCACGCTTTCGCATTCTGTGCAAAAGATAAGAAAGGAGGTAACTGGCTTGTCTCTGGATGATGTGAGGAATCGTGAAATACAAAACATCCAAGAACCAAGCAGGAAGTCAAGCTGACAATGACATCTTGGTAGAAGAGAAAAATGGCAACATGCTGGTTTTTGTTCTAGGGAGGTTGAGAGCTGGCTAAATTTCCTGCACTCAGCAGGATATAATTGCAACATAGCAGTGCGAAATGAACAGCCCACCCACAAGTGACCTCAAGAACATATCATATTATTTGTTTTAGTGTAAGCATTCTTTTACTTGGCAGTTCTGTACTTGGATTAAACATATTCAGCTCTTTCACTCTTGTTTCCTTTTTCCATTGTAGAACTTGAATTAAGACATCAGCCCCTCCTCCGTTGTTTGCCAATATCCAAGGCAGAAATATTGCACTAAAGGCACGATGGAAAAGAGGATTCATTAGCAAGAAAAATCAATATACTTTTGTAACCTTAAAACCCCGATTATAAAGGAGAAAGTTGGCTGTGTTAATGGCATAAACAAATACATACTTAGAAGAGGAACACATTTAATTGTGTATATTTTTAGATATATATGTACTATATTTCTTAATTTAGAAATCTCCAAAAGATTTATTATGAAATCTCAAAAAAATGAATCTCACAGCAGAGTAAAATACAATACAGAGTTTAGCAGTGTACACATGACTTTAGACTGATTTAAGAAACTGGCGCTGCAAGAATAGGTGGAAGACATACTGTTAGAACCATGGTATCACAAAAAGCCACATACATACTCAGAACTGGAATCAGTTGTGTCTTAATAGGGCCTAATACTGTCCTTGATATACTATCAAAAGAAAATAAAACTATAAGGTTGTATTGTTCAAGTGGCAGAAATAACCAGAATTCAGGGAAGTATTGCACAGGGCAGCAGCAGAAGTGAATCTTTACTTACCTACTGATCTGAGAAGTATAGTTTTAAAGACCATGAAGAGGGTTGACCTTGGCTGGCTGCCAGACCCAGCTGCTCTCTCACTTCCCCTCCTCAATAGCACAGGGGGAGAAAATAAGATGAAAAAGCCTGTGTTGAGATAAAGGCAATTTAATAAGAAAAGCAAAAGCTGAACACAGAAGCAAAGTAAAAAGAGGAATTTATTCACTGCTTCCCATCAGCAGGCAGACGTCCAGCCATTTCGAGGAAAGCAGGGCCTCAGTACACGTAGTGTGCACATAGTGTACACTTGCTTGGGAAGATTAATGCCATAACCAAGAGTAGCCCCACATCCTATTCTTTTCCCTCACTTATTGCTGAGCACAACATCTAATGGTATGGAATATCCCTTTGGTCAGTTTGTGTCAGCTGTACTGGCTGTGTCCCCTCCCAGACTTTTTCCCACCCCCAGCCTACTGGCCGTTGGGTGGAAAAGGGTTGGAAAGAAAGCCTTGACTGCTGTGCAATCACTGTTCAGCAGTAGCCAAAACACCAGTGTGGTATCAACACCGTTCTATCTACAAATGCAAAGCATAGCACTATATGAGCTGCTATGAGGAAAATTAACTCCATTGCAGCCCGTTGGATAATGTTAATCCCAGGAGAAAACATGTTGACAGAGAGACAGCATGATCCAAGGGTTTAAACAAGATAGATATAATTGGTATTGCATAGCCTTGTGCTAATAGTTGCTTTCAGATGCGTATACACAAATGGATAATGTAGTTGTCAAGAAGCAGCCAGAAAAAGTACCTTCCCACAATCCTTTCTGCATCTTCACCAAGAACTTGCTTGGATGGGAAGGTAAGAGATTAAGAGCTGTCTTGCTGCTTCTGCTCTTTTCCACAGGAATCATGGGTGTGACAAGTCAAGGTGATCAAAATGGAAATGATCCTTTTACAACAAATCACGTCCTATGTGAAGCTACAGAAAAACATTCAGCATATATTCTTTTTTTCTAGATGTACTTGCAGCCTCAAGAAATACAGTAAAGATCAAAAGTTATAAGCAATAAAGAGGTCCAAACTGAACATGCTCCAAATGATAATGTTGTAGCTTGAGTATTTTGAATTTTTCCCCTCTTGCTTTCAAAAATGCTGCCTTCAGGCTTAATCCTTGTGTATCAAAGGAAACAAACATAATAGAAAAATTTTTAAAGAGAATTTTCACACTAGGAGATGTTATGAGGTGCTTCTTTCACGCTCTGATTTAAAGCTTTTCTCAAGCCAAGCTTGTTTCAGGATTGAGGTGAGCATGGAAAGGTTCACTACACTGTTCTATCTCCTTGAGAAAATAGATACAGCTGTTTCCTCCTGCATCTTCAGGGCTTTGTGGTCTGGGGACTGTGAGTGACTCTGGGCCATTCTTGCACCTCTGCATCTCAAGAGGTCTTTTGGTCTTTGATGAGCGCTTTCTTTGGGAGATAAGTAGAAGAAAGCAAACTCACCCACTAATCTCAGTATTAGCAGAGGAATACCCATGAAGCCAGTTCCTCAACTTTTTCTTATTAATTCCCAGGACCATTCCTACATCTTCTCTGTTTTTGTAGAAGCCTTTTTCTCCCCTTTTCAGAGTTTCTCTCCCACATCTGTACAGGCAATTGCTTAAAAATCAGTTATTTAGGACCTGCTTTTCAGTTGTTCCCCAGACTGTTGATCAGTTCCTCCTCTGGAAGTAGACATATACAATTCAGCTGGGTCAGTGCCAGATCCTGGGTTCCAGCCTCTTTCAGAGGATGCCGTCTGTCCGGCCAGGCTCTGAAGATGTCAAATTTCCCCACTCATCTGAGGAACGACATAAATGAGCCTTCCCTGTTCCCTGGTATTGTGTTCCTCTTATATTCATCAGAGATCAGAAAGGGTAACTAAACAGGGCTGTCCCTTTTTCTCGATCACAGAACAAGTTCTATTTTGAAAAGGCTAATTTTTACCTCTCTAAATATATGATATTTAAGATCATGATACTTTGTGCAGTGTAAAGAACATTGGATGATGCTCTCTTGCATAATAATGCATGATTGCTTTAGTTATAAAATGGAAATGTGGTAGAGAATAGCTGTCCTGCTATCACCATCTGTCTGTATTTTGATTGGTTTAGTTCTTCTGATGGAGATATTTGCTGATGAATAAATGCTGTTCCAGACCACTTATCTTTGAATATCTCAGACAGTCCTTTGGGCCAAAATTATTTAGTATTAAATGCTACCACATCACAAAGTCCAAAATTTTTTGTTTATTTTCCCCTGAAAACTCAGTTTGAGGGGATATTGAGGTAATAAGTTGCAGAATCATCTACCAGCTCATTTTAGTGAACAACTTTTTACTAAATGAATTGCACTGTAACTACGAATTTTCATCCCTCTGCAAAACTGAAATATTTAGATCTCTTAACAGGTTCAAAGAATGGTAACCAAAGTTTAACCACAAGCCAAATAAGATCATCACTATCAAACAGAGAATTTCTTTCCAATATTGCCCAACCAGGAGGCTTAAAGTGGAGTTGCATCCAGAAGCATAGTTATAGTATTATTTCTATATTTATTATTAATATTGGAATACTAAAAGAAATTATTGGGAAAGAAAACAGAGTATGCTAAAGTATACACAATAACTCTTGGAAGTTCAGAGAAAATGTCATACTACAAGAGAATTAAAGGTTCAATTTATTGAAAAAAGCTTAAAACAAGGTGCAGAGAATGATTTAGTTACCATGTTCTAAACAACTTTACAAAACATTATTCCAGGGAGTGACAAAGTCCTTAATCCAGTAGATAAAGATATAATAAGAATCAAAACTTTGAGTTTGAAAGTGAAACACAAATTAGAAAAACAAAAGGCATTATTAGTAGTAGTAGTAGTATTGTTTTTAAGATGGCTGATTAGTCACTGGTGAAAGAAATAGCAGATATTTTCAAAGAATCAATGCTTTAGGGAAAATAATACATCAAATACAAATTATTAGGCTCGCTACAGGAATAACAGTGCAAAATATGGCATTTAATTTACATGATTTAATGTTTTCTGGCTTTAGGATATAAAAGATGTAAGGATAGCCAATGACTGAATGTTCATGGAGTGTTTTCAACAGAAAAGTCTCTCTATAAAGGGTCTAGAATAAACGATTCTTCAGGGCCAAATATCAGAGATTTATATTACAAGGCAAAGAGATCTTAAGTGTTCTAACACAACAAGCTTCCAGCTCTGGGTCATTGCCTTAGAAGTTCCCAAAATACTTTAAAAGAAGGTTGTTCATAGATTTCTGTATGTTATGTTAAACAGTGCATTTAAACTTTTAACCCAAACTTAAATCATTCTCTTCCCCTGAAATGAACTGAAAGTATGATACACATTTCAGGTCTATCCTAAAGCCAGCTGGAATTGTTCTTATGCTAGCCAAGATTTTGCAGAAGGATCAATACATTTTGCAAGGTAATTTTCAGACCACTTCTCAAATGATATCTGTATATTTTATAACCAAAACACAAATTTCTACCTTATAAAAAATAATTCTATTGATAGTCATTTTAGATGACCTGCAAGATTAATAGATACGTGAGCAACGCAGCCAGTTTGTGTTCATGCCAATGCAGATTTTATATATAACATACATAATAATATAGTCTTAGGTACACACCAATCAATGTCTTTCACATTTGGATTCCAGTGTTTTACATTAGCTTTTTCATTGTCAACACATTGTCATCTACTTACAGAAGACCTTTCCAGAATCTTCTATCCTGTTCCCTCAGACAATGACTTTTGCATTCAGGGCAGAAGCTACTGCCTTACATTAGGGTGGCTACCTATACATGACACTGATATGCACAGGGATTTGTGCCATGGGTGCATACACTATTACAGCTATAAGTTTTCCTCTGTTCCCTGGCATGTGAGAGCTCTTATTTGGCATTTGGGGGAGAAGGGAGGTGCAAACAGGGTTACCCCACAGAACACCATTGCCAGCAAAGGTCTCTCCAGTAGCATGGCTATCTCTGTTCAACCCTCTCTCACTTTCATATAGCAAATAGATATTAGAGCTTACAAATCTGCCACACTTCCTTGCAGACTATGAACTATCTCAGTGCCTCAGGCTTCTTTACCCACTTTTCCCTAAAGATCAGCTCCTTTGAGCTCTGATCTGCCTCATCTCAGTTTGGATGAAGAAATCTGTTTTCTTCTTCAGTATTTTGCCCCTCACAGCTGAGCTGGTTTTCATTTGCTTTGTTAATGCTGCCTGCTTTAGCACTATATTTTCTAAATCTGTTATAAATCCTGCCACGGGGGTAGGAAGAAACAGAAGTTGCTAAAAATTCTCTCTCTCTTTACTATTCTCCCTGTTCACCCTGTCAGATTCCTTTTTTTTCTATGACTAAAATTGCGTTACTGTGAGCGGCTGCGTGGTGCTTGGTTGCCGGCTGGGGTTAAACCACAACAGTCCTTTTTGGCGCCCAACGTGGGGCTTGAAGGGTTTGAGACAACAACAGATTTGATTGGAATGTGCTAGATTGAATTTATAGTTGTTATTGCTCTTTAGCTAATAATTGACAGGCTCCTGTGCTTGCCATGGGGCTTGCTTGTCTTACTGTATATTAGTCTAGTGCTCATTAGCGGCCGCTTTTTGCTTTTGCTGATTGCTCTAGCACTGCACTGATTATCATCTTTCTTTGCTGTGCCTGGGAACATTCTGATAAGAGCAATGGTGATGTGCCTGGGCTGGCAGCTGGCCAGGGCATGGCTGCTGTTTCTGTGCTGCTGTACTGGACAGGCTGGAACTCCAGCGTGAACTTGAGTCAAAGGATGAGTCCATGTGGGAGCAGGACACCCTGAAGAGTCTGTGGCTGTGAATAAGTCCACAGCAGGGCAGGTATATCTCAAATTGTCTGTGTCCATGGTTATGTCTGTACTACAGCAGGTATAACTCTGAAGGGATTGTGGCCCAAGGACAAGTCCATGTTGGAGAAGGTACACCTCAAAGCATCTGTGGCTGTGGATAGATCCATGCTGCAGCAGGTACACCTTGAAGCATCAGTAGCTGTGCATGAGGTCATGCTGGAGCACCTCAAAATGTGTGGTCATGGATAAGCCCACAACAGAGCAGGTACACCCGTGGAAGGACTGCAGCCATGGTTAAGGCCATGCTAGAGCAGTTTTGCATCTCTGAAGATCTTTTGGACTGGCCCATGGAGAAGGCCACACTGGAACAGGTGCACCTCAAAGCAGTCATGGCTGTGGATAAGTCTACATCCCAGCAGGTATACTCCTGAAGAGACTATGGCTCATAGGTAAGACACCACTTGGAACAGGTACACCCCTAAGACCCAAGTCTGTGGGTAGGTCCAAGCTGTAGCAGGGGCAAGGAGAGGAGTTCATTGCAATGTTAAACCCTATGGTCTGGTCCAAAGGGACCAGGGGTGAAGACTGTAATGGGAATACCTTTAAATTGTTGTTACCTGGGACTGGAGTTACATTTTATGGGAATTGCTATAGCAGGAACCACCTGAACCAATGGAGGACAAGCCTTACAAGAAGCAGTGCAGCAGTGACCCAACATGAGCTGGCTTTGGTGCCCAAAGTTTAGTATGGTTCCCGTCAAGGATGACACGCAAATTCATGAAGCATTCCGTATTTTGTGTCCAGTAACTCCACACAACACATCACCTCCCCTGTCCTGATTGACCACCATAACAAATGAAGCCCAAAGTCATGGACTAAATGAAGTCAGTGAACTCTTTACAGATGGTTTAAAGGGGTGGTCCATAGACTAAGGGAAGGATATCTGTGTATTATATCAAAGGATGGAAGGGAGGTGTGATGGTTAATGAGGATGTATTGGATAGTGTGGGACCTGAGCATGACGTAAATGGTATGAAATAAGGGGTGGAGAGTGTGCTGGTTTTGGCTGAGGTAATTTTCTCCATAGTAACTAGTATGGGGCTATGTTTTGGATTTGTGATCAAAACAGTTTTGATAACACAGGGATATTTTAGCTATTGCTGGGCAGTCCTTACAGAGTCAAGGTCTTTTCTGGTTCTCACATCAGCCCACCAGTGAGCAGGCTGAGGGTACACAAGAAGTTGGGAGGGTGCACAGCTGGGTCAGGTGACCCCAAGTGACCAAAGGGATATTCCACACCATATGACATCATGCTGAGCGATATAAAACTGGGGGAAGAAGGAAAGGGGCATGTTTGGAGTGATACCATTTTGTCTTGCCAAGTAACCATTACACATGCTGGAGCCCTGCTTGCCTGGAGATGGCTGAACACCTGCCTGCCCATGGGAAGTGGTGAATGAATTCCTTGTTTTGCTTTGCTTTTGCTTTACCTATTAAACTGCCTTTGTCTCATCCTACAAGTTTTCTCACTTTTACCCTTCCGATTCTCTCCCCCATCCCGCCAGGGGGCAGTCACTGAGTGGCTGGGTGGTGCTTAGTTGCTGGCTGGGGTTAAACCACCACACCAGCTGAGTTTCCCAGCTGCCCTCTCTGACATTGAGCTGGTGTCTATGGCCTTAGACCCCTGCAATCAGAGTCTGCTTTCGTAGTCTGTTAGTCGTTTCAAATAGGAGATCTCTTTCAGATCTCCACTTGTCTGTGGGTGCTGGAGATACTCATTACTCAGCTGTACTAATTAGACATCCTGAATATATACGTTGTTTTTCTCATTAATGGTGTAATGTTAGGATAGCTACAAGACTAGCCACATTTCCTTCGCTATAATTTTGATGAAATAAGTTAGAAAAAATAAAAGCAATATTTATTTTTATTCATTTAAGCATGTCAGAAAATCTCAAATGCTTTCATTAAGCTGAGAACTGTTGGGTAGTGAATAACAAACCCAGAAAAAATCAGTTTAAACAATAATTTCTTCTCAATTCCCAGTTTATAGGTAAACTGTTTTTCATTAGCATGGCTCAGTCACTTCCAACACTTTCATAATCCACTTTCTAGGCCAGATACTGGCTTCCATAACCCTGAGAAAAGCACAGTCCCCTATGCCAGCATGCCCCACTGTTTTCTTCTTGGATGTTTCATAAACAATTCTCCACAAAATATCAGTACATAGAGTCCTGCTTAAATAATTGTCTTTTTGCAAACACCACATAAATGATCAGATGCATCTAATTGTATCTGGGTTTACCAGAGGCGTAAGGCAACTCACATCCTCTTCATGATGCTGGGTGCAGGACACACAGGTCACATCTCCCACCCATTCCTTTAGAATAAGTCTGTCTCTGTCCCTTAATCTGAAATGCATTACAGTCCAGCCACACCAGCTGGACATGTTTAGTGAGGTTAAAACTTTGTATTTCCTTTAGAAATATGTACAATTTGGATCAAGTGAAAAAAAGTTGGTAAAACTGCATTCTTTCTTTCTTTTTCCTCCCTCTCATATTGATTTTGCAGACAGGCAGCTTATGTCTACTCTCTGTAGCCTCATTTTTCCACTGTGGTGCCTAGCTTAAGCTTTCATTCAGCAAAGTATTTAGATTGCTACTTCCATCTAATTATGATATTGTTTTGGTTAATAGAAATGAACTTCACCATGTTCATTTCTCATACTCATACTTAGGAGATAATACTACAGTAGGAAAGTTAACTTTGTGGTTGAGTAACTCATCCATAGTTTAAAAGATCATGATTCAGTTTCTAGCTCTGCCACAGCCTTAATGTATAATGATGTTTTGTATGGCTCTGAGCTAGGTTACCTATGCTTCAGTTATACGCACGTTTATCTTGTAGTTCTGATAATTTCGTTGTGGTTTTTGGAAGTGTACACGTGTATAACATTATGCAAATGCAAGTTTGAGAGATTTGGGTAAGACTTTGCTTGGTATACAGCAGATGGGGATGAAGATCCTATTGCAGCTTGTCGGTACTAACATCTTTTAAAATATATGTGCTATTTTGATCTCAAATGCTGTGTTAATATTGGTTCTTTGCTTAATAACAATACTAAGAACACACATTTAATATTTTGTTTTAGATATGATACCAAATAAAAAAGAAAAAATCTGAAGACTCCACATCTCTCCAGTCCCTCACTATCTTAGTGGTCAAAATGTTTTTCTTCATGTTAGTCTTAATGCCATTTCAGTACTCTACTTTTTGTCCTGACAGTACTGTATACAGAAAGCCATTTATTCTGTTCTTCTCTACCACTTTCGCATTCCTCTTCCTTCAAACCTTAAGCATATTTAAATTTCATGCACCTTGTAACTAGCTAGCTGGGCACACGTTTGATTCTTTACAATACTTGTAGTTTTAATCCAAACACATTCTAAAAGACAGAAGAAAAAACCAACAACAATAACAACAACAGCAAACCACCACTCCCTCCAAAAAATCCCAGAAGAGCTTCGCAGATCTATTTATCTATTTCTGGTCATTATCAATATATATTTACGATTAATTAAGTATTGCTACTGTCAAAAGCAATTACATTTTGAAGACATTTGTAATCTTGATAAAGCTGTTGTTCAGACTCTACAATGCTGATCTAAAGTGGATCTCCTTTCTCATTTTGGACTTTCTATTGTCAATATGTACTTAGGGATTTACTTTTATTATTCCAGTGTTTCATTCTTGTGAAAGAAAGATAACCAGCACACAGAGGCTGTGATTTAGCAGACACTCATACATAGGATAAACTGTAAGTTGTTCCAGTGAACTGTAAATGACAAGTAATACATAGGATTACTTTTGTGCTTAAAATTAAGCTCTCCTGTAAGTATTTAACAGGGCAGAAGTGATTGGTCTTCGGCTTGGTTTCTTGGTTTAATATCTTCACACATATCTTTAAAAATCAGTTATTTTAGAGAATTCCTCTCAGTTACACGTGTTCACACAAACACAATACGCAATCTTAAATACAACTCTGTGATCCTTCAAAAACAAACACATGTGAGATCCCTCATTCAGTTAATGCAACTACTTAAATAATTATTTATTCTATCCAGTTCACTTCTATATGATAAAAAAAAAGTGTGTTTACCAGTTGAATTTCTGTAAAGTTTCACATTACCTATGTTTAAAGTTATAGGGATGTAGATGCATCTGTATTATCAAGCCTTACAAGCTTAAAAACTGTACTGTTCATAAACAGATTTGAATATCTTAATAATAATAATAATAATATAGTATTTATTATGGCAGTAGTACACTTACTGTGTCTTCAATGTATTATTATATGGGTGGGGGAGATACTGCAACACAGGCATACCAGTAAACTAAATGTAACTAATGAAAGTAGTATGTGTAAATCCCTCAGCCAACATTCCTCAGCAACATTTGTGTAACAGAAAACATTCTGGTTTGCAAAATTAAGTGCCCAAAAGGAATCTAAATTAATCTTTTGGCTGAGGCAGAAAAGAAACAGAAAGGCAATGGAAGTACTGAATCTGGTATTGAGCTATCATTGCTGGAGTTGGAACAAAAGTCTCTATTGGCCTTCCCCAAAGTATTGCAAAATCATGTAATTATGAAAATGCAGCAAGAGGACCTGAAGTCAATTTATGCAAGAAGTTATTCAGTTTGGATTCAGCATACAATTATGAAGTGTCAGACCTCAAATATTTATCCACAAATTGTGATCAATCAAATAATTATTCCTACTGAATTTTACGCAACACTTTGTCTAACACAGACCAGTTTTGCCCATCATCTGCCAGTTTTTTCCACCAGCTTATTTATGCAATTAAATTGAAATGTTTAAAGGGACATCATTCCACTTCTGCTGTAGCTGTGCATCAAATGATCCAGTTAGGGAGTGAGGGAGAAATACTGTACAGCCAATCACTTCCTCAGCAAAACAAGTTATTATTACAACTTGGTTGTCTGCAGTTAGACTCATAGAACTGTGTGATGCACATCAAAGTACAGTCTGGGTTTCAAGTGTAATGGAAAGCTGCTGTTTCTGCTGATTTCAGCAGGACGTACAGAGAAAGTAGTCCTGAACCTGCAGCAATCTTTAAGTGTTAAAAGGGAGCAAAGATGAAGCCTCACAGAAAGGATGGTAGCCTGATATGAAATACATAAACATAGATCAGAAGCTTACCTTGGACACAAAACTGATTTCACTTGGATACTGTGGACAAAGGCAGGCCAGGATATGTTTTGAAAAATATCTGTGCACCAATAACAAGAGGAAAATATGCAGAAAAAAATACATGCAGGATTAAAAAACCCAAAACCTTTTATTTTTGTTCTTTTGCTTTTATTTTCATTCCTACTGAAACAAGAACAAGATCCACAATCAACATACTGTGCCTGCTGTTTTGATTGAAAGACAACGTAAAACACTGTTAATAAAACTGAGCCAAATTTAGGTGTTAATAAGGCAGAGTATGTTAGGTATGTCTTATATTTTTTGGTGTCCTGAACTTTATTGGCTTATACTAAAGTTTTGTAGAGATACAGGGGTATTCACTGAGGAAAGTCACCACAGTCTGGCAATTTTGCTGCATAGATTTACTTGTGTATCACAGGGTATTATTTTGGTCTGTGTTTTCCAAGCACTTCTCTTTCTCCCAATGAAGTCCTTCAAGGTTTGGTCAGGATGGCCAAATCGTGTCTGAGTTTGACAACAATGAAATACCTGATATCACACAGTAACTCTGTGTCACCAGAACAAAGGAAAAAGAGCCATAAAAGAGAAGTAAAATATTAACATGCTCAAGACTAAAAAAGGAAGGGAAAATACTAGCAGAAAAAGATGACAGCCTACAAAATGGTCAAACTTCCCTAGAAGAGTCCCAAGACAGGCAAGGTTTGCTCCTTCTGAAAACAGAGGAAAGACACTAGCAACAGGTTTTGACATGTTTTGAAAACAGGGAGAGGGAGAGGAAGAGAAGGTAATATCATCTTACCTACTACCTTCATCGCACACACCTGTGGCCATGTAGAAGCCGTGTCGCCACGCTGTTGCCCCCTCTCATTCACAGCAAGGCTGCATCTGCCCCATCCATTTCCTCCTATTCTTAGTGAAACAGATCACTTTACAGCTCTTCTTTCTATTTTGTTGTTGTTGTTGTTATCAGCTTTACATACTTGTCTCAAAACTGATACTGTGGACATGATTTTAGAGGAACTGTTGAGTCCAGCTGCTGGAGTTTCAGTGATTGTAGGTCTTGTTACAGGCTTTGTGAAGTCTATCTGAATTCGAGGATTCATGTTTTAACTGATCTAACAACATTCTGGTACACTAGCTTAATTTTCTGACTTTTGATCAGTAAATAGAGCAATTCCTTTTAAGGAATATTAACTGTCGTAATAAAAAAGACAGCAGGAGTCGATCTGCTGTGTGCTTTTAGAAACACATCAGTGTCTGATTTTTGTACAAGTTTTGCTCTGTAACTGTGGAGACTACTGGCTTGTGCTCCTAGCTTCTATGAATCAGCTGTTTCTGATGCCATTAAGTCTTGTCAAACTTCAGCAGATGAAAATATGTCTATGTCTAAGAGCTGGAGAGTAGTTCCCATTGTTTCTAGACTGACAAATAAGGGGAAATGTTCTTTCTGCATGCTCTTTTTAACAGGAATATACACTTACTCAAGTTATCAGGTTCTAATGACTTTAAAAAAACCTCTCTATGCTTATAAGAGAAAAATACAGAAATCAGGTCCAATAATTCCAGTCAATAGACAGGAGATTGTTAATATGCTAAATATTTAGTATGAGCTTGCATTTGGCAGAAAAAATATTAACTAAATAACAAAAAAATACAGTTCAGATGTTTTGCATAGCACCTCATTTTGCACATTTATTTGTGACATGCCTGGTGTTCTGTCTCAGTAAGCAGAGCATTCTGAAAGTAGCATTTCGGCTTATGCTTGGATCAGAAAAGCAGAATCATGGTGTGCATATTACTTATGTAATGTGTGCTACTGATGTAACATGTTGAGTTTGGCTCTGTTTGATATAACTTTTATCAAAATGTTATTTTCACAAAACTTCTCCCGCTGATAAAGAATATTCCACTGTCTTGGTTTCAGATAAAGACATCTTAATATTGTTTATTTTATTTTTATATATAAAATATATATAATATATTTTAAAATATAAAATTAACATAATAAAATATGTTTATTTTAAACAATATAGCAAAGATGAAAATATAAATAAATTACCAGCTTCTGATGCCTCACTATTAATAGTTACGGTGTGTATCTGCAGGTAATGTCAACTTATGCTATACATTAATTGAAGTCCTTCTATTTGAGTATTATGAGGGAGGTATGATGGTCATAATTTCTTCTTAGATACTTTAAATATATTAATCTATGTAGACGTAAAACCTATGTAGATATAAAAATAATATATGATGAAATGAATGATACAGTGCTGAGCATCAGCACTGAAGACAGCCACATGTTCGTGTAATCGGACTTGCTGGGCAACTGAGGGAGAGAAAAAAAACCCACCAGCTGTAATGATTTAGTCACAAGACATGATCTAAAAAGTTCACTTCTGTATTTGTGTGTTCAACACCACTCTTTAAGGTTTTTCTCACAAAATTACAGAATAGTTGAGTTTGGAAGGGGTCTCATGAGATCATGCAGTCCAATCCCTGCCCTGCTCAATGTGGGGTCAATGAGAGCAGGTTGCCCAGCACTGTGCCCAGTCAGGTTTTTAATATCATTTAGGATGAATACTTCACTGCCTCCCTGAGAAACCTGTTTCAGTGTTTGACCAGCCTCACAGTAATTTGTTGTTGCAGTGAAATTTTCTGTATATCAGTTTGTGCCCATTGCCTCTTGTCCTGTCCCTGGATACCACTGAAGAGAGCCTGGTTCTGTCTTCTTGACTTCCCCTGTCAGGTATTTACACACATTGGGAAAGCCCCCCCCAAGTCTTCTCTTCCCCAGGCTGAACAGCCTCAGGTCTCTCAGCCTTTTCTTGTAGAAGAGCTGGTCCAGTCCATGAT
The DNA here is from genome assembly GCA_035590275.1 of Ibycter americanus. Taxonomy (NCBI): domain Eukaryota; kingdom Metazoa; phylum Chordata; class Aves; order Falconiformes; family Falconidae; genus Ibycter; species Ibycter americanus. Next base: position 9,781,148 of record JAVJGI010000040.1, read on the forward strand.
CTTCCTTGCTCTTCACCATTTCTGAAATGCTTCTTCTCAGCTCAGCTCAAGAAAGCAAGCTGGCTCCAGGAAACTGAGATGGATCAGATGCTGTAAGACAAAGGATCCCTCTTGACTGTGCTGTATCATCTCAGGCTGCAGCAAAGTGGGTGCTGTGACACCACTAAGCTATTGGCAGATAATGCCACTTTATTCAGTGTTCAGAAAATATTTGGAAAATTTAGACACACCTCAGCTTTAAAAGAAGTTTGCCTTTTTCGGAGACACAGTTGAGGTTTTGTCAATAATTTTCACATCTTTTTTGTAGCACTTTTCCTGGGAGAAGGAGAGTGGGAGAGGAAGGAAAACTCTTGTCTCCAGCATGGACAGCAGTTCATAAAGCACAAAAACAGCTGCTGTGGTTTCTAATGATTTTCAGCTAGTGCAGAATTTTAAAAGGTGCAATGAAGTAAAATAAATTCTGCTGCAAGGAAAGAATCCTGGCATCACTGGACTGTATGGGAACGTATTGGCTCGCTACCCAAAGTAGTCATGGAACAGACTTTTTAAACATGACAACCAAAACCATCACATCTGGGGGTTTAGGATCAGGGAGAGCCAAAAATACACTTTTGAATACATTTCTGTCCCGACTTAAACCCATCCCCTATTTTTAAACAAATGGACGAGTCAGAGCTGTGGTTTTCTGCTTTACTAAGCCAGGTGGCTTTGCTCCAGTCTCTGATTATAAATCTCACATTTCGCAGTTGCTCTCACCCTCAGCTCCTCCCACCTGGAGATGGAGGCTACAGGAGAGCTCATTTTCTCTAGGGTACCAGAGAAATCCATACAATTTTAATTCCCTGGAAAATAGCTTGTTTGTCTGGTTCTTACTAGAACTTCTTGGTCTTGCATATTACCATATGAATATTGAACTACTACACATTTATATGGGGAGGGAAAAAATTTCTGTAATTCAGATGACATCCATAATCTGACATCCATAACAGTAGATTTAAGATCACCCATGGCAAAAACTTCCGTATTTTATATTAAAACTAAGGGATTTGTTACTTCTGTTTGTGATTCATGTATAGATTTTTGCTCTTCATTTCAATAACATTTCCCTCAATTCATTAGATGATGCATCAATAAATGATGCTTTGGTGTCGATTTGATGACAATGACTCAAAAAGAAGTGGCTAAGAGTAATTGTGGCTCTAGATCTTCTGAAATGGTTAGAGGGAAAAAAGATTCACCATGTTAAATTAACATTAAATTACTGTGTCAGTATTGCCTAGAATTTATGCAGTAAATCAGTGAATAATTTCAGAAAAAAACCTTATTTCTACATAATCACACAATTTTTCATAGCAGGCCTGTGCAAATAGTTACAAACAAAACTTACTACTTAGAACTCTTTGTTCCATTACTGTAGTTGAAGACCGCAGACCAAAGTTGGCCCTAGTGAGCTCAGTCTGGGCAGACTGGACATGGAATTATCAGTACCCGCAGACCTACACAGGCTGAGCTCCCCAGCAGTTAATTTACTCACACATTCCGGTTAATAGCCTTTTCAGGGCAGTTTGTCAGAAGCATTCAATATTTGACACCTGCACGGCTTTCTTCACTGGCATGAGGCACATTTCAGTTCCTTCAGCACAAACTGGCTGGGGTGTTCACACATATTCAGCAGAGGATTACCCCAGAATATCAAAGTAACCATAAGCCTTAGCTGTATTTTATATCCAAATCAGAAATTTTCATGGCCATAAGAATTAGTCCTAAACAGACAATTACAGCTGGGTATATAATGATAAATATTTCAGTCAACGTAGCTTACTGTGCTGATGAACATATTGTATTATGATAGAATGAAATATATTTTAATTCTAAAATTACTATTTTAGAATCTTAGTTTTAAAACAATTATTTCCTTCTTGCTTAATGATCACTAGAGGAGGATCAACAAATACTCCCATCAATAACCGTTTCCTGTAACGACCACGGAAAACAAACAGAAGGTGATGAGGTGAAATAACCTAAAAGGGAAGTTAAAGAGCCAAAGCAGTTTTCTTCCAGTGTAATTTTACTTAGCTACTTCTGTACCACAGCTTTTGACTGTGGTGACTAGTTAAAAGCTGGATTTGCTTGTGTTTATGCATTTGGGAAGAGTACTATAACTTCCCTGCAGGTATACTTATCCCTTCTTCATGTGGCATAGACCTGTAGATTATTGGTAGGGGTTTCCTTTTTCTAGCACTTTTTTTAGTCTCATCTGCAAATTTTCTTCACATTCCTGTTCATGCTAGCATGGTCTTTTCAAGGCCAGTCACATGAAAGCTGCACTCCTGAATATAGTGATTCTTAAATCACCATGATCTCATCATGTGTACATAGCACTGCACAGATATCACACCTCTTCTTGCTAGCCTTCATAAGGGAGTGTAAAACACACCAGCCTTAACAAACAACAAAGAGCAACATATTTTGAATCCACTTAAAAGAACTGCACAAAAATTCAAAGATGAAGTGGGATTACAACCAACATCTTTTTAAAAACCTTTTTGACTGCTGACTGCCCCATTTTCCCATTGCTGCAGTGAATTAAGAATACACAGTCTCTTCCATGTCTGAATCTTCATATGTCAAAGTATCTTGAATTTTTCTAAGAATTTATTCCTTTGGGCATTATTTATCAAGTTCCTATTAAACAATTGTTTGTTGCATTTTTATTGGCGATATATGTGGGAATCTCATTATTCTTGTTTCAGAGAGCCAGGCAAAAAACAGATAATGCTCAGCACTCATCTTAATTCTGTACTCCAGAATTCTCTGTAGAGCATGTTCAAGACTGAAAGCATTAAATAAGTCTGGATTTAAATCTGTTAAATTTTTGCCACATAAAGTATTTCCTTTAAAGTTATTGACCAATTTAAAGTGTTGCTCCATGGCTGGGAGGAGGCTGGGATGAGAAATATTGGCAAGCAGCTATCCGTTACATATTTCATTCTTATGTCCAAGAGCTAATAAACCATATGTTAGCTAAAAGAAATCAAAAAAATAGATGACTAGGCCTGTCAAAATCTTGCTTGATTACTATTTGTGTATATATATGGTTGCAAAAACCTCAGTAAGAATGAATTTCATATTCAACTGATTTTAACATATCATATACTGCAATTCAAATCTTTTCATGGAATTATAATTATATATCCGAAATACATATCCAGATTGTATTTTACTAACGGTAACATTATTGTCGTGATAGGCCACCACAAACACTTAAGTGGGAAAAATACATATTTTTCCATTTCCACAACATGAGTATTTTGAAACATAAAAAAAGGAGCTCCACCACCTGATTTTCAGTGCCTGAACATTTTCACCTTTGGTTAGTTTCTTTCAACTTATATGCCCGAGTTTATAGTTAGAAGCCTAAATTTATAATACCATATGTGAAAACATTAGTAAAAATTTCAGTTTCTATGTTTTAGTAGAGAAGTGAAGTCTAATTCTTATTCAAGAAAATAGACATTGCATGATTCTCAGAAAATTATGTTAATCCAAATATTAAAAAATGTACTATTCTCTTAATTAAAAGAAACCATAGGAACTAGAAAACGTTGATAAGTCTGAATAGACCTGGTTGCCAAGATGTCCTTGAGGTTTTTAATCACTTTGAACCTGGCCAAAGTCAATACAAATCCAAAATTCTTTGATAGCATTTCAGCATCCTTCCTGAAATCTGTCACAGTAACATTCCTCACGGTCAGAGCCAGTTGTCTGTGAACATGGCTACTCTCCACTCTTGTTCTCTGGCCTCTTTCTGAAGACTTGAAACGACTTAGCTCGTTAGCACCAGTGACTGATGAGCACTGTCATAGATATGAAAATTAACTCTAGTGTCTAACTTGAAGATTAGAATACTATGAACATATGTATCTGCAAATGGCAATTTATTAATTAATCTTGATTCGCTTACTATTGGCACATATAGACCATAATTACTTCTATTTCTCAATGGTTAATACGAGTTTACCTTTGAGCATTAAACTGGTACTGATACAAATGTTAAGCACTAGATAACTAACAAAGATTTTGTATGTGCAAGTGCCAACACTCAATTAAAGTCTGGCAGGTTTTTTTTAATCAGTTCTTAAATCGTCTTAAAAGTAAAATGACATACACATATGTCACATTAGGACTGCTTTGTGAGGTATCATACACTACTTAAGACAGCAACAAAACCAAGCAGATCGTGCACATCATTTTATTCTTTGCATGGGTGTAGCAGAATAGGTATTCCTCATCTCCACCGATGCCTTGTCTCAAGACAAAGGTCTAAAATAAAATCACTTTAATTGCTCAAGGAAAAGGAACAAAGAAGGAATCTGAAAAATGACAACTGCTGAACAAAAATAATTTCAAATGCTTGGCTGGTTCCAAAATGGTGGAATACATTTATTTCAAGCTTTCCAAGATATTCCACTTGGGACAATGAAGGAATTAGAGAAATTTTAGGGAAAACATCTGTAACAGAGGCTGTAAGGGAGAACTGAACCATTGTCTCATCTGTGAACTACGGTCTTGCTGAAACCATTGTATTTGACAAGTCTGCTAATCAAATGGCAAAACCAGCACAGCGTGGGGGCACGGGTAGTTTGTATAGCCTGTCTTGCCATACTGATAATTTTGTGCAGAGTCTCTAGTCCCTTCTGTTTGAAACTCAGCAAAAGATGTAATGGATCTCTCAGTTCTTGAATTTTTGTTTGTTGCCAGAAACAGTTGATACACTATTGTGCGGCTGTCAGTGCTTAAAAAACTTTGATAGCAAAAATCACAAGGAACATAAATGCTGTACAAACTTGATCAGACAGTGAAATTAAAAGTGAGAGGAATATGGATTCTGAACAATTATTTTTGGTTGTTACAAATCTGAAGTGGGAAAATAGGGAACATGTATGCCAATTAAGTTGGAGATGGTTTAAATTTTGAGCTTCCTGGGTATATTATTTGTGGCCTGAGTCAATGTACAGCATGTTTCTTTAAATCCTAAACTAAGAGAATGCCCTTAATCCTCCAGCTTTCCAGTTCGTGACACAGATATTTTGGACTGTTTGACTCCTGTAGATGGTGATTCCAGGATGATTGCAATAAATTACAAGTATGTTTGAAATAGCTGGTAACAACTTACAAACAGAATTTCAAATGCTAACAAAATCTCACTGTACAGATGCAGTTCCTGAGTTCACCAGGCAGTTTTCTGACACGCATAGATTGCAGCAGATTGCTACTAAATGTGACACATGGCTTCCTCAAAACGTACTGGCACTTACCTTGAGACAGTGAACAGATATATCTTGCTAACCTTAGGTATATGTAACCTTCCAAACTGTCTTCTGCACTTGTACAGAAATAGACTTGATGTAATCAAATTTTCAGCCCATGCCATTGGCCATCATATTTTCCTTGCAACTAAATTCTCAATAGCATAGTATCCATATTCCATATCCAGTGATTCAAAACCACATATGCTAACAGCACATGCGCTTTTATGCACCATGTAGCCAATAGTTCTGAATTTTATTTGTAAAGGCAATATTAACTGAAATTTTATAATTCCACATTTTTTAGTGTGAACACATGAGAGGCAGCAAGCCAGAATGAGAAAACAAAAATTTTCAGAACTAATAGGCAATTATTTAACATAAAGGAAGTCTCTTCCCTGCGTGTAAGCACATAAACAATAACATAGACATTCTAAAATAAAAAGGGAGGTTATGCAAGCTTTAGGGAAAAATGTCAAGCAAAGTTACTGGTCGTAGCCAGTAATGCCTCCCAGTCAGATTATCAACTATTTGCCATGAAAACAGCCTGATAAGGAAGGTCAAGTGGCCAGGTCACCTCATCTGCTTGTCCATGCAGAGGCTAAAGAGATCTTTCCAATTAATTTCCAAGGAAACTCCATCTGAGTGCCAAAAGCCTTCTCTGTATGGGCCAGCAAAACATGTGGACTTCTCACTTGTTTTTTATTATTACCCTTTTAGGGTGCTTATGCACAAGGAATCAATCTGCCTTGTCCCCATTAATTTCAACTCAGTAACCTCCCGTCCCAAACTGCTGTGCAAAGCTGCTATGTGCTGTTAGGCAGCTGGTTGTCACTTGACAGAAGTAAAATGGTCCCTAGGCATTTTCCTTTCAGATATGGGCTTTGGTTTTACAAAGCCTACATAAGCCAGCTTATCTGGACCCCTAAGACTAAAGTAGGGCACCTCCCAGTCAGAACTAAACATAACAGCTGGAAAGATGTATTGGTGTCTGTAAAACTGAATATCTTAAAATTGAAACAAAAATAAGGATCTAAGGATGTCTGTAGAAGCAAAAGATTAGGCTTCACTAAACAAGAACAGAAGATGGTCTGTATGTAGTGTCAGAGCTTCTGAGTACGATGGTACCATCAAAACCCAGCTAACATAGAAACGTCCATTGCTTGCCTCTCAATAGGAACATGTAAAATTTTATTTATTCCAGAAATCTGTAGTCTACATCACGTACTTGGGACAGAGCTGGGCAAGGACTTTAGATTTTAAGAGTCTGATGATTATTTAACCATATATATGTTAACCCTACAACTGACATTTGTTTCATGAATACTGGAAGAGAACTGAATGCTTTTTCTGTGAGGTTACACACATTTTGGGGTGGTTTTTTGGTTATTTTCTGATTTAAGTGCTGCCCTGGCACCCTTGAACACCAGTATATAGGCAGCAATGTATGATAGCAGTTTCTCACAAACATGCTCTACACATGTGGGTGGTTGGGGATTTTTTGTGAATTAGGAGATATGAAAAGCATTACTCTTGGTTAGCCATATTTTGATGCCCTGTTTTCTAGTTTTCCCTTTTAAGCAGCATCCTCAGGACATCAAATATTGTGTTTTCAGTTATTGCTCCACAATCAAATGACATTTTAACATAAAATTAAGAATTAATTTTAATAAGACAAAATCCCAAAATGGTATTCTGTAAATCTTCCTGACTGGGAAAGCAAAAGCACACTGAAAGTCATTGCCCTTTATTTAAATTAAACCTAACTAAATCCTATAGCATTTTTTATTTTAAATGTATTTCCTTATATAAGCAAAGGGTTGGAAACCTGGCTTTAATATTTAATTCTTTTAAATGATTTAATTCATTTAAATCATTTAATTCATTTAATATTCCTCTGGGTAGATCTATAGAGCACTTTTCTCAGCAGGGCAAATAAGCCAGCCCAGATACAAGTGCTACTGTGCCTTTATTTCCCATGCTAGCAAGACTACTTAAAACAGCCACCCCTAGGTTCCTCACAAATAAGCTAAAGCAAATTTATCCTGTCAAATAATACCAAATAATTATCTTTGAGATTATTACCACAAGAAGAAAAAACATGAGCAGTCCAATGTTAAAATGTTACTTAATATTTACTGCATGGTATACCTTCACAAGGAAGTGAAGAGAAGAGGGTGGTGGATAACTGCAGCAGGCAATACCCCTCCCCAGCTTCTGGTCCTACTGAAATCCCTTGCAGTGCTTAAAAGTCTGTTGTCTGATCTTGCTGGAGAGAGGGGACATGAAGGAGAGGCTTGGAAGGGAAAAGCTCTGCTTATCAAGATGAAAATGGGAGTAAAATACAGATCCAAATATAATACTGAAATAGTAACCTGCAACAGTAACAAGCACCAATGGTTGCTTTCAAACAGGGGGTTGTGGAATGTGAAAAGCAGCAAATACATAGCATGCCTATATGTGTATGTAGTTTAGAAAGGGTTATCTAGCATAGGTCCACCAAATATTTCTAGTGCAGATATAATTTATACTATCAAAAAAACTATTTTTGTGCCATTGCTTATATCAGTTCATCAAATTAAATTTAAGTTACATTAACAAGATGGGAAATGTCTTTGTGCTATTTCTCCAGCCAGCAAAATACCTTCTTCTCTATCTATGCTAGAAAAGTTGAAAGGTAGATCAGAACTAGTGTAACTGTCACAGTAGTTTATCTCAGCTGTTTTACAGCCCATGTCATGCACCGATCAAAGTGCTTTAAGAAGAATACTAAGTTCCACTTCATCCATTTTGCAGATGTGGAAATAGAGCCAATGTGATTCTCCTAGTGCTGTGAAGAAGTCCGCCAGCAAAGCAATGATTAGAACCCTGGTGTTCAGAGCATCAGCTCAGCACCGAAGTCCTGGAGTTACAAGAACCCAGGGTAACACAGCCGCCAAGGTAAAAACCAACATTCAAGTCAGGCCCCAAAACTGTCAACTTTGAACAATTGCTTTGCATTTAGCTCCCCAAAACTTGTGCTACACAACAGACCATGACACACGTGCTAGCCTGCAAGGCATAGTGGAACCGGACAGGGAAGGCACGTGGTTTGTGTAGTGGCTGAGCCACGCACGTCTACAGCAGGAGCAAAGAAGCAGCAAGGCAACAGCTCTCCAGATGAACACCTAGGATAATCAGCACAGCACCGAGGCCTAGTGGTTATCAGAGCAAGTGGTAAGCATGACAAAAATGTAGTGAGAACACAGGAAGTGGCCAGGGAATAAGGACCAGAACTAATAAAGTGTCAGATATTAGCACATCAGGATGCACATTTGCATATATTCCAGACACCCTTTCTGCTTCATCTCCAAATGCAAAGAAAATCCGCTTAAAACTGAAAAAGTCTCCCAAACTACCCAAAAACACCAAAAAGGTGAACATCATGTATCACATACACAGCAACATTTCTGAAGGCAATTGCTGAAACCAGTGTGATAGTTCATTGATCTACATGCAGGTAATTCAAACAAATCCATCAAAGTTTAGACACTTGTCTGCTTTTCTGCTTAGTGAGTACCACGGATCATTCAAAGGTCATTTAACACCCTCAGAGTAGCTGATTATTCCTGCTCTATGATTTTTCTGAAGATGTTTTGGCTAGTCACTTTGGCTGCGCATTACTAGTCAATTACTAGCATGTACCGATTTTACTGTGAGCGCAATAAATACAAATTCGTTTCAACAGCTCCTGTTGCACATGTACATCAAGTGAAATAACATCTTGACATATCCCACGAGTGACATTTACATATTCATTTCATCAAAGTGCAGTGAATGTATACCACTTACTTCCCTGAAAATGATAGGGAACCCACCAAGGAGGTTTGATGTGTTGCTTGTCAGCATCCTAAATTGTAGCATAGTTAACCATGTGTTTACTTTCCTGAAGTGTTACACATTGTACTTCTCTGATGTGAATTGTCACAGGTTGTATGCTATAGAGACATTTCAAAGGCATGTTTACTGCATTAAGTCTACATTCAGCTCTACTTCAAAAATTAGGCTGCATTGCACAGTCATACCACTTAAACATCCAACCCATGCGTATACCTGCAGACATATTCACATTCTTGTCTAAAGTCTTTAGACTTTATTGACTAAATTTCAAACTTGACAGAGGGGTACTGGTATTAGAGATAATCAGCTCATTAATCCAGCTGGAATACCACCACACACACACATGCACAAATGAATTATGTTTCAAATTCACCTTGGGGCCCTATAATTGCTAGATCTGATGGGGTTGTAATGCACAGCTGAAAGTGAGTAAAGAAAGCAGAACCGCCTCTTTTGGCATGCTCCACAGTCAGAACATTTTAGGCATAATGTGAAACTGTCTCAGTTAAAAAGTCAATCAAGAGACATAAATCTGTAGGAAATCTGGCTTCATTAGTTCATTAGCTGCTCACAGAACTGCTTGTTTACACTGAACACATATTGCAGGCATCAGAAGTATTTGCAGCAACTCATCTGTTCCTAAAAGCTGAGGATCTGCTGTGACTGCACCACCCTTCCCTTCCTCCATCGTGTGCCCATAAATGCATCTGCACTCTTGTACATTTAGCTCCAAGTGATCCGTATAGAATATATCCACACCACAAGCAAGAGAGCATACACAAAAGGGAAAGGCTAGAAGGGATTATAATCACATGCATCTACTATGAAGGGAATATGTTAAGTTCTGGATGCAAGTCCTATGAATAGCAAAATTCAAATGAAATTGATTTCATTATTTATGTTTGTAAATCTCCTAGCCATGGGGAATGAAGGAAAGATCTAAGTAAACAGTGACCATCTGGCTATACAGCTCGTTCAGCGATCTTCTTTCTTGAATCAGATGAGACTATTACAGCTGGATTTTACATTTGAAAGTGGAAATTCAGAGCCCAAAGTGGAATCTTAGTCCAGCAGCCTACCAGCGTGCTCTTTCTGCTGCTCCTTAAATGTAAGCCATATAATATGTTTTAGAAATAGCTGGCATATTAAATACTGCAGGTTTAAAATGCAGGAAGGAGGGAAATGTAAACATAATCTGCTTACAGTCATTAAAATTCTTTTCCATTTATGCTGAAAGGTCAGTCTGAGATACTAATTTTCATGAAGACTACTGTCGCGCTGTGGCAAAGACAGAGGCCACAGCTGAGACCTATTGTGCTAGTCACTGTACGAGCAGACAAAGGAGTCAATTCCTTTCCTCGAGAGTTACCATCCAATTGGAGAGAATGTAGGAGAAAGGGTTTTAATGTATATTTATTTTTGCTCATAAACAGATGTTGCAGGTTCCTCAAGGGGACTGCACATATGCTAACCATTAAGAGCTTTGACTTGCTGAGGACTAAGTCCCATTTTGACTATTGCTTAAGTACCAGTGTGAACATTTACAAGGCTCAGGTTAGCTTAAGATCTAAGTATGCCATCACTCCTTCCATTTCATAACAGCAGTAAATCCCAGTACTGTCTATACCCTATTTCAATCACTGATCCCGAAAGACTTTTCCTAACTTCCACATTTATTGAAGAATATAGCAAGTGCCATATGTCTGTCTTGTGCCTTTCAGAAATCTGAAGCAAAATGAAGCTAGAATAATTTGTACTTTAGCCAACCAGCTATTAAGAAGATCACCCATTTCTTGGATTCTAACATCATTTTTTTGTTAACAGAACAGGCATTACCTATCCACATTAATTAGAAATGATAAATCTTTCTTTTGCCTCCCTGTAAGGTGAGGAAAAATGCAGAACAGACTAGTTGCCAGGTCCACAAAGCTACTGAGCATTGAACTTCCACTGAAATGTGTGAGAACTCCATACCTGTATGGGAGTTGGAGTCCAAAAATGTTTGTGAACTTTTTCTCCAAAGTCTTATAGTAAGGCAAAGGGGGCAAACTCCAGCACTCCTGTGAAGGGTCTCAGATTAATACACTTTATGTCTAAACCCAACCTTCACCTCCACCAGTACCAATAGTACTTGTAGCTCGCAGCCCATGTTGTTTACCCCCATGGAGCTCATTAAGGCAAAGTCTGAGTTCTACTACATGGTCCTCAGAACTACCCGTTGACTAATTCATTAATATTGTTGTTAGCTCACTACCTTTTAGACAGTGATATCATTGCTTCAGGTATTCACAGATGCAAATTTTCTATAATTAACTTGTTTTTATTGAGTGCACTGGGCTACACATCAGTACATACTTCTGTAGTGCTTAAAGGATGCGTTTCACTGGGATCATGGGCATCTTTTCTGGTCATGTGAGAACAGAGGGATTTAAAATCAATAGTTATGTACAGCAGCAACAGTGATCTCTTAAGTCACCCTATTTTGAATCACTGGAACATGTAGGTCTGCAACATGATTTAAATAAAGAAACCAGAGATAGTTCAAGCTCATATATAATCATATTCCTGAACTTGTCAATTCATCTTATGTCATATACATAACTTGAACAAGGATGAAGATTTTTGTTACAATTACTGTCCTGATATCTTTTATGATTAACATTTTATGCTTTCTGCAGTACTTTATAGCTGCAGTATCAGAGATTTTCCAAGTGGACTTAAATCAGTCTCTTCCCAGTGTCCCATAGGTTGTGGCTTGGACCACTAACCCCTCATTCAGAGCTGGGAAGAAGGGAGATTTTCTTGGCACTCCCTCACTGAAGAACTTGTCCTTCAGCAGCTTCCCTTGTGCAGAAACTAATCATATTATGCAATACATCTCTGGTCACAGCAAGGGTTAAGTGAGCTGCAGTACAGTCGTAATTTGCAAGTTGCAGCTGGCTGCAGCTGCAGATTCAGGCCCCCAGAAGAGGCACCTACGATGCCCTCACACAGAGGAAGTGGTTTCCTTAGTAACTGTGGCCAATGAAAGAAAATTACCTTGCCTGACAGGTGAGCTTATGCTGGGCTTTTGAGAAAGATAACCACCTCCCACAGCTGAAATATTCCCCCTCTGTTGTCAAGGGGGTGCTGGATAAGGATAAGCTTATAAATCTCTCTGTTTCTCTCTCTCTCGGTGTGGATGTTTAGTCATTGAACCAATAAGCTCAATTTACTTGCAATATATGAACGTCCTGGACAATGCAATTACTAACATGGGTCCTTGGGAAGGAGCAGAAACAAAGGTTTCTCAGGAAAATTTATTGCAGAGCAGGGGGATTGCAGGAGCCTCATTTGTGTTCAGCTAGTCGTTTCTTTTCTGGAGCCACTTGACAATTAAATGGAAGCCACTTGAATTAAGACATTTTCAGCACTGCTTCCTCTTAAGCAAATGCAATCAACCTCTCCATGGCTCTTTAGTTAAAAGAAGTCAGTGTTTGATGCAAACTGCTTTTGTCTTTGCATTCTGTGCATAAATTTCTGTTTAATAAGAAAGTTTAAGTACCTTTCCACTAGATTTTAATTAAATCACTCTGCCTAACTCTTACAGTGTATCAATATTAAATTATAGTTTCTGTCCATTGTTTTGTCTCTTACTTTATATCGGACTGTAGCATCCAAACACCACTCTGATAAAAAAAAAAACCCCAAATGTTTAAATACATCTGAAAAATAGGCCAAAAATGTGACAGAAATTTAAAGTTCCTTCAAAGACAGTCTTTGTGTTTATTTCTCGTCCAAGGTCTAAGTCCATTCATACCTTCTATGGACAAGAGCTCTGTAGCCAAGGGACAAGCTTTGGGGAGTAAATGGGACCATTTACCCTCCTGGTGAACAGGTCACTGTCTGACTTTGGCCCTGTGCTTCTGAAGACTATGAGAGAGATGTTTCCTAGTTTGTCAGAAAAGATATTCTTGACTATATCTAAGACATCAAATTGAACTCTGTCAGATACAGTACAGATGTATTATACAGTACAAAGAATTTTTCCACATTTTCTTTTAATAACAAAATGAAAAAATGAATTTGATGTAACTCCGAGTAAAGGCTTTGGCAAAGCAAGACCACTTTCCCGCAATTAATATATGGTTTTTTGAAAAGCATTTTAAAGGGTCTATAGTCAGTTATATAGGCAATGAAATACTGTGCTTAATCCACTTAAAAATTTGGATTATGTCAAAGCCAAATTCTGATGCTGATATACAAGTGCAGAAAAATTAAGCCATAAAAGGAAATGACTAGAAATGTATATGTGTCCCATAAGTATGCAGTACTGCAGGGCTCAAGGAAATGTGTCAGAATAGTGTATGAGACTACACTCAAACTGATGAAAACTACATGGAATCCAGGAAAAAAAAATATAAAAAGTGATGGCAATGGAAACAGCATTGTGATGATATTGTAAACTAAAGCAATAAGTAGGAACACCATGGATCCATTCTTCTGGAATAGTAGATGACAACCGGTCTAAAATCTGTGGTCAAATGGAGAGCTGACAGTGTAAATAGTATCAAGAACTACATGAGGTTAAGAAACTGGTTTTGCAAAACTAGTGAAGGCAAAGAGCATCAATGTGATTATAGTAACAAACAACAAGCAATGAAGCTACTTTAAGTTTTAAAAAAATAAATTAGGGAAGCTATGTTTTAAAAGAGCCAGGTATAGAAAAATAATTATGGGTCCAGTGATCATGAGCTGAACTTCCTTTTTGTTCCTTAAATGGAATCATGCAAAAATTTAATTGTTCCTATAATTCAATGTACTTGATTGGGAAAAATCACACTGAGAAATTAAGGAGACTGAAGAGTTCAAGGATTCAAACTTCAGGTTTTACATTCTTCAAATAGAAAGTACAAATGTTTTTCTGGAAGCTGCCTACAAAAAAAAGATAAAAGACTATTCAAGGAGAAACTGAGCACAGAATGAATAACTACCTTCCAAAAAGTAGGTAAAAATACAGAGAAATGGCAAATAATAATAATTCTATACTGGAGGTCAAAAAGTAAAGAAGTATGAGTCATTAGAAGTTGGCCTGAACTAAATTGTGCTAAGAATATTAAAAATAATTAGCAAAATGGACATAATTAACATGAATCAAAAAGGTAGAAAGGAAGACAGGCCATTCTGCAGTGAGGGTGAGGTTCAAGAAAATATGTGAATGACTGTGAATGAACATTTTACCTCAGATTTTAAACAAGAGCAATTCTGAAACTGGGGGACAAATAAAATGGTTTGTGGGAACATATGCCTCAACATGGGAATTATCAAAGCTGATGTGGAAACAAAGCTGAGAATTTCTGTGTGCTAAAATTGAGACAGATGGTTATGAAAACCTTTTTTCTAGAATTCTTGGAAGAACTGGTACATATTCCGGCAAATTGGGAAACCAGAACTTTTGATGACCCATTAAATGGGGAAAGGGAAGCAGCACTGTAAGACTCGGGTTAAGCAAGGCTTCCTACAATTTTGTAAACACACACACACACACACACACCAGAATATTAAGCATAATGAACTTGAAAATACAAGACAACTAAAGTAGCTTCCCTAGTACATAAGGTTTAAAGCAAGCCTTGAAGAGCAAACATCATATTATGGCGTGGAGAATATGATGAAGCATGCTACTGCATGAAAGTATGTCTGATAAAATAACCTATCTTTAGATAAAATAAAGGAGGTTAAAATTTAATTTGAACTTCATTCAGGGCTTTAACACAGTGTAGAGGAAAGAATCAGCTATTGACCATGGATTACGGGACAGATAAGATTTATAAAGTAGGCAAGGACATGGGTGAAGGGAGAAACCACAGCAGCTGGTTCTGAAAAAAAAAAATTACTAGGGCTGAGTTTACCAACACAGAAATTCAGTTTTACCAGGAAGAAGGTGCTGCAAGGTGAGTGCAGGTAGCAAAGATGGTGAGAATGTCTCTCTGGGTGGCTTCAGCACACAGTTCAGTCCAGCTCACAGAGATCATCACGTTTTTGCAGTGCCACGGCCCAAGCTTCGTTAATAATTTTACTCTTCACTTAGATTTTTAAAGTAAGATTTCGCTTCCAGAATTAGTAGGTGACAAAATGAAAGAAGCTTACCTTAGCAAGAGTGGGATGGGAAATACGATGCACTTAATTATACCAAATGTCACATCATGCAGTGGTTATGGGAACTTGTCAGCTGGAGGTCATCAGCTAATAAGATCTGAAGAACATAAATTCAAGACTGGCTGTAATATGGCCAGGAGAGAGCAAAATGTGATCTCAGCACCTTAGCACAAATTAGATGAGGTATCTCCCAGTAGTCCTAGAGGAGTATTTATGTAAGTATACTAGACATCACAAACACCCAGCTGTGCTGTGTGAGCTTCTGATTGCCCATGTACCTGGAGATGTATTCAGGTTATTCAGGAAAAGGGTATGTTTATGAGAGTGGATAAACCATCTTACAGGCCAGGCTTAAAGCTGAGAGGGCTTTCATTGCTCTCTATAGATGCATCAAGTGATTGAGCACAGGGAAGAGAGAAGTTAGAAGACTATGTTGACACAAAAAGAAATGGTTGCAAACTGACTGGGAATTAAGTGGCTTCTAGATGACAGAACAAAAAAGCTGTACAGCAGTTTCCCCACAGGATTGGACTGGGGTGGAGGGGCAAGAAACATGACTAATACCTTTTCAAGGTAGTGTTTGATAACATTATGGGAATGATATAACAGCAAGTAACTGGACCCCACACCAGAGACTCTGCCCTGTCTCTACACTTCCATGTTGCTAAACAGTAAATGCCTCTGATGAAAACCCAGACATTTTACATAAGATGAAACTACGTTAAACTGCTACACAAAAACAGTGTGCCGGAGGAAAAGGGCTTCTAATATCTGTGTCATCTTTTTATTCCCTGGGGCACACACTACTGTGGTGGGTTGGCCCTGGCTGGATGCCCAGTGCCTACAAAGCCACTCTGTCACTGCCCTCCTCAGCTGCACAGGGGAGAGAAAATACAACAAAAGGCTCGTCGGTCAGGATAAGGACAGCAGGGAGATCACTCACCAATTACCATCATGGGCAAAACAGACTTGACTTGGGGAAATTAGTTTAATTTATTATCAATCAAATCAGAGTAAGACAATGAGAAATAAAACCTAAATCTTAAAAACACCTTCCCCCCAACACTCCCATCTTCTCCAGCTTAACTTCTTCACTCCCAATTTTGTCTACCTCCTTCCCCCCAGCAGTGCAGGGGGATGGGGAAAGGGGGTTGCTGTCAGTTCATCACACACAGCCTCTGCCGCTCCTTCCTCCTCAGGGAAGGACTCCTCACACTCTTCCCCTGCTCCAGCGTGAGGTCCCTCCCACAAGAGACAGTTCTCTGTGAACTTCTCCAATGTGAGTCCTTCCCACGGGCTGCAGTTCTTCACACACTGCGCCAGTGTGGGGTCCCTCCCACGGGGTGCAGTCCTTCAGGAACAGCCTGCTCCAGTGTGGGTCCCTGGCAGGGTCACGGGTTCTGCCAGCAAACCTGCTCCAGCCTGGGCTCCTCTCTCCATGGGGCCACAGGTCCTGCCAGGAGCCTGCCCCAGCACAGGCTTCCCACAGGGTCACAGCCTCCTTCAGGCATCCACCTGCTCTGGTGTGGGGTCCTCCATGGGCTGCAGGTGGATATCTACTCCACTGTGGACCTCCATGGGCTGCAGGGGACTCTCTGCTCTGGGGCCTGGAGCGCCCCCTCCCCCTCCTTCTGCACCGACCTTGGTGTCTGCAGAGCTGTTTTGCTCACATATTCTCACTCTTCTCTCCAGCTGCAGTTTCTGTTGCAGTTTCCCCCCCACCTTCTTAAGTATGTTATCCCAGAGGCGCTACCACCATCAATGCTGGGCTCAGCCTTGGCCAGCAGTGGGTCCTTCTTGAAGCCAGCTGGCATTGGCTCTATTGGACATAGAGGAAGCTTCTAGCAGCTGCTCACAGAAGCACCCGTGTACCCTCCGCATTACCAAAACCTTTCCACACAAACCCAATACAAGTACTCTCTGAAAAAGAGTGACTTCTGCAAGGTGACTCATTAACTCTCTGAGAAAAATCACAGACTTGCTAATGCTAGACTGGATTTTATTTAAGATAACTAGAAATGGAACTCTCATAATTTGTATCTTCATTACCACAGAAAATGAAAATTTACAGTTTACCCTTATGGAAGGCAATTTATATTCATTGAATGGAAAGTCTGAAAGGAACAATATATCTAACTTGCTCTTTTCTATATAGCAGGCCAGCACATATCACTTTGCACTACGCTGAGCCCAATAATATATAAATGACTAAAGCACAGGCTTCGCTTCAAGACCATGCCTTGATGAAATTAAGAGATAGAACAGTTGTTCAGAGTTGAAATTAATCATGCTGTTACCTATTTGTGCTCATTTTAATAACCATTTTCAGTTTCCAGATACATATTTCCTTTCTGACTTTCAGAGCTGAATCTCCAAGCTTAGTCCTAGCTTTTTAACCTACCTGTAAACCTACACATCCTCTTGTGACTAAGGTAAGATGACGGAGCTCTTTGGGACATTACATGTAATGTTTAAGTTGTTTCTGCAGTTCTTTCTAAGATCTGTCAGTTATCTGATACCTCTTGTAATGTGGACAGTAAAACTAGACTTTGCAGTTTTGTGTCACTCCAACCAACATGGTCTACAGAGGTTAATGTCTCCTCCTGTCTGTTATTTCCCTGTATGTACCTCCCAGGATCACACGGTTTTACAGTGGGACCTGCTTCCTGCTACCATCCTCGAACCACAGCCTCCTGGGAGACTTGTCTCCACTGATTCAGGTTACTTGTCTTACTTCTCACCACCTTTGTGGAGCCACAGATACTACAGTGAGGTCTTCCACATTGCTCTGCTGAACCACCTTCATAAGTACTGCACATCTATCACTCAGCTGTTCCAGTTCTGCACTTTGCAAAGTAATCAGAATATTTCATCCAGAGTTAAACGTGTTTGCCAGGAAATCAGGAAGATAATCAGATTTACAGCCTCTTCTGGCATGGACAGGTTAACAGATAGTGTAACACACGTACCTTTCTATAACAAACATCCCTTTACACACTGCATTACTGTAGTGGATAAATCCTCTTCTACTGAATATATGGAGGAAACGCCTAACAGTCATCACATACTGCTTTACTCTCCCAAATATTTGGCAGTGGTCCACTTTCAATACTTCCCTGAAAGCGGGTGTCAGCTTTTTCTCCTGATGAAGATTTCAGACTAGAAATTATATATAGGTGGTGTGCCTGTTAGGAAAATAACATCAGTCATTAGTTACCACCACATGACTCATTTCTAATCCATAGTGAACTTCAGTCACCTGTAACTTTCTAAAGCTTTTCTTTGCTCTACTTTCAAAGCAGAAATAGAGTTTAAATTCAGCCTTAAAACAAAAATTCTCTATAGTAAGGGCATTTCTGTATTCTTCTGAAGTTGACAGGGCAAGTTTCTGAGATTCCCTTAATTAAAAGCTCAGCAAACACAATTTGTCATAAACTACCTCATTGGGCAAAAAGTATAACTGTAGTCACCTACACTTTTCATTAATGCATAGGTAGCTAAGGGGGGGAAAAAAAGATGACCTATGCACTGTACGTTATTTCATAGGGAAAAAAAAATCAAATCAAATCAAATTCTACTGTCAGTAGAATACTGAAAAGTAACACTATTTTAGCTATAGGAATGCAAGCATCGTCTAGATCTCAGCAAAAGATATCTAGCACCTAAGTACCCTACGTCTATATTTTAACATGGTATGAGTGCTTAATCCTGTAAGCAAATACAAAATAGCCCTCCTAGAAAGCAAATAATTTCTTATTTCCAACCATCCACACCTTCTTACTGGAAATTTCAAAGGGAATTCATTTTCCTCAGGCCTGTGTCCTTGCTGATCTTGAAAGTTCCCAGTTCATTCCAATCCAAACAAACCCATGTAATATACTTGACACTGGTGTCTATTACTGTGCTCTTCCTACTGTCCCACAGAAGCAAGGTGTTGTGGGGTTTTTGTGTCTGTCTGTTTGGTTGGTTTTTAGTCAAGGTTGGCAAAGCCTATGCAAGGAGCCTGGCTGCTGGAATAATGGTTGAGCAAAGTGCAAGCACAGCTTGCCTGAAAAATGACGCTGAAACAATAAACCTGCTACAAAGACATCAGCCTTGTATGAGGTGGTTGGATTGGAGAGTAAACATCTGGAAAGCTGCTTGATGGATTTGTTGAAAGGTGTAGGGAAGGAAAGAGAGGGGAAAAGGAGGCAGCAGCAGCACCAGTCAGTGAGAGGAAGCAGGAAGACAAAGAGAGAAAGAAGCAAAGGCTGTTACAGGGTGCCAAGGATCTCTGAGAATCCCTAGTTACCAGATCAGCATGCACATTTGTGCTTCAAGGACTCATTCAACTATGTAGTGAGTAAGGTGTAAGGAATTGGGCAGGAAGGGAGATGGACAGCAACAGCTCACAGTCCACCACCAGAACAGTAAGAGTAATACAGGCAGCAGAAGCCAGCAGGATCAGAAAAGATGGAGAAAGTAATATCCCATCTGCTTCTAAAAAGGGCTATGCTATTTACGTGCATAATACAGAAAATCCTGTATTTTACAGAACAGGTGCAACATTGAATGTAGATATGCCAACAGACGCTGTGGAATAGAAGGCTATCAAAAGTAATGTCTTCCCAGATATTTGAAAGTGTGTATGAATCTATGTATGGTAACAGCATTCTGAAATTCATGCTGAATAGTATTTAGAAATGAAATGTCATAACCCCTTGAAGATAGCTTTAAACTGTTAATTAGAGTGGATAACAATTGGATCATCTAGAATGACTCCTGCTCAGCAGCAAGTGAAGCATATGTCACAAGGTAGCTGTACTAGAAAGTCTGCTCTGCCCTGATGTAACCAACCAGTTTAACTTTTAAAATCATCTATGAGATGCAGCTTTCATCAACAAAATGTAGGTGTTCTAGAATGACAATTAAAACACTAAATTTCAAGCTATTCTTGTGGAATATCAAGTAGTATAGGATCATAACCCTTCATGAAAAACAGCGGCATTTTAAAGTTCACTTTCAGATTTGTTTTCCCTCGCCTGTTGGCACTAACAATAGTTAGTTGCATGGTTGAAGATACGCCTCCTGTATACAAATGAACTTTTTAAAAATAAAATAAGCAAGCTAATTCAAGATGATACAATAATCCACTAATGCCAAAAGTCAGCAAGCTTTCAATTACTGTGTTCAAGGTTTCAGCCTCTCAAATTGTCAGAGCTAGAGCCGAGGATAAAGAAATCCGGAAAACCTAACACTGTGATAAATTCAGGAAAACCAGGACAAGTTGCAGAATATCATTCACAATCAAACAATTTTCTTCTTAGTGTTTAAAAAAAAAAACAAAACAATTTAAACTGAAGAAGTAAAAGCAGAACTGAGCAGCAGAAGTCAAATTTGCATGTGTGGAAAACTGAGAGAGGAACACTGGAGCAGTTTGAACACAGTAACATTTTATTTACTTTGGCTTGCAATGGAAATGAAAGGTCCCATTAAAACTATCACATAATGTCTTCTGAACAAGTAAAAAGACATTTCTCTGAGCATCCTAGCATAGAAAGGATACTACAGTAAATTCTGTGATTAAATTTTAGCAAGACTTGACTTTCTTATGATCAGTACTACTTGCATTACTGCAAATGAAATAAAAATATTAGCTTGCTTTTCGGGGAATCATTAGGAGGTATGTATCATTTGTCCTGTACACTGGTTTCTAGTGAACACACAGTAAGGGAGGGATGGCCACTCTGGAGCACTGTGATGTGGGTGCTGGTAGTGGCAACCTACACTTAGTAGGGTCGGAATATTGATTCATATGAGAAAGATGATGTTCCTCCTCACCAAATCAAATCCAGTGGAGTTTGTCAGGGTTTCTACTTTGAGCTGGAAGTTGCCTGTGATACAAGCACATCTGGCAACAGAGGATGGATTTGGCTATTTAATAAACTGCAAAACAAGCCCTTGCCCCCAAAATCCAATTTATATTTCCTTGAGCACTTCTTCACCTTTTTTCTTTTCTTTTTGTGTGTGTGAACAGCTACAGTGTATGAGCTTTTCCTTGTAATACAAGCATCTAAGTCCATCTATGAACAAAACTACCCGCTTGGAAAACCTTCACTGCAATCCTATAGATCACATAGATTTTTGAATGTCCAAACAACACTCCACTTGATCCCCTCAGCATTACAGAGGCCATTCTCTGCAGTTAATGAACTGACCACAAGATGAAGAGATAAACATGTAAATTATAGACTATAGCTAGGAGCACATTGCCCATGCCAGTTTAAACACAAATGCAGAGGTGAGAACACAAGTTCTTGAGGAAAAGATTGGGACATAATGCTTAAAGGTCCATCCCTGCTTCCCATTTACATATATGATTACCTCAATCAGTTATCCGTCCTTCAGTATAATCACTTTTATTTTGCTTAGCATGTTTCTGGATTTGTTGTCAAAGAACTGATGAGGTCAAGAAGCCCTTCTTCATTTCAGCATAAAATATATACCACATCTGTGTATCCAATCAACACAAATCACTTAAAAGCAGGAAGCAGGAACAAACTAATAATTTTGATCTGAAAAATTAACATAAAATATTGTTTGGGCTGTAACCAGTCTGAAGGAAGACTCCTCCCTGTGTTTGTGGCTTTTTTGGCATAAAAAGCCTTTGTTGTTGTTCCTAATCAGGGATGACCTTCAAAGGGACAACTGCTGATATATCCAGTCATGATACCTTTACATCAACTACACACAGCATAGCTAATTTAAGATTAATATGGTGTTTGTACAAGCCTCTAATTTGATCCTTATCATCCCCTTCATACGGTACCATTATATTTGACTTTGCTTGCTTCAACACTCTTCTACATTTAGAAACTGTATTCTTGTCTGGATAAATAAGTCTGCTAAGAGCATCTATTAAGTACTGGTATCCCCAGGGTCTGAAGCAATTTTTTTATTCCCCCTTCCATTTTTTGCCTGGTGAATCTGAGTTATAAAACATATAGCGGAGAGAGGAAGGTTGCCTTAGTAACGAGGCCGACCCAATCAGCTGCATAGGCTCCCTTGAGACAATCTAATTTGCGCAGCAGAAAGAGGCTAGGACAGGTGGCTAAATTAATGTGCCAGACAGCTTCGAATATTACACACACACACACGCACACGAATGCATACACAAAATCTATCTGTGTACTTATACATGAATGCAATTATCTTCCACGGTTTGCAAAATAAATAGTATCTGGGTAACTCAGCGCCGCAGAATCCCCAAAGCGGTGGAGATACCGCAACAGCGGAGGACGCGAAGCGGCTGGGAGGGAGCGGGGCTCCTTCCCGCAGTCCTGCCAGATCCGCAGCCGCACCCGGGAGGAGGGGACGGACTCCTCCCAGCAGGCACAGGCTGGAACAGGGGTGTGATGTGTGCTTTCCCATCTTTACTGGAGCTTATGAGCTGCCTCCTGCTGATAGCGTGATCTGTTGTGCTGCTCTCCTGATTCCACAGGGTGTTAGAGCTCTTTACCCTGACCCTTTCTGTACCACTTCACAAGGCTTTCTCCCCACGCCCTCGCCTCTGATTTAAAGTGAACTTCCAACTTTTCCCCACTGTTTCTTCATAAATGCAACAAACCTGAACTTGCTTTATATTCTCCTTAGTCCCTGCTGTGTGAGGATTCAGCCCCAGCACAAGAATTTGGATCAGTTTGGATGCAGATCACATACCAGCTTCTAGCGCTTACGAACACAACCTCGCATCATTTGTTTTTGCAGCATCTCCACGTTGGCTTTAGCCAAACCCAGAGAATAACAGGAATTCTGAGCCCACACCATGTTTGACATCTGCAGGGCACATGAAAGCGTCACATGCACAGAAGAGCCCTGCAACAGACTGTGCTTCAGAAACACTCTATGTTACTATAGCGCAGAATCACTCAATTTATTTATAATGGGAATAATCTATTCCCGTGTAACTAATTATAAGAGACCTCTGACAAAAATTACTAGTAGAGGTACAGTTAGTGTATTGTTTCTCTGCTATAGCTCCTCAGCCAGAAATCCTGTGGGAACTGCCCTCTCACACCAGCGGCACATGTATCCCAACATGACATTATAACCTCAGCACAGACATGGTTTCTCTTCTCCTTTTGCCCTGCATCTCGAACAGATGAAGTGCGTTGCTGGCACATAACAGAGCATTTTAATCCTAGACTATACAACTCCTCTACACAGTGAGGCACTTCTCATCCACCTACATCAGGCTAAAAGAGAAGAGCTCTGAATACTAAGACCAAAAGGGCTGTAAGGAAAACTGAGGCATGAGAACAAACAGTAAGTTTGAGCCCTGTGGAAAAAAATTACAGTGAAAATATTGACACGCAAACCATAACAGAGAACCCAAAAAAGGCTTGAGAGTTTCTTGGATTTTTTCTTTTTCTGAAGACATTTGGTGTCAAGAGGATGGGCTTTACAAGATTATTGATATACCTTTTTCCCCCCATGATTTGCAACAGTTGTAAGCATAGCTGCTTATGCTGTACTGCCAAGCTATTTCAGTGAGGTGTGGAGTATTACCTAAGATTTGGCTAGAAATCACAAACCAGACAAGTGTGACGGTCTTGTAATGAAATGGAAACCCCAAGTGAAACTAGGACCAATTTTTGCTTGCTTTCCCAGGATTTTCCAAAGTAAATGTGTGAATCTGGATCCAAAGGACACATCCAGAAGCATACAGGAAATACATATTGGAGCAAGGAACTTAAACAGAGTCTCCTGAGGCTCAGATTAATG
This sequence comes from Ibycter americanus, assembly GCA_035590275.1. Classification (NCBI taxonomy): domain Eukaryota; kingdom Metazoa; phylum Chordata; class Aves; order Falconiformes; family Falconidae; genus Ibycter; species Ibycter americanus. The sequence goes on from JAVJGI010000040.1 coordinate 9,805,237, forward strand.
CCCTTGTTGCTGCCTCTGACATCTTGCCAGTACACGTTGTTTATACTTTTCATCCTTTTTCACTATTAACAAGACAAAACCATGGAGAATTTTCCTGACAGGAGCATTAGTTAGCTGGCTCAGAAAAACATACATCACAGTGGATTGGTAGGGAGTGGAAGTTCTTCCTAAGTATAGATTGTAGGAGTTACTTTCATCACTGTCTTTGGAAAAAGTGTTAATGTGATGCTTAATTATATTTAGAAAACTGGCTAGATAAGTATTTTGCTATGTTAGGCAAAATCTGAGCCCCTAGTGACACAGTAAGTGGTTTCCAAGGATGTTACACTATATATCTGATTAGGCAAAGTCTATTTAAAACAAATGCCAGGTACCCAACAAAAGTCCCACCTGTAGAGCACATCACAATATAACACCAGCTATGTAAAAAGATAACCCGTGTAAGCTGAAGACATGAAAATTCTGCTAGGTGATGCTTACTTATATTTGCAAACGATGCATCTAGAAAGAAAACTTCAATATCAATTAGTTTTAAAATATGTATAGTTAAAATATATATACACACACCCCCTTGAAACCTGTGACCACATCCAGTGGATCCTCACCACCAAACAGTGTGATCAGCTACACTTAAAAGACATTGAAGCAAAGCTAGTCCTTCCTAACCATTTAAATGTCTTGCCCTGACCTAGAATATTTTGTGGGCAAGTTGGGGATTTATTCAGTAGTGCCCCATCCCTCAATAACTTTTAGAGCACCAACATCTGCAAGTGGCATTATGGAGAGCTGCTGCTTTATTTCCAAAGGATTATCTATTGATTAACAACCTGCATCACACCCTATTTATACAGAGCAGAAATGCCAATGTTCAGATTATGAAGATTTCTCTGGCAAGGAGGAACACCCAAGCAACAGAGCCTCAGGAGAGATTTGTGTCACCCATCCTAGATATTCACACCTAAGCTGACCACTAAGTCTCCTTTTATTGTACTCAGTGTCAGGAAAGGAGAACTTATTACACATAACTCATCTCATCTGAAGGTAGATTGCTGAAGTTCAGATGAAAGATGAATAGCTCCTGGAAATACTCTTCTCTCCATTGACTGCAAAGAATATAAGTAACTTTCTGAGAGGGATTCAGCTACTATGTAATGCTTAGTATTTGTTGAGATCACATTCAATCTCCCATGTCCCTGTTTGATCTCTGCCCAAACAGTTTCTAGTTGCTACTAGATTAACGTGAGTTTCAAAGGTGCTTCCCTCCCCTGCCCTACATCTGGCATCTGAGCAGAATTTGACCAAGCATAACTTTAAATGCATACTATGCAAGAAGCGGGGGAAGGAGGAAACACATAAGTAAAAAGAAAACACATCAGTTTTGTGAAGAGTGGCTATGTGTTTTTGTTTTTTTCTGCAAAATTATTCGAAGATCAGACCCCTAACATGGTCAAGACATGTTCAGTTGACTGAATTTATGCAGTGACAGGGAAAAATAAGAACTACTCAATCAGAAAACAGAAGTCTGGAGTATTGTCTGAATAGTATCTTTCCACCATCGTGAGGAAAATTGCCATCATGAACAAATACATTATGGTCATCTCTGTCTGTTCTCACAGAGCTGATTTAGAACCCCCAGCTGAGAAGGCAGCTGTGAAGAACAAGTAACTGGTGATCACGGCAGGAGTCCTCTGCTCTAATGCTGCTCAAAGAAATTAATGCTTTCTTTCTATTGTCATTATCACTGACAGCTATGTGTCTGTTTTCCTTGGTAGGTGCACAAAGACTGGGCTGGTTTGGCCTTGGAGATGTGAAAGCCAAGATCTCCTTTTTTCATAGTTTTGCAGCTAATACTCAGGATGAGACAGTAGCTAGATTTTAGCCACCAAACCTTCTGAAGAGGACTTATGAAGTCTTGCGCTGCAAGAGTGGACAATGAAAGCAAAAAGCATCCTTTGTTGCTTTCCTGCTGGTAATAGTCACTATATTAAGGTTGCAAAATATTTTCCACGTTAGATCTATGTTTCCAAATGGCCGGCGTCTGGGAACATGACTGTTATGAAAATGTAATATTCAGTACACTAATTAGTCTCTGACTTATGTAAAATATTTTGTGTATTTAAAAAGCTGGCATAAAGATTCTTCAAGAACATATGATTAATTAGCAGATAAGTATGAAACAGAACTGTGTTTTTTAAATCAGGTTCTTACCTAATCCTGTGATGAAGTCAGTCATTGTGGGAAGCACTCAAACGACATTTACAAATCAGAATGATATAATCAAATGAAGTTTGCATTGCACATGATTTCAAGGTAGGTAGAAACAGTTCTGGTATCAGAGTGCTGATACATAAATAATTCTCCCTGAGAATATATGTTTTATTAAGCTTGGAAATAAACAAGTGGACAGAGGTAATTAAACTTCTTTCTTAAAACGACAACAGACCCAAACCAGGTTTTTTCCCTTTAGCCAAGTAAACTGACCAAAATCTGCAAAAGATGTGGAGAAAGAGTAATGCCCCAATAACTCTATTGCATATTGAGACAGGTGAGAAGAAAAGGGAGATGACAAATGGGTATAAAACCCAAAAGAGCAAGGAATGAGGAGGATCATAAAATCCTTACAGTACAAATTATCACTGTATTGTTAAATCCCACTTCATTAATACTAAAGTTCACTCAAGCTAAAACCCACCCTAACCTGAGATTGTCACTCTTTAATCATCCACACCAGGCCAACCCAGCACTTTTAGCTTCTCCCCAGCACAACCAAGTAAGACTGCTCTTGAGTCAAGAGTCAGAAGTTTGCTGCAGCTAACCTCCTTTTATTTCCTTTTTTCTCCAAAAGTTAATTCGTCGGTCAGTCATCATCAAAGTTGGGTCTGTGAGCCCCTACTCTGTACCTTAACTTCAGCTATGTCAGATCTTACTCTGCACCCCTGTACTGAGTACTTAGATAAACTACTGATTCAAAACCGTCAATACTAACTCCAATGACAGCCCAGTAATCTTAATGGAAAACTGCATAGTTATGTGAGAACAGACCCCAAGAGGAATAGGAATGCCAGCCACAGGGCAGGATGTGTAGTTCAGTAATATTCTCCTCCTTTCCTCCCCAAAAGCTAAAACTAGATGACTACTCAACTCCTTTGTTCATATTGATATAGTAAGAGGTGGGAAAAAAACCCAATTTCACTTCTTTTTAGTTTTACATCTACTTCATCATTCACAAACCAAACCCTTCGTGTCTGTAAACAAGCTGTTCTAGGTTTCGTCTCCACCCACAAAGCCTAACCTGGCACCATGAAACACACTTTCCAACATTGCTCCGTTTTCTTCTCTTTGCCTAACATGGAAGTGCTGGGAGGACCATGATCCTCCTGATCGGTACAGCACCATGAGCTTCTGCGCTCTGAAAACATTGCCGCTTCTTTCTGGTAAATGAGCATTGAGTCTAATCCAAAATGCTGAAATCAGATTTCTATTTCCTTCTTGCTTAAGGTTTTTCTTCCACATGGTAGACAATTCCACTTGTTCCACTAACATGATGTCCCAGCTACAGCCATGGTTCCTCTTCTCTTTTTATTTCATCCACGCCTTAGCCAAACATTGTTTCTACTCTGATACTTACCAAACAGAAATGAACTGTAGACACTTGCTATTTTTGTTTGCTGTGTAGAACAGATTGACTTTATGCCTTTTGAAAGGTGCTAGAAGCTTTTGTGCAAGAAGACTTATAATCCTATTTGCCATCAAACACTTTTACTATAGTCCTGCTCAAATACAAAGTATAGAGACCACTAAAGGATGTCAGAACGAGTACAGCAGGTAATATACAGGGCAGAAAGCTTCTTCCTGGGAAGTTGAAATCTGTGTTCACAAAATACATACAATTGACAGAAAAAGGAAGAAAAGTTAGAGGGAAAGAGAGAAAGAGTTCTAGCCAAAGTGGTAATGATGGAGACAAGTATGCGTGCATTAGTAATCAGTGACTCTGGAGCAGAACAGGTGGTATAATTCAATGTGTTATGAACAAAAAGCACAAAATCTTAAAGACATTGTACTACTGAATGCATTTATTTCTGTATAATTGAGATTTAAAATATTTTACATCTTTTATGCCCTGAAAATGTCTCTTAAAATAATTAGATAGGACAGTATTGGACAAGGTAATTACTCCAGTCACTGGCTTCAAGACTTGATTGATGCTATGAGCCTGACAAATGACAAATGTGTCACAAGTCGTAAGTTTGAAAGTTGGTGGGTATATTTTTGTCTAACCTTAATGTTCTCAACCAAGGCATGGTCACTGCCTAACACCACAGTGGTGTTCTGCTGAAGTTGACTTGTTTTTTGGTGGTGTTACAGCTTTGGAGGGTAACCAATTTTGAAAAATTTGTTCATAGTTAAGTACACTGAGAAATACCAGATCTCACAGCCCCCAAACCATCTAACTTTATGCAAACAACATGCAGGTAGGAGGGAGTCCTGGAGTTTGATCTTCAGCCTTACTTGTCTTGGGTTTCAGCACATAGAGGAGTGTCATCTAGCCATTGATCCTTCCCAAAATGCTGAGCTGGAGACCTATACTCCATCAATACAGAGAAGGTGAGATTGTACCTTCAAGTGTAATGTTCACGTGAACTGATTATTCTCCAGAACATGGAAGATCATATTATTAAGTCTAAACTATAGTTTTCCTTTACATTTAATAAGAGCTGTCAGATGAAGAAAGGTCATTGCACCATGACTATGTTAGTGTTTCTGATGTGGGCATTATATCTGATCTTCCTAGAAGACTGAAAAAAAAAAAGAAAAAAGGATTGTCATGAAGATAATGAAGAGACTGGACCATCTCACACATGAGGAAATGCTGAGATCGCTAGGACTGTTCAGCCTGGGAAAAGAAGGCTCAGGGGGGAATCACATCGATGTATATAAATGTCTGAAGGGAGGGTGCAAAAAGGAGGGAGACAGGCTCTCTGCAGTGGTGCCCAGTAACAGGACAAGAGGCAGTGGGCACAAACTGAAACATAGGAGATTCCCTCTGAACATCAGAAAACACTTCACTGTGAAGGTGACCAAGCACTGGCACAGGTTTCTCAGAGAGGTTGTGGAGTCTCTATCCCTGGACATATTCAACAGTCATCTGGAAGTGGTCCTGAGCAAGGAAGTCTAGGTGGCCCTAACTAGATGTCCTCCAGAGGTCGCTTCCAACCTCAGCTATTCTGTGATTCTGTGATTCTATGATCATAACAAAAACAATGGAAAAGAAAAACTGACTTTCAGATAAGTACAAGGAAAGTAAACAGGATTCCGTTTTATTGTTGTGATTATTTTTCACAAAAGAGTAGTGCTAGATCTCCTGTATTACATTAAAAATATTTACTAAAATGTATATTTCAAGAAGAAAGACAGATGCATTCTGATGCTGAGAGATACAGTAAAGCATGTGACAAGCATAGGAGCTGCAGAGATATTATCTTTTTTCTAGGCCACATAGTGGCAATATTTACTGGAGGCAGGTGTTACAAAAAACCCAAAACACAAGAAAAACCCCAACCACACATAGATAACAAATATTGGTGATGCTTAGAGAAGAGGGGTAGAAGAACTTTTTTTAAAAGACAGAATTTGAAAGGAGGAGCCATTAGAACCATTTAAAGATTAACAGAGAATTGCCCATCTCAACTCTACATTTAGATTCTATATTGGAAGTAATATTCTGGATTTTCTAGGACTGATATTTTTGATATTTGATTATAGACAATTAGAGGATGATGGAAGGATGTCCTGAATAGCAAGATGAACTAAACTTGACGCTTATGCCTAAAGAAAAGAACACTCCCATTATTTAGGGGCTAGGTTTGCAGCAGAACCTCAGTGTCTAATG
>JAVJGI010000040.1:9811226-9850270 GCA_035590275.1 Ibycter americanus
TTGACGCTTATGCCTAAAGAAAAGAACACTCCCATTATTTAGGGGCTAGGTTTGCAGCAGAACCTCAGTGTCTAATGGGACTTCAGGAAGACAGTTGTTCAGTGAGATCAGTTGGACTGAAGCTCTGCTTCCTCTCTTTAAATTCCCATAACATGAATAGGTGTCTTCAGGAATCTAATAAAAATGAGAGTTTTAATTTAACTTAAAGGTGTATTTTTGGAGGAAAATCATAAACCTTTGCCATTGGACTAGCAGCTAGCGAGCTTACCAGTTTTGGTCAAATTTTAAAAATCTTAAAAGAGGTGCTATGGAAACTGCACAAACAAATCATCAAAGCAAGCCCTGCAGGCAGCTTCTATAACCTCTTTATTTTACATTTCTGTCCTGCTCCTTAGCATTCGTATGGCTCATGAATCACACAGGAGCTGACTATATGGGCAATATTTACAAGTTCTGATGATGCCTTTTCCCAGGAATCTCATAAAATGCCAGACCTTTAACATAAAAGTGAGGTTAGGGGAGCAGGCATAGTGTGGATCTTTGATTTGCACTGCCACCAGCACTTGTGAGCAGAGCTAAGACTGCTGAAACCTACCCAGAACCATTAAGTATGATGTAAGGTTGCCATCCTACTTGCTAATGAAAGAATTTCAGGCCTTATCCTGTCCAAATATTTTCCACTCCTCTCCTGCCCATGCTTGTTTCATCTCCTAAAATATGTTCCTGTCTAACACATCTCTTTGGTGTTGTCCAGCACCCTTCTTCTCTGGAGTAACCTGGACACTTGGGTTCACCACAGGAAAACCTTCAAATCTCAAAGGACCCTCATGACAGTGAAAGTGGTCCTTCACTGTTTCTTTTCTTTTTCTTTTTAAAAAAATCGTAAGTTATCCATCCAATCTATTTCTACTTGAAGACAGGGCTACAGTTGGTGATTTCATAAAATTTTCTTGTATCTTGTATCTATCTTTCACTTGTGAACTTTGCCTCTCCAAAACTGCAGAAGCAAAGCTAGTAAAATGAGACAGTATATTTCAGTAAGTTCACTGCCATTAGAAAATAAATTCTGTAGAAAGTAAACGCTAATAAATTTTACAAAAGCCTATTCATAGCATGGTGGTGGAAGGGGTGAGTTACTGAGATGAGCAGCGCTTGATAAAAAGAATCACTTCTGTTTCTCTTGGCTGCCAGTCCCCCAAAGCACCTCACAAAATGATAAAGAAAGAATGAAGGGAGCTGAATGCTAGCAACTTTGTTTGCAAGAGCTTAGCTAGTTGGTGTGCCTAGAAGTGGCAAATTATTTTAACAAAAAAAGAGGAGGTTTTCATGACCATTTTGTGGATATTTGCAACATGAACACTACAAGTAGCTGCTCATTAAGGCAGTCACGAAGTCCACAATCAGTATTTGACTATCAAATCTATGATACTTGTAAAATCATAAACTGCAAAAAATGTTTGTGAGCAGAAATATGTAAGTAATAACTGCAGGATAGCCATTATACTTAGAAATATATCTTGGAACTCTACACATTAACTTCTGAAAAGATACGAAAATTCATTGTAGCTATCAAGGTAATACTGTCATACAACAAGGAGTGCTTGTATGACAAAACAGAAGTTTTTTCCCCAGTTTGGAAGCCATCTTTGGGTTCAGCAGGTACAGATTAAAGCCATGTCAATAGTTACAAAAAAATAAATAATTGGGTTGTATGTCCTTACTGTGGCTTATAGTCTTAACTAGTAGATCCTACCTGAAAAAAAAAAAAGTTCATTTTCAGTGGCACAAAGCAGAAAACTTCCTTTCTAGCAAAATTTCTGCTATATGAAGCACCATTCTCTGTCATAAGATCTCGATTCTTCTTTCACCTCTGCATGAACAGATATTTGAGCCCAGCCCGATCAAGGTACATGGGAAAAGTAGGCAGGTAAGTATTTTAGCTGAGGATAGAAAGAACAGCTTTACTAGAATATGAGCCCATTTTCATCTCTCACTGCTGTTGCTGGTGAATGCAAATGGACTGAGAAGGGAGGAAGTAGTAGCCACTGCAGAAGAGGAAGACAAAGGTATTTTTTAGCAGGAAGAACTTACTCTTTCCAGTTGCAAATGGAAAAAAAAGTAAAATAACCCTGTATATCTAAACAGTACCCCTTCCTTTTTCATCCTGTACAGTAGAGCCTGGCTTTGGCGTTGTCCCCTGTACTCCTAATAGCTTTTATCAACTAGTCTTAGTAGTACTCTGCTTAGTAATAGAGTATTGGTACTCTTAGTAGCTGATAAAAGAGAATATGAAGCAGCAGCTGCCCTTGGGCAGGGGAGAAGTATGGTTCTAGTGTTTGTTGTCGCTGAGGGATGAGAAAGGCTGAGTCCTGCGGTGGGGAAGGGTGAGGAGGCAGGCTGTAGAAGTCCCGTACACCAAGACTGAGCAGAAAAGTGAAGGAGATCCTAAGGGAAGAAAAGGCAATTGGACTAAGGTTTTCAGAGAGATGTTGCCACTTTACTTCAAGCTTCCTAGTGCTTCCCACAACCACCAGAACAGTGATCTTGCCCGCAGCACTGCTTCCCTCTGCAACCCAGCCCAGCCTCCTTGGATACAAGCATCTTCTAAAGATTTGCAAACCAGAAGCCAGAAGTCAGTTGGGTGCCACTGGAGGTTTTGCTTGCCATGGAGCACAGTTTGTAACAATAAGAAAGAGAGAAAGATGAAGGTGCATAAAGCACACCTCAGCTTCCAGTGAGCACAGGCAGAAGTTGACCAGCAAAGGGAATCCTGGACAGGCCGCAGAAGAGGAGTTGCCTTCAGGCCATGCACACAGATCTCAACCACACTGCCAAGTGGGTAGCAGGAGGTCAGCAGCAGCTCAGGCAGCTGTAGTCTGGTGCCTGAGCAGAGCTAACAAGCTGTACTCACTCTTGGACTTTACTCATTCTTGGAAATAATCATGTCAGTGCAGAGCTAAAACATGTGGACAACTTGCACTGTAGCCATACGAGGGCTGCGCTATGTGAGTCAGACACTGTGGGTGCTTCATTGCTCTCACAGAGGGAAGAAGGGAGATTCCCACCTTCAGTCATCCCCAGCAAGCCCAATGTGGCAAGAGAACACCTCTGGAGGGTAAAGTGGATGTCAAGGAAAGATGTTGCCAGATTTTTAATTGACAACCAGCAGCTAATCCCTGTGACTGGACAGGGTAATGTAAATGGCTGTAGATTGGCAGTATGAAAGCAGAAGGAAAATACTATTGCCTTCAGAAACTGAAGTGAAGAAGTTGTACTCAGTACTCATGAAGGTTTCCAGCAAACACTCTGAGTCCTGACATTCAAAGATTCAAAGATGGGTGATGGCTGGTCTGAACAAAAGGAAAATTGTGCTGGGAAATCTCAAAAGGATATAAAACAGCTTCTCAGTTCATCATGTAATTTCTCCTATCCAACTGATGGCAATATTATGACAATAATTGCATGTCTGTTTGACAACCGTACACTGCCAGTCTTTTTAATGGACCTCTGTGTTTTCAAAATATCCCTAAATGACACAGTTTTTAATGAGCTACACAGCTGCAGACTGGTTACTAATTTACGATAGAAACAGTGCTATCACGCTCTTCTTGCCTCTCAGTAGTATTGTAACATGAGTTTGAGGTAACCACTTCAAAATAATGATCATTCCAAAATATTTTCAACTGAGATCTGGTGGGTTTTGTCCCATCAAATCCTGACTTCTATCTATTTTCAGTTTTGCTGGTAAACAAGCAGAATTGCAGCTATGAATAAGGATTTTATTTTTTATTTCACGTCTGATGTATACCTCTACAGATAGCATAAAAAATGCGCATGAGTCCAATGTTATTAAAAGAGAGAAGCTGTTGTTATTAAAGACATTACTTTCAAAGATACAGTTGTCTAATTCTTCCTTATTTTGATACTTGTGGGAAAAAATGAATTTAATAAAAAACATGAAAACCCTAAATACAGCTTGTATTCAGATTACTTGTAAGATCAAAATAGTTCTGATTTTCCCAGTCATATTAAGACTGTTCTCAAGGGTGAGAGGGTGCAAAATATTACTGGCCTTTCAGTATCAGTTGTCTGATACATTTATTTCACTGCTGAACTATAAAAGCAATTTTAGGAAATTAGGGGATAGTAAATGTTTGTAAGCCTTCCCAGCCATTTTGAAGAAGAATGATGATATACTTTTCCTCAGAGCAAGCACCCCGGGAATTCTGACCCTAGGACTGTTGCCTCTTTTTAGTTTTTAAGACTGAAAAACAAGACCAAAATTCCTTCTAGACACAGCATTCTTTCAGTGCACTGCCAAAAATTAACCATTAGTACATAAAGCTTATGGCTGCGCTACAACAAAAATTAAAATCTAGCTCTTGACACACAACACTTTTAATTCTCATTAATATATGTAGAACTCCAGAAGAAGTCCTGGCACAGTTTTTTGTGAAGCTATATTTTAAGACATAGACAAAAATAAACCTAATTCTCCTAACGTTTCAGCTATTAAATACTTCAGCAGGCATAGGAGACTGAATACCATATAACTAATTTTCACAAATCTCACAGTTTCAGCTATAATATATTCCAGTCTGTTAAGCATTCTTACACTGAAGGTGGTTGGTATCTGCCAGCAAGACTATCCTTGATCTATGGGCAATTACAAACTTCTCTAAAACTAAATGATGTGTTAACTAACTGGAGAAGTAATTAAGCCTTCTTTGTAAAAAAGGCGAGCTGGAACAAAACAATCCATTGTTCAGTCACTGGACCACATGGGAAAGCCTGAACAAATGCTAATTAACCCAGAGAAAATAGGCTTCATAGTTTACCTGGTTGATTGAGATGAATTTTAGAAGCTGATAAAACCAGAAAGCTTATGTCCTCAGCTATGAGCTGATCTGGATTAACTGTTTGCCTCACAGCTCTGGGCCATCTTCATGCACTCTGAGATTATAGCCCTCTATTCTCCTCTATAAATATTTTTCTGAATGCTCTTTAGCCCAAATTCATTCCACTGAGCTGGATTAGGGACAAATCAAACTGATTGTCCGGAGAATGCTTTGATGAACAGCAGAGGGTAATAATTAGTTAACCCAAGTTAACAGCAGCCGAGAAAGTTTGAATTGATGCAAGTATTAAAGCAAAACCAGAGATTTACTAGCAACTGGGGGAGGTATAGGTAGAGATACTGCGATACTGGACAGACTGAAAAAGAACTTTGGACTTCTTACCAAGGAAACTGTTTAAAAGTGCCAAAACTGTGACTTCCCTATGCAAATCAAAATGAAAGAAGTTTATCTGGCTACCATCCTTGACTTCTCCTAAGAAAGCAATTTAGCAAGGTTCTCCCCAGTTCCGCTCAACTGCCTGGTTACTCTGCCTAACAGGCAACAGCAGTGTTGAACTTTCAGGTAGAGAAGCTCTCATTTCATTCCTGGGTATTACATTTTTGCTTCTTGAACTACATAATTCACATTCTTCATGTGGGCTCACCTTTAAAAAGGCTTAAAAATACCTGTACTTAAATATTTGGGAGGACATTTGCCTAATGGTTTCAAAAAAAAAAAAGTGTGCCTAAAAGTATTTTACAAGCTTTTACTGATAAGGCAGAGATTAAACACCTTGTCCTACTTTGAATTATAGCCATCTCTAAAGTAAAGATAGCAAATATTAACAGCCCACAATGGCTTGGAGCAGGAAGTGAAAAAATAGCTGCTAAGAACTGCAAAAGGGATCACGCTGACCGAAATGTTACTGAAACCTGTAGCCTATTTTTTTTTCTGAGGATATTTAACACTGCCAGCTTGTAAATCAATAGAAGGGGGAAGGAAGCTAAGTAACTCAAAAAAGGCACTTAATTGATATGGATTTCAAAGTGCACCTCATAGAAGTAGGCTTATACATTTTCTGTCTTTGGAAGGGACTACAAAAGAGAAACAACAGGAATATCAAAAAGGCTGCTTAAAAATCTGATTTAATGAAAAAAGAGAAAGTATCATAATATGGAGAAATGAATGACTATTTATTACACTTCATTGGTCCACTTTTGCAAAATTTAAGCATTAAAAAATCTCTTAAGATGTGTAACCCTTTAAAAAGTACCTGAAGATTCTGAAATTTTCTTATCATTAAAGTATCCTGTTAAAGGGCTGACCCTGTAAGGACTTCCTAGATATTCATGATAGTTGTGCCGAGCCTTGTTTCAAAATTAATAAAACAAGGACTGCACCAACAGAAAAGGAATTTTATTTGTAAGTGACACACATTTGGAAAACATTTTTTACAGTTTCATTTGCCTCTCATTTTCTTCAATGAATATTAAATTCTAAGATGAAGGCTGAGTACTCCAAAAGAATGGTGTGGATTTATTCTTGTCAAGATTTTTAGCATTTGTTTTAATCACAGAAATGTTGTTTCCTAGCCATTTTAATGGAGAATTTTCAGTTTAGCAGCAACCATTTATGAATGGCCTTGTAATACCATACATTACAACACAGGCATTCAGATAAATATAAATGGAAATTCCTTTTAGTTAAACTGATACTGCAATTTTAGCAATCATGCCTTCTCATTTGCCTCTGGGGTTTGTCTGTTCCAGTCTAAAGATCTCTGTACTCCTATTTTAGTTTGAACTCCTCTACTCCAAATTAGGATGTGTCCTTTGAGCCTAAGAATATGGTAGCTTTTTATCCCATATGTGACTATCTCAGCAGAGGCTGGAGTGATTTATGAAAGGCCAGATCTCTTTCTTTCACTGAGGTCAATGTCAGAAATCTGATTGACCTCAGTAGAAGGTCAGCAGAAAAATGTCATAGAATTTGAGATCCAAAGGGATTGTTCTCATGCAGACAGTCTTGCCTAGCCAAACTTTATTTCACAAACAACTCCTGTATAAAGTGCACAGGCGTATGAAGATAGCAAATTCTTTAAAATAATGGTAATACAATTGCCAGACGAAAGATAGCTACATCTTTTAAATGACACACCTGTTAAAAGTATTTGTTTATTATCACTAAATTAGCAAGCAAAGGCATTTAAGGATCTAGTGTCCAACACTGTTGAATGCATTGCTCTTCTATACCCCTTTTATTTACTGTTCAACAGTGAGCAGGTACATGTAGGCAACTCCATGTAACTCAGCAGTAAAAAGCAAAAGCTGCAGGCAGAATAAATTAAGTAAAAATCTCAAAAGATACTTCAGGAATGCTAAAGAGCACAACCAGTAATCATAAATTCTTTGTAAACAAGAGGTCACCTACAGGCAGCTAAATGAAAGGCACACATATGTGTCTGGATGCCTGTGGCTATTTTCTATTCCTGTTATTTAAAATCAATGTGTCTTCCAAAATTGTTTTGAGTAGAGAAACCCCATCAGTAACCATAAGTTTCAATAAATTATGGTGCAAGCTGAACAACCTAGATCAATGACACTTCTTCTCATGATTATTTGCTAAACATAAATTCCAAATCAACTTAAATGTGCAGATAGTGCTAAGCACTTCATACTTGGCCCTTGACTGTGAAGTAAGTGTCAGAAGGAAATCCAGTAGGATTTTCCTCCATTTTAGTGAGCTCTATTATTCAGCAACAGTAGTGATATATGCAGGTAAAGATGAGGCACAGGCAAGAGGAAGAAATCCTGCAAAACCTAGGGGACTGTTAATGATGCAAAAATACTGACAAAACAAGCCAAATCAACACTACCGTATTACCCAGGGAAAAGAAAGGAAAAAATATTAGTAAAAAGGAATTGTTACTGGCTAGCAACTACAACTGACTTTGCAGCATGCATTTTTAAAAACAATCACTACTTAGGAAACAAAACACGTATTGCTAGTGGTGCCACAGATTCTGGTTCTCATCTTGAGCAGTTGTCTTTGTTTTATTTAATTTGGAGGCTCCAACGACTTTAAAAGATAGACAAATTATATCACTCCTTTCCACATCCACATCCGCATCCACATTTTGACAAGAGTGAGGTCAAAAGGGTCCTCAGATCCTGACACCATTCTCAACTCAGCCTTTTCATTGTAGTCATACTATATAAAAACCCTTAGTGAACTGCTCTGATGGACATGGTGCTGCACTGGATCCACATGTTCTCAGCTGACTAGGGTTGAGAAAGACATAGATACTAAGAGTACTAACTCTGTTGCTTTTGAGGACCCTACAATCCACTTGCCTTGCCCTTGGAATGGCTGCTCAGTAACCTGCACTAGCACTGTGACCCCTCCACATTACACCTCCCCTGCTGAACTACAGCATAGTTTACATACAGATTTCATCCACATTTCATTTACACTTGTAAATACCTCACAGCAGTCTTAAATATCCTTGATTGTGCCTTTCTTACAAGTTTGTATCTCTCTAATTCATTCCAACACCCTTTTGGATTTAATTTGGTTTTTTTTTTCAGAGCTCCTTCTCTCTGTGGTTGAATGATGTTATATAAGGAAAGGGAAAGGAAAGGATAATATATATATATTACTGCAAGCTAACTGTAGCTAACTAAAGACGGGTCAAATTTTGACAAGATTTCATGCTCAAAAATGTCTGAAAAATAAAAATTTTGTTTCAGTGCTTTCAAAACAAAAGATCTTGATTTTGTTTGTGTAGTTCCCCCACCTGAAGGGTCAAAATTAGGCTGCAGAAGGTTGTGAAAAATGCTGTCCTTTCATAAAGTGTGGAATTAGGAAGGGAAGTAGTATTTTTAACATTCATTAGAGTGTGTAAAGAATTATGATTTATTCAATATTCTCATCTTGCTTTTGAACATCTAGTGTTGACTTCTTTCTACTCCAGACTTTCCAGACAATAAAACCCCACTGCACCTGTGGCAGAATATAGCAAGAAGCTTCAACAAAAACTTTACAGGAAATCATTGGGAAAAAAACCCTCAACAACCCAAAAACCAATTATCCTTTTAGATGGAAGAAGTTAAAGGCAGTCATTAATTCAACTCCACTCCTTAAGTGAGTACACAAAAAGATACCGTTAAGTACACAAAAAGATACTTTTCTTAGAACTGAAATCAGTCACCAACAACATTTCAGCAACTAGCCTATACATAACTGCAGAGTTTGTCTACAACAGACTTTACAGCCATTAAGACAACCGCAGGAACATATTTCTACAGATATGTCAGTTTACTCAGAAATACCCCAGTAAATTGTAATGAAAACTTCTGTATCTGGATACCTTACAACATATTACCTCAACTACTATTTATTCATAATCTGGGATGAATTATATGCTTTCTCTTTGCCTGCGTGTGTCAACCAAGAGAATAATGAAATGTACCTAGCCAAGAACAAATTTTCAGCATTAATTGTAGAATAATACTCGTATTTCTACAATGAAAAAAATCTTTCAGGACTACACAAGAAAAAAGGGAACAGCAGTCTTTCAACTATCCTAAGCAAGAGATAGATAGATAGACTCAATAGACAGAGACAATCAACAGATAGACCTATACAATGAGCAAGGGCAATCCCACCGTGTTTATTTGTAATCTATTTGTGTAAAACTCAGTGAGGCCTACCTAAGCATTAAGTTATTACAATAAACAGCAATATGATCCTGGAAGATTCATTGCACAGGAAAAAAGGGTACAACATTTTGCTTGTAATGTCCTTGTCAGTCACCTGGGAGGACAGATTTCTTTTCTAGAATGCAAGTTTAAGCATGTCAAATACTAGCAAGCCTATGGACAAACTACAACCTTTCTAATTATGGAAGAGATGTTAAAAATGACAGCACAAAGAATGTTTCTGTATATTGGATTTCAGCTATCTTCTTTATCACTATCACCCGCATTTAAGATTCCTCCTTTTTTATTTTGTGAAGTAAAAAAAGAATTCTTTTATTTAAATATAAAAGTTTTGTTTGCCTTTTTTTTTTTTTTTTTTTTTTAAGAGTTCAGAGGAGAGCTCTCTAGTGGAAAATCAGCATGGTGCCTTTCTCTCCACAGGGGGGGTTGCCTGTGTCATCCTTGGCTTGTCTCTTCTTTGCTTCCTTCTGCAGGGTTTAGATCAACTAGCTTGTGGTAAGAGGTTAGAAAGAGAGCAAGCTGATTTATTGCTAGAAAGACAGTACACTCACCAATTCCAGCAACTAGATTTTTTATTTTGTTTTGTTCTTTAGTGGTTTTGTTTGATTTTTTCCAAGACTTTACAGGGTTGAGGGGAGGTTGACTGCATCTTTGTATTTTCAATTAGGCAATGTTGCAAATGGTGTTGGTTTTGAAAGCGTTATCCACAACTGGCTAGGAAACAGTTCCATTTGCTGTTTCTGAAAGAAAAAAACCACAAAGGTAGAAACACAAAAACCTTTGGTAACACATTCGATAACAACTGACAAGAGAAAATAAAAACCCGATTTCAATCCAGTTTGTAAAAAAAAAAAAAAATCCAGATTTTTGCATTCTCCAAAATAAAAGTAAAAATGTTTGTTTTAAGTAAAATAAAATATTACCAACAAAATCACAAATTTATTTAGGCTTAATTTATTACATAGTAGTATGTTTTGAAGTACTTCCATGGGACATTTTGTTGTTGTGGGAACTTCTTCTTGAACTTCTTTTTTAAAAAATACTGTGAACGTCATCTCATTGAAGTTGTACTATCATAGGTTCTTCCCATTAGCCATTTCTAGGATAAGCAAAAGACATCAGTTAAGGGTATATACTGCTGCCTTCAGACCTACAAAGAGGTGATTCTAGTTATTTTTCTGTTGTTTGAGCATCACTCCCCTCACTGCTGTGAGCCACCAAGCAGTAGGCTTGCCCTCAGTAAGTGAGCAGCTGTTCAATTCTGCCACAGCCAAGAAAAGCAAGGGAAGAAGTCCTTCCTTCACCAGATCCAATATCAACATGAAGTAAAAGAATGTTTTTCATGTCTATTACTAAAATACAGCAAAAAAAGTTATGCTGAACATTTTATATATGATCTCTGATAAGAAGGATTAGGAACACATCAAAGATAACATCAGCAAGGTGCAGCAGCCTCCCCACAGTGACCAATGCAAATGGCAGAAATATTCGTCTTACAGATGACATTTCAGTGGCAGCTTTCAGAAGACTCTGCTATTTCTTTGATTTCTTTGACACTTGGCTCATTAGGGCAGTTACCATTCCATGCTGGCTCCAACCAACAGGAGAGGAGGTGATTCTCCTATTTCCTACAAATGGACATGGATCCTCAGCTAACTTAGCCTGATTAGCTTTGAAAGACCCCTGAACATTTTGTCTAATACCCAGTAACAAGACGATAACTACATGACAAATATTACTCAGAATCCTAAGAACTTCTAGTTGTTCTATTTTCAGAAAAAGGCACTCCATAGGAAAAGCACATTAGTCTAAGTAAAATAAGCACCAACTTCTGCTTAAGTGAAAAGCAGAGGTTTGCTATGTATAAACTAGTTAACCTGTTTTCATTCTTGTACTTTCCATCTCCATCAAAAACAATGATGTCAAACTACATAAACAGATTTCCCTCATGAACCTGTTATACACAAGGTTACTGGTGAGTTATTTTACCATTATGGCCTATAGATGTTTTTGCTGAACTGGCTGAAGTTGCAAATTTATCTCAGATTCTGGGATAGCTGCTGCTTCATTTAGAATTTCAAACTGAATTCAGATTCTCTGGAGAAAACACTGCCTTCTGGTAACCAAACAAAAAGAGTATGCCAAGCATGGTGCAGAGCTGAGCCATGAAGGATGAGGTATTCATTAAAAACTGTGGCTGAAATATCCTGTCCAACTTCTGGATTAATGTCTGAGGGCTGACAGCATTTGAACCATATCTCTTCAAGAGTATGCAGCAGGCTTACAACACTACAGCTGTCTCAGATTCCTCGGTTGAGTCCCAAGGAGCAATAGCAGCCAACAGACATGACTCCCAGCTCTTAGGCAAGTCTCAGTATTATCTCCTTACAAAATGAATGAATAAATAAATAAATGAAAAGGACACTGATAGAACTAGGAGTCTTCTCAGTGTTAGCTCCTCTTTCTCTCCCTTGAGAAATGAAAGTAAAGAAGCCATGCATCAGTTTAGGATAGTGCATTGCAAGCTCTAGGGAACAATTTAGCCCAAGAATTTGGAACTAACAAAATAGAGGAAAATGAGATTTTGGAAAGCAGCTAGGAGGATGATGATGAGGAAAATAACAGCTGACACTCTAACTTAGCTAGAATCTCTCTCACATATGGTAGTTTGGCATCAGTGATGTTACAGTCAATTGTCAGGTGAAGGGAGGATTAAATGGTCATGGCATTCTTTCTCCAGCAACAATCAAAAAGAGGTAGGAAAGCAAAAGCTGGCCAAGAGAAAAAGTAGATCAGTCAGGGATACTGAAAAATAAGACAAGTAAATGGAGAAAAATTAAGGAGAGAATGCACTGTATAAAGCTGGGAAAAGTAAGAAAGGAAAATAATACGGAAGGACAGAAACAGAACAAAGAAATTAAGACATTGAAAAAGATAAAATATTCAAGAAATAAACATAAAGGACAAGGAAGATGAAACAAGAAACAAACAAATAAAAAAATAAAAAGGAGAAGAAATACTTCAAAATTCAACAATTGTGTAATATTGAAATATCAAAACGTTGTTTTAGACAGAAACCAATAATGAACAGCTCCACATTTATGATGATGACCACCTATTTGAATATATGTATCACCCTGGAGCATGACCAAATCAAATCCAACTAAATCACTCTTCTGCTTTGCATTTAGGAGTCAGAAATATAAAATAAATTTAGAAATTCAGTCTTTAAAAACGCTTTCTTGATAAAGTCTGATAGGCAACTGGCCTACAGTAGATAAATATGTTAATAAGAAGAAAACACAGGCAACTAAGAAGCTTTTGAATCTGAAAAATCAAAAGCAGGATTAATTTAAAGCAGAGGTTAGTTGCATATAGTTGCATATTTTCATAGTCATTAATTATTAAAAAAAAGACCAATGAGGAAAGCATCTTCACCTTAACCCTGTATGTCTTTCTACAAAAAAGATAAATAGCTCAGATCAACTGCAGATTAATGCAGGAGCAACTCAGTACGACTAAATGGTCTGCCTATGCAGAGATCAGTCCCTTTTAGCCATGAACAACAGCATGTAATCTATTAATAAATTTTAATAGTTAATTTTTTTTCTTTATATAGGTAGGACATAGACCTTAAGGCCATACACAAGGACAATGCAAATTATGTACAGGAACTATTTTATTCATTCTTAGAATTATGGAAGCCCATTGATCCAGTATTCAGGATAAATATTGCTCCATCCTTGAAACTTACACAGGAAAGTGCAAGTTTACATATATGTACACTAAATATACTTGTATCCATACCGAATTTCTCAGTCATTGCTTTCAATGTGCCAATCCAAACCATGAAGAAATATTTTTTTAAAAAAAATCTTGTGAGTTAGATGTTAGATCTATCAATTGAGCAAGATTATTCTTCATATTTTCAATAATGAGAGAGGTTGTCACTATTTTATTCCTTAGGAGATGCAATCTTAAGTCCACAACCTCAGCCTCCTTTTGCACATATGTATTTCTGCCAAGGCCTCAATCAACTCTACAGGAAATCCCTAAAATAAGAAACGTAATTGCATGGAACAAAGAGTCAGATCAGGTCTAGCACTGTGTTTCTACAACATTTTCTGATCTGCACTCTTGGGGTCTAAAGATGGCTGAAGAAGACCATAAGACATGACTAACAAAATGAAACTTGCAGATGCTATACAGCAATCCATGTTTCTGATAGCATTAGAAAAGATATTAAAAAAAAATTTTTTTGGGAAAAGATCCAGCGATCTGTAAATCACAAGAGATAGAAAGCCACTGACCTGTCAGAGATATTCGTAACTTTGCTATGAGAAACATGAATGTTCTTTTGTGACATGGCCAAATATTTTACATACATCTGTCTGCATTTTTTTTTGTTTTTTCCTGCCACAGGATAAATCCCTGGCTCAATTCTCACTCCTTCCACCCTGCCATCTGAAAAGCTCTTTCCAAGAGTACACCCAGTCCCTTACACAGACAGAGTATTCACCATCCCCTCTAAACATCACCCTTCCCCTCTCTCTGCAGTCAAACCTTTATAAAAGAAATATTATTGATATAGAAACTGCAAGGAATTGCAGACAAAGCCAGATTAACTATATACACATCAGTAGCAGAAATGTGGGAAATTGTGTTTCACTAAACCCCAGATACAAATATTCTGTCCAGACGTACACATATGTACATCTCATTTTCATTCACCATGGGATGGTGTTTATGAGAGAAGACTTATAACTAGAGGTAAAAATCTATTTGACAGAGAAAAGGAAGAACATACCCATATACTGATTTATCAGACGTGGGAAGAAAGCTTTGCATTTATTTAAAGAGGATCAATGGTATTTTCCTGTGAAAAACAAAATAACTGTTGACATAACAGGTCTAAAAGCATGCAAGAATTCCATGTGCCAGTCTATAGTTTTGACAATATATACTAGAAACATGGTATATATTTTTTTAGAAAGCGGAAAAGCATAACCCATATGATTTCAGACTCTTAAGGTTTTTATGTATATACACATTACTAGAGTGAGTATATATGAAAGCTAGAAAGAGTTTTTTGATTTTTGCCACTGGACTTATGCCCTTTTCTAACCATTAGAAAGGGCCTGCCAAATTTTGATAGGGAGGGGAGAGGCAGACAACCTGTGCTTTGCCTGTATGCTGAGGGATTCCTGTCTTCTGAAGCATCTAATGCTGGTAGCTATCTAAAATGGGCCATTCACACATATTTGGTCCAGTATGGCAACTCCTAAGCACAGAAATAGAAATAAATATTTATAGATGTATGCAGTTATAAGGGGAGAAGAAGCAAGCAGTTTAGCAGCCTACAGAACTGAGATTATTCATGGGCAGATTGGCTATATTTGAATGGAGAACAAGGAAGGATCAGGAAAAGAAAGAAGAGGGAAAATTGAACTGACTGTAGAGTGATACAGAGAGCTGATTATGCATATAAATAGTCTCCAGAACAGACAGCCCTTTCAAATTTTAATAAGACCAAATTCATATTTTTCCAAAGTAAAATGAAAGTTACTGCTGAGTTCATGCTTTTGATGTGTAGAAACAACAAAAACATGCTCCAGAACACAAAGTACTCTAATGAAAATAGTATCATCACAATACTTTTCCTCAGTATAATGTTCTCAAATATTTTACTGTATTATTTAAATGCTCATGAAAGTAAAAACTGGAACAGACACAATAATTTTACTGAAATGACTAACAGAGTCAGCTCTCAGAGTTGCCTGAAAAGTCCACTATGGGACTAGCAAACTGGATTCACTGAGATCGCAAGGGCTGCAATGACATGTTTTCATTTTCTTCAAATAAAACCCTATGACATGTTTCACAAGGTTTCTATATAAAAGGAAGTAATGTCTCCACTTTAATGAAAACTATTGATTTCTTGAAAAGTACCGATTACAAGTGCAGAAATGGATTAATCAGAAATTTTGTCATGACTGAAAAGTAGAATATATTTCAGGCAATGTTCCTATTCTGTTGTTACACGGAATGTCTTTGGAAAGGTATAATAACTACTTCAGATTACACAGGTATGTCTCTTGTTTTTGGAGGGCTGGTCTTGTAAAGACTTATCTCACTGGTAAGCAGGGAGAATGAAAAGACTCAAATATTTGTAACACAAGGAAGATTAGTCACTGGAATGTTTTAAGGTCTTAAAATTTATGGAAATATTAATTCAGAGAGCACAGTGCGGAGTTTTCAACCCTTCTCAATTGGGCCCAGTTTTTAAGCTCAAATTGTGGATAAACCAGCCAAGAATATGTGTTTTAGTAAACCGTGATGCACCCAGGGTGTCTCAGATGTTACTGCTATACATCATGTCTACCTCTGGGTTCACTGCACTGGCAGAGGTGGAGCCCAGAGCTTCTCAATCAAAGAGCACAACTAGCTAACATCCATTAACTGTTGGATTTATTTAACGGCTTAGGACATGTCATTATGTCATGCTAACCCCATCCACTGGTCAGTCTATACACCAACTCATTAATTGCTGTGGAAAGAATGATCTCATAAGGGTTGTGGCATTATTTGGAGGTTTTGCTTGGTTTGGGGTTTGTTACACAGTTATCTGGGTGAACAAGCTGGCAAACATGTATTGTACCTCTTTGAAATTACTGCAAATTCATCTCTATAATTTATAGGACTTTATTTCCTTCTGATGAAATGTAACAGCCACCAGCTACTTTTACTCCTACCTGTATTAACCTCATGAATCTTCCTAATAGACCTATCTCTTCACACTATGCTCAAAACTGAAAATGATGTGTACACTACATTTAATCAACCAGGTGGCTCAGGGAGCAAATAACTAAGCCAAACTTAGGAAAACTGCAGAAAAATCATGCACTGAAAATTGTAAAGAAAGAATTCCCAAAAGCTATTCTGTGACAAAACATGCAGGAAAATACAAGACATCACACAAGTTTCTATTGTAGCTGTTTATAATGAAAAAGTTGTGGAATCAGTGTTTAACATTAAAAATACTTTACTGGAAAAAAATCAGAAGACCCTTGCAACTTTAACTCTTGACGACTCAGTATTTAATGTCAGACCCAGTATATATTCTTTAATTAAGAAATTTGTAATATTATCATGTACTGCCTTCCGTTGTTGAATTTGCAGAATCATAAACTTCTATGTCCTAGATGAAAGGACAGTGGTGTCAATATACCTTGGCCCAGACGTTTATAGGAAGTAAAACCAGGTCCAGACTCAAATCATCCCCAGAAGGCGACTATTTAAAATCCAAACCTGAACCTCTATTTTAAATATATATGGCTAGGATGTACTGATAGAAGATTGAGAAAGTTATGCAGAAGAAACTGGGGGAGGAGACGCATGAAGAAGCAGCAGCTATCAAGTTTTGTATCAAATCTAAGTAATCGTACGCCTGAATTAGTAATGATTGGTAAGCCCAGTAACGTGCACATAGAACCTTAATATAATTAATATTTTGTTTCCTCATCTGATATCCTGCTCCTTCTGAAGCAGGAGCCAGCTTGCCAAGATGTCACTAAGAATTGCATAGCTGTGAAGGGACCCAAAATTTGCCAATACCCTGAGGTGGGTCTGTCAGCACCTATTTCTCAGAGCAAGTGCACCCAGAGCCATGTTGTGCTTTGCAAGCTCTAGAGCCAGGCTGCATCACAACATGAACAAGAATAAACTTGCTAAAACAGAGAAAGCTCAGTATGAGTCAGAATTCAAATAGAAATGTTTTATAAATGAGTCCCTCCCTGTCCACTGTGTCCTTGTAGTGAGATCCTTTGGCTCTAGGCCTGATCTTAGTTCAATAACTCAGTTGCTTTTTGGATGAGACTGAGATTTGCACAGTACTGAAGTTTGCACAGTCCCCTCTGGGTCTCTTGGGGGAAAAAAATCTCATGACCCCTGGGGCTTGGCTTTTTCTGTTCCCTACTTTTCCCAGACGTCTTCCACTGTCAGCGCTGCTGCAGGCTCCTGGTTCTTTGTTGTCTTTCACATGCTCTGCCTGCCCGGCTTGACTCTCAGCAAAGGTGCCCCTCAGCTATATACATTTGCTCCCTTTGGAGGGTCAGTCTTCCCTTTCCTCCAGAAGGCTCCACACAATCCACTATGCAGCTGCCAGGGCAAGAAACCCTCAGACTACCTCCCAGACAATTAAGCACAGCCTCTGGTTAGAAACAAGCATTCTTTGACAAAATAAAAAGCAAAGATATAAAACGAACAGCATCCATCACAAACCTAATGATCTTCCATCACCTGAACGGCCCCTTTGAATCTGTGCTATCTCTGCTGAAGTCCTGAGCACGTAACTTTAAACGACGGCAAAGGCATTTGTCCTGCACTTTGTCCTCTCCATTTCTACCTTGTCCACCAGGGCATTTGGTAGATGCCACAGCTTTCTTAATGCCCTCCCTTTAGCAGCAGTGTTCCTGCTGGCCATATATTTAACCTGCTGCCAGAGAGCTTATGTGAGCCTCTTTGGACAACAACAGTTCAGTAGATGAAAAGCAACAGGAATGTCCCTACAGCAACTGCGAAACATAGCACAAGGTTATCACCCTAGCTGTTTGCTTTGGCAGCCACTTCTCAGTCTGATCTTTACTATGCATTTTAATTATGGGTTTGTACTTTAGTCCTTTCTTAGTTCAGCAAGAAGCACCAACCTTTTCTTCAGTTTTAATAAAAAGCTATCAGAATGGGCAGACCTGAGTGCCCCTACTCTGATGACACTCCCCCTTCAGAACATCTCCAGAGCTGCTTTTCATTTGTTGAGTAACTGACTTACAGATCTTACCAGTCAATACCTGTGCAGAAGCACATCAGGCTTCTGAAGAGCAGATATTTAATGCACATTGACACTTAGGGCACTTTTCAGTCTCATGAAGTTGTTATCAAATAAAACAGTACATGCTCACATGGTACGCAGGGAAAGCAGTGGTATGAATGCCAGGAACACAAATGCATGGACTGCATTTTTAAGAAGTTATGAATTTTGGCTCTGCTGTATTTGCCCAGCTCTCCAGCAATCTTTAAACATAAGCACAGTTGACTGAGTGTCTCCTGTAGCAAGCACTGAGAATCCCAAGCAGCCATTTTGGTCTCCTGTCTGAAGCTTTTACAGAAATGCCACACATTTTTAATGCGGCAAAAGACCAATTTCCTCTGCCGGGAGTTCAGTAATATTCTGTGTTCTGTGCTCTTCTTTCTTACACACCGTTGCTTCAGGTTTTATTTTTTAATGTCAAAAACTAATTGTTGAAATAGTTTGTTTAGAAAAACATATTTTTGAAAAATGGTTAATCCTGCTTATCTGCATCTGTTAGCTACTATCAAGTAAACTATTAAGGCTATGCATCTCAGACCACACCTCTGTCAAAGTGCAGCGTAATTCTTTCTCATTAATAAAAGGCAATGATATAGTCATGTTCAGAAGACTAAAGCACACACAGGTTAAGATGTCTGCAATACCAGCCTTTGTTTAAGTACATCCAAGAAAGGAAATCAATATTTCTCAGGAGAGCATTTTGTTGGTACAGCTGCTGTTGCTAAGATTGGCTCAGTGTTGTGCTCTCATTAATAGAGTCTAATGGCAACCATAAGATTGAGAACGTGCAGACAGACATAATGAATTTATACTAAAAACACAACAATGTAGAAATTCTAATTGCTTTGGCCTGATTGGGTACTTTATATCTTGAAAAGATCATGTTTATAAATTAGAGTTTAATGATATTTATGAATCACAAAATTAAGTCCTTCCTTGTAGCAATCATTAGCATGAAAGCAATTGCTGCTGCAGTTCATCCTTTAAGAGCTTCAGCACAAAGAAACTGGCATGCTCGAAAGCAGTTTTGCATTTTAGAGAAAATTGTTACTATTGCAAAGAAAATGTAAGGGTTTAGTTACACAAGCTTTTTTGCTGGCATTAAAATAACTCTTTGAAACCCACATCTCTCAGAGGAAGATATATGCATTGTGTCCTACCATTCTGTGAAAGAAAAAATCCCTTTGTATCAAGCATTATCAGACCTCCTCACTCTCTCTCTAAACACACGCACTGTCCTGGATGTCATTTGTCATTCAGCTGTTAGTTGCTCCGTTGGTGCTCTGGAAGCCTGAGAGATGCAGGCAAGAAACATGAAAAAAGCTACTGGAAAAAAATATTTAAAGTCGATGCCATAGGGAGCTTGAGCAGAAAACAAAATAAAAAAAGAATTGAAGACACAAATGACATCCAGGGAGCACAGAGCTGACAGCCTCAAAAGGATTACTGATCAAACACAGGTTACAACCCTGAGAAAGAACCCTGGAGGTGAAATTTGACATCTCCTTCTGCAAAATGGCTACATCTTGAATTAAGGAAACATTTGTAATGAGTCCAGGTGATTAATTACAGGCTCACAATGAGATTTGCACAAGCATCAAGCTTACATGCAAGCATAATTTACAAGCTGTACATATACAGACTGAAACCCTTCCTGCCCCGTCCTTTCTTCATTAGCAGTGTCTGAAGCAGCCTGTGCTCTGTGAGATGTAACACTGGGCACACTCCGCCTCCACTGGCCCCAGAGCCTGGTTTGTCCTTACTGCCTGGACTTCAACATCCTATAGTTTACACTAACAGGGGTTACACAATCTTTACTACATCCTGCCTCCAATGCAAGGCTTCACAGCATCTTATACACATGTACCCACTGCCCTGTACAGGGAGGGAACTAAAACTCTAAAGGGAAGCTACAGAAAGACAGCACGCTGAGCAGGCAGTCAATGGGGCTGTTAAGGATGGGTGCATTTCTTACATCCCATGTCTTTTTACAAAATAGACATTTTATTTTGAACTGTAGAGAAGTATCTTTGAGGATCTCCTCTGGGTTTCATAGCCTCGAGGCTCCTTTGGAACAGATGCCTCAGACCTTCCCTTTAAAATGGGAAGTGAAAAGTGATCAGATCTTTACTAGATGACTGAAAAAGGCTATTTCACCCATGCATACACTTCTCATATGGTAAATGGGTGCTTGGAGAACACACATGGATAGATACGCATTTAGCTTAAATGCACTATCCTTTGTAAATAATTAGAAATTGATGTCTTGAATCACTCTTATGTGTACACACACACTCCTCCATTGTTTAACTACTCCTGTACTAACAATGCCATGAAAAGGCTGGTTGTTTCAGCTGATGAGACAGGGAACAACCACACCAGAAAGCACCTTAGTCTAATATATAGAAGATACTAGCTTTCTGTATTCTTATTCTGACACCTCAGTATTCACATTTTTCTGGATGGCAATTATGTGGAAAGAAAATTGATTCATTATTGTCTTAAGCTGAACAATACTCAGGTTGTGCAAAATCAGGAATCCAGCAAACAAACCCACCCCCTGACCCCCCACCCCAACGTTAGTTTAAATGGTATTTGAGCACCTTATCACTCCTAATAAAGGGGATCTGGACAGATGGTCTATTTTACTCTGTGTCTGTTAAGGTACAGCAAGGGGCAGGATGCTGGGGAACCAGGCTGGGACGCAGCTAGACAGGTCCACAGCAATGAGCCAGGTCCAAGGCCAAGCCGGGAAGCCAGCCTCAGGCTGGAGGCTGGCTCAGTGGGGCCCATGGCCGGGCAGAGCAGGTCTGCAGGGAGCTGGAGACCAGCCCTGCTACATCATTGCTGGGGCAGAGGCTGACAGTCCTGGGCAGCTGACATGGGGTCCTGGGCCATGGGCAGTTGGGGGAAGCCCCAGAGAGTGGGCAAGGATGGTCAGAGCTGGTGGTGTCCTCAGAGCTGTGGCAGTAACAATCTTTTGTGAGGATTTCTGAGAAGACCTAGGAAAGGTGCGTCTGCAAACAGGGCAAGAGCAGTCGTCATGCCAT
Source organism: Ibycter americanus (assembly GCA_035590275.1). NCBI lineage: Eukaryota > Metazoa > Chordata > Aves > Falconiformes > Falconidae > Ibycter > Ibycter americanus. The sequence goes on from JAVJGI010000040.1 coordinate 9,832,702, forward strand.
GATAGCACTTAGGCACGTGGCCTGACATGTGGCTCAGGAAGAGCTGGGCTGCCAGGCAGTGACTCAGTCAAGCTGTTCCTCAGCAAGCCTCGCAAAGCCTATCCTTCAGACCTCAGGTGTTTCTGGGTTCAGGTGACTCTTAAATAGAGTCCTGAGTAGTACCTCCTTTAGTCTACTGGTGTCAAAGGAGCAGCTGCGCTCCAGCTCAGAGACAAGCATGCTCACAGGTGACCACTTCTGGATGCCCATCTGGAAGCCTCAAGGACCTGGCTCTTGGTACTTGTACCTGGAGTCCTGTTTAATAACTTTATCAGTCCTTCCAGTCCCGTTTAGTATCTTTATCGACAATCTGGACAAGGGGATTCAGTGCACCCTCAGTAAGTTTGCGGACAGCACTGAGTTGGGCAGCAGTGTTGATCTGCTTGAGGACAGGAAGGCTCTGCAGAGGGATCTGGACAGGCTGGACAGATGGGCCAAGGCCAGTTGTATGAGGTTCAACATGGAGAAGTGCCGGGTCCTGCACTTGGGTCACAACAGCTCCAGGCAACGCTACAGGCTTGGGGAAGAGCAGCTGGAAAGCTGCCAGGAGGAAAAAGACCTGGGGGTGCTGGCTGATGGCCAGCTGAACATGAGCCAGCAGTGTGCCCAGGAGGCCAAGAAGGCCAACAGCACCCTGGCTTGTGTCAGAAACAGTGTGGCCAGCAGGACAGGGGAAGGGATTGTCCCCCGTACTTGGCACTGGTGAGGCCGCACCTCGAATACTGTGTTCAGTTTTGGGCCCCTCACTGCAAGAGGGACATTGAGGTGCTGGAGAGTGTCCAGGGAAGGGCAGTGAAGCTGGTGAAGGGTCTAGAGAACAATTCTTGTGAGGAGAAGCTGAGGGAATTGGGATGGTGTAGTCTGGAGAAGAAAAGACTCAGGGGAGATCTTATTGCTCTCTACAATTACCTGAAAGGAGGTTGTAGACAGGTGGGGGTCGGTCTCTTCTCCCACGTAACAAGCAACAGGACAAAAGAAAATGGCCTCAAGTTGCACCAGGAGAGGTTTAGATTGGATATTAGAAAAAAATTCCTTCACAGAAAGGGTGGTCAAGCATTGGAACAGGCTGCCCAGGGAAGTGGTTGAGTCATCATCCCTGGAGGTGTTCAAAAAACACTTAGATGTGGTGCTTAGGGACATGGTTTAGTGGGGACTTGGCAGTCCTGGGTTAATGGTTGGATTCAATGATCTTAAAGTTCATTTCCAACTTAAATGATTCTATGATTCTATCATTCTATGCAACCAGCAACAACAGAAGCTGTGATGCACATAAAATTAAGTGCAAATATGATTCAAACTCCTCTATAAGGACTGGAACATAGGTATTTTTCAGGTTGGCAGCTCAAATTGAAGGACACTTAGAGGTGAGTTTCCGTTGTCCATATGTACTTAATGCTCCTTAAAATATCTGAGACTTGAACTACAGGTCCAGACAGACATATATTTTGGTTTTTACCCTAATATGGATGACTTGGATAGCCTTGGTTTCCTCTAAATGCCTGTATTCAGGAAACAAAACCAAATCCTTGATATCCTCTCTCCTTTAGGAAGTTATCTCTAAAATGGAGATGACAAATTATTGCAAAGTTTTCTTATAAAAATTCATGTTTCTGAAGCTTTCAGATAGTTCAGTGTTTAAGGTAATAAATACTTACAAAGAATCTAACAATTTCTTCTTCAGTGCTTTAAAAAAAATTTGCCTCAGAGTAACACATTCAATGGAGAGAAAAATAAAATATTGCAGATCTACCCATTCAGCTTCTGGATTACAGGTCATACCTATCCCATTTACTCTATGAAACTAATGCACTTTTATTCTAAGTCAAATTATACTCTTTATTTTTAAGGTTTCACATTTCACACAGAATTTTTGTTAAGGAGTTTATTTTTCTGCCAAAAATATATCTTTTAACTTAAAAAGTAACATTATGAAGTTTGAATTCACTTTAAAGTGCTTTAAATAATATGTTCAAAAGGCTGTAAAATAACTTTTTTTTTTTTCACTCTTGCTGAGTGGCAGGAAACCATTCTTAGACTAAGATAAAGTCAGGTGTTTACAATAGCTCGGGAGTTTTCAATAGCTTGACGAGACTGGTACAAGCTGAAGAAAAAAAAAAAAAGCCTACACTATGGGGCCTTGAGCTGTCCCAAAATATTTTTTCCCCTGATCTTGGTGAAAATTCAGTTATTCGTTACTTATGTACTTCAAGAAGAGACTGGGTAAAGAACTAGTCTGAACACACAGATTGCTCCCAGTAGTTCACCAAACAGTAAGGCAAATGATTTTGATGTAGAAGAATAATGCTTTTTTGACTGGGTTTTTTTGAGCAAGCCTTACTGTTTAGAGAGAGTACTTTGGCCTAGCTGGCTCCCCTAAAAAATTATGAGTGTGCTCGGTTGCTTTCAGGCCCTTTCCATTTCACAACAGTGTAGCTGGAGACAGGCCATCTGCAGAGACGCTAATTCAATCTAGGCAAATGTTACAAAGCAGAGTGACAGAACTGTGGCTGAATTATGCTTTTTCAGAGGCAGAGCCTGATCAAGAGTGCTGAGGAGATATACCAACTGAATGCAATGCACTGGCCAGAGGCAGTAAGACTATGCAATTCAGGTTGCTGCCAGAAGTGCCTGAGGGATTTGGCTGAAAGGTGGCCTCAACTACACTGTTCAGAAAGAAAAAGGGATGTGGATCTTTTCAGCTCACACAGAGTATGTGTCGCTGGACTGGGCTAAAATAACTAAAAAAAAAAAAAAATTACAAAGTGTGAGTACACTTATTTAGAGGAAGAAATGTTTGTAAAGAGCAGAAGATGGAAGAGGCATGGGTAGAACAGCAAACTGAGCCAAAGAGTGGGCCAGGCTACTTCAGAACTGCAACTCACTTTTTCTTTTGAAGTCTGTTGCCATTGGGATAAAACAATGAGGAGAGACCCTATCTGTTTTTGGAGACCCCACAATGCTGTACTTACCCACATTGACTTTTCTACCACCACAGAAAATACTGCAACAATGACCAGAGACAAGTTAAATACATAAAGGCAGAGAGAACCCAGTTCATGCTCTGCAAGAAAAACTACAACATCTCCGCAAGGGTTTGGGAAATTAAATCTGTTAGATTGTGCTATGTAATCCAATAGCCAGAAACATGGATTTGCAAGGCGGAATTCACGGGAAGAATTTTACATCTGCTGCCAAAGAATCCCTGCAAAAGGCGGTTTCACAAAGACACACCAGAGTGTCTACTTATAAGATTAAAAAAAAAGAACTGTTCAGGTTTTTGAGAAGACTGCTTGCTATTTCAGCCTGCACAAATGAAACAAATTTACTAGTGAATCCTTATCTGAGCATGCTAGTCACAAGTGGTAACTAGCAACTACAAAAGAAAGATGTGGCCATACTAGTGTCTGAGCAACCAGTAGAAACAATAAATGTTAAACAGGACACACCTGGAAGCAGTTGGCCAATAACAAAACCTAATTCAAGCAAAACACGACTTTTGTGGGGGTTCTCAGGGCACCAGTTCTGGAGTCATTAAGGTCTAGGACCCTGGGCTGCTCTCTTAATAAGTCTGGCTGTGTTGTGCTACCTGGTAGCTCAAGGTGCTGAGTCGTGCTGAAAGTGAGTCGTGCTGTTATGTCCCAAATAAGTAAATATGGCTTCGCAAACTAATTCAGCCATGGTTAAGAGCTGTGAAACTATATGCTGGATATCCTCAGATAACCTTTAACAGGTTGACAGAAAGACCTTGCAGCTCATCCTAAAGCATTGTCTCTGCTTCACAAAATAAAAAACAGATCTGGAAACCTGGAATACTGACTGATTGCTTGATTGCAATTAGATAATGCAAGATTACTCTGCTGAAGCAACTGACTTGCAAAACAGCACTTGTGTGCAGCCGACATGGCCCTTCAGTCTCATCCCTTTCCCCAGGAGGGAGTGGAGAGCATGTGGGCATAGCAAGGGCCAAAGCAAGTCTTCTGGATCCAGGCCTGAATTAGGAGAGGCTGCCAGACACGCTGCGGGCTGCAGCTCTGTCCAGAGGTGATGGGATCCTGGGAGGGGGGATGGACAACACAGAAGCAGCTTTTCAGTGGGCAAGTCAGAAAAGCATATGACTTCTACAGACAGCTTAACCAGAGAAGACTGGATACGCTCCAGAAAAGCCCTGCTCACACCTTTACATAGAAACCACGTGATAAATGAGAACTGATGCTGTTGTTTTGGTGTTTCTAGGTAATTGGGGCTGCGCTTGTGTTAGCCAAGATCGTTTCACCACGTCTTCCACAAGCTTTTTCTTCACCTGTTTGTCTGCTGTATCTGCCTACCGTCAGCTGCAATTGTAAACTCTTCATAACAGGGACTAGTTTTGCTTGTGCCTGTTGTCCTGCTTGGTTGATATCCCTGGATGTTCACAAGTTGAAACAGCAGGACCCTCTTACTAATTCATTGTATTTAATTTTTTACATTTTTCTTAAAATACTGAGTAAAATTCTTTGTATTCCCAGTTTTAAAAAGAAAAAAAAAATAGAGGGGGTGGGGGTGGGGGGGGCAAGTGTCTTTTTCTTGGTAAGTAATGAAGAAAAGGCACATGAAGGTGAATGACAGTCTCCAAGTCCTGGCAGGCACAGTGGAGGCAGAAGTTTAGAAATTACTACATAAGCGTCCTGTGGCTTCATTAAGTTAATTTGTTGTAGACGACACCATAAAAACCACTGTTTAAATGCATTTTCTGCTCTTTTAAGAATCTCCCTGAATAACTGTCCTTCATCCTTTTATTTGTAAAAGGAGAATCAGAGAGAGAAAAAAAAAAAACAAAGTGTCTGAAATATGAAGATATAAACCTGAATGATAATTTTTGCATTGGTCAGTGGATTTAATTGGAGACAGCTCATCCAGAGAGTTCAGGTGAATATTTTTAAACATTTCTTTTTCCAGAATAATTACAGTCAGATGAGTTTTAAGTCACTAAGCTTCATATAGTCATCCCAGAAATGTTCAGGAATTCATTTTCAGATGTCACACTCCCTGTCCTTTCACAAAAGCTTGTATGCAAAAGCACCTACCTACCAGCGCGAATACGGACTTTGAAGTAGAATACATAATCAGCAGAGCAGTTTCTTTTTCTTGCTTGGAAGGATGGAATTTTATTTCTTCAGCCTGCATGGCCATTCTCTATTAAATACATGTTTATTGTCCTATGTATAATGCTAAATCAAGAAGCTGCAAGGATTCTGAAACCAATCTTTTTAAGCTGGGCTTGTTTGTCCAGTTCTTTAAACTGTGAGCAATTTTATCATATTCTGATAAGCAGCATTTTACAGTAGTTTGTGTTCACTTAATATTCATACATTAATCAACAAGGTGCAAGACACTAGGGAAATTAGGTCTGCACTGTGCTCTATTTATTTGGCATTGTGCCTCTATCCTATCAGGTTTTCATATCCTGTTTGAATGTTGTGATTTGTATCCTGTTCCAGCTAGTATTATCATGAGATGCCAATAAACCACTGATCAGCTGATCCATAGTTGATCTATCCACTATGCCACTGAAAAAGTTTATAACTTGAAACTCTTGAAAATGTTACTATCACACAAAAAGAAAGGAGAACTTTAAACTAAAACTGTGCAAAATGCTCCGCTAAGAAATTTCAGGTTTACACATCTACTGTTGCATTTTGGCTGTGCAGAGATTTCAAAATCCTGCATGGTGTACAGATGAGATGAAGCAAGAATTAAATGGCATTGTCACAAATAAAACTACATTTTCTTCCTGTAAAATCAAACCATGTCAAACATGGCCTGCCTACCACCAACACTGTTTAAATAATGTTGTTCTGTGTTCAGCATCCTTCACTGTGATACCGTAACTCCATATTTTGATTTAATCTGATTTCACACTGTGTGACAGACTGTGTCAGGTTTCCGTATATTCAAATGCACCTGAAAATACCTGCTTCCTGCAAGACTTCTCACTAGCTTGACAACAACATCGGTTACAAATATCAAAGTCCTTACTGAAGTGTGTACCACCAGCTTTTTATCACAAGGCAGACTCCTTTCCCTGTGGCTCTAACATTCAGCAATGTAAGCATTTTGCTTTTTGAAGCTGAGGTGTTCCTGAATATGCACAGTCTGCTCTTTTAAAGCAGGACATTACTCTGTTTTGGCTGATTCGCTCCATTGTTAGATTGTGCACCCCTCAGGATCACACGGTGGTGAGTCAGTCATTTGTAAACAGGAGAGAGAAAAAACAGATGAATAGACAAGCACAGGCTTCATTTTTGTGATCAAAGGCCTCAAAGAAACCATGCAAAAGGAGCGTGATTATTTATTGAACAAAACTCATAGTGTGGTCTTTCCTGTTCAACCTCGGCAGTGCCTGCAGCTGGCCTTACCCACTATTGAACTAAGAAATCATTTGCACCTCAAGAAAAGATAACACACGCTTTGGGTCCTCCCTTTGGGAGACCGGGCTGAACTGTGTGTAGCGCCTGCTGCTCATTTTCTTCTGAGGGATTGCAGGATGGGCATTTAAACCAAGTCATTTTCAAGGACAGAGACATGATCTTAGGCGCATTTCATAAGCAAAAGATAAGTAAATATAATGTGCTGGTTCTTCAGGCCTGAGCACTGGAACAGCACAGCACTACTTACAGTAGGGGCGTGTATGCTTTTTAACAAGCAGAATCAGTCTGAGGAGGCTTTAAAAAACAACATTACTAAGAAAGGATTTTTGCAAACACAGAGCTAATGAGACTACTTGGTATTATGTCAGATGTATAATGTTTCAGTATATTGTTTTTTGGCAGCCGTAGTTTGGTTTTCCTGGGCTCAGAGCCCAGTTTCTGTTTATTTTTCTGTAAGGTTTCATAGCAGCCTAAGCATACAGAGATGGCCTGCTTGCAAATAACCACGTATCTCAGTATACATATTGATTAGAATTTAAACAGATCCTGCAGCCTGTTGGATGGACAAGCATTGCCTTCCTATGGCATCTTCATCAGAAAAATCTCTTCTTCAAACTAATATAAATTTTGCCTGTTGAAGAACTGAGAAGGTTATACATCAAAGAGAAGCTAAACGGAATACAAATTCAAAAGGTAAACTTCACATATTAAAAACACATTGACTCATCATCACAAATGTAGGCCTAAATCCTGTCCCAATTCTGAACAATTTTGTATGCCAGTAGTGACCTTCAAGTTTTATTAGGTCCAAAGCAAGGTACCAAAATGAATAGAAGATTTTCTCCTAGGAAGCCAACAGTCTTCTAGGTCCACTCACTTACAAACATCTTGATTGAGGCAAAGGCTCTTGAAGGGGGGTTTCCTGAGGCACTGCAGATCCCAGGCAGTTCATTTCAGCTCACAGACATATTAGCTCAAATCCAAATGGACTCTACCTGCTTTTATCCAGTGTTATTCCTAAGTTAATGAGCCTCATAGAGATAATAAGCTCTTACTGAAAAGTTGTATTTTCTGTGGAGTCAGCCCTAGGGCCAGCTCCCACTGCCCTCCCCGCTTCTGCGTTACCTTGTGTGACACAAGCCGGAACGCTCTCTCCGTTTGCATGCCACTACAAATCCGTGCAGTTGTATTTATCTGCAGCTCTATATGCAGCTTAAGACAGCAAAACTGAAAGCTCTACGCCCAGTTCTACACCTCCTTGAAAACTGGGCCCATTATTTATATTAAAAGGTGAGTATATCCCCAATAGTGCACTTATGTACACACATTCATCTTGTTCTAGAAGCCTATTGATTCACCAGAGGCTAGAATGTATGATTAAAGTTGGGTGAGCAATGAAAAATAATTGTCAGACATTTGCAATGAAAAATGACTGTCAGACTTTTAAATGTCTGTTTACTGTAGCTCTGTAGGTCTTGTGCTTGTTTTCTGTGAAAGGTGTATTTTTGAAATTTTCTTTCCAGAAAAAGTTAATGAAATGGCATATCTTCTATTGTTCATAGCAAGCAATATGTGTAAGGATTCCACAAGGAATATTTGTATATGCATTCAGTCACAGAGCAGAAACTACTTTGTGTCATATTTTCAACAAGTGCAAGAAAGTAATACAATTCCCAGTTATAAAAAATTAAGAAAAGATTTGTAATGGATACAATTATGACATGGATGCAGACTTTTCTGATCTGCTTATGGCTATTTGCAGAAGAAGGGGAAAGGTGCTACATGTATATATTCAAACTGTGATGACACAACCAATTCTAAATCACTTAGCTGGCTGTAACTTTGGGTCTTTGCTTTAAAAGCCTTTATTCATCACTTCATTTCCCCTCTGCCCACCATGTCGACTCATTTGTTTTATATCATCCCTCAGTGACTACTTTGAATAGAACTTGTTTGAATTAGGCATCATCTCTTTTTGTGTGGAGTCTCTGTTACAAGGATTTTCTGTTACATCACAGGTTTGACCAGTTATGGCCATTAGTAATCAAACACATGATCCACTTTATTATGCACAAGGACCTTTATTACAGATGTTTAGAGCATCTGTGTTGTGCTAATCTCCGATTTCCCTTTGCTACTAATGAAAGTTACAGTAACTGTATATGATAATAATGGAGTAGCATGGTGAAAATGAACAAGGAAAAACACTCGTTCATTTTCTTCTTGCCCAAAGAGACTGCTAGGACAATCAGTAGTGTATAAAGAAAGACACTGTTCTCTCTTCTGCACTAGCTTTTGTCACACTAAATCACCTTTATGTTACACAGCAGAAAATAAAATCCTTAAACTAAAACTTTTGAGCATCAGTAAGTTTTGCTTTGAAATGTCTTTAGTTCAGACTTCGCGTATTCGTGTGGCAGTAGGAGATCATTATCCTGGATCTGCAGTCTGATCCAGAGGCTCTGTCTCAATCTTACTATCTTTGACTTTCAGAAAAAAAAAAAAAAAAAAGAGGAAAAAAGAGAGAAAGAAAAAAAAAAGAAGCTAAACCATTTAGTCTGTTGAGTCAGGTCTTCAGACTGTTATGTCTGTAAGTCTATATTGAAATACAATAAAAGATACTTCTATTAATCCCATTAAAACCTTCCTAATAGACACAAGGGGTTGTTTGTCACTTGACTATCAAAGTAGGATGTCTTTCCAGATGCTGTGTTCTCATCCAAAAATTATACATGAGAGAGAAATTATTTGCTGAAGATTTTGGCATAGATTATGCCAAAGAAAGAGGAAATGGTTTCATTCAGCTCATCTTACCCAAAAATGGTAGGCAGAAAAAAATTAGAGCTGTGAGTGATATAAAACATTGGGCCACTAGCAATCAAAGGTCATTAAGCACCTTGTTCCCTTTATAATGTATAAGCATCTAGACAATTGAACTCACAGTTACAATTAGTCCTGATTATCCCCTTTGTTGACAGCTTTGGTAAGGAAACCAGAGAATGAGTTCCATGTTGAATGTACCACAGGTTACTGTAGACAGACACTGGTAAAAATCATACTTTGATGTATTTTCCTTGCTGATGTGGTCCTCTACTTTTCTATTAAGTGGACTTCTATTTCTATTGCACTTCCACCAATCAATTAAAATTCAATTAAAAATAAAAATAGAATGGAAAAAGCTCAACATCCTGCTAGCTGGAAGGTTTGTTGGTTTTTTCCCCTTCTCATTTCAAAATCTTAAATTCAATTGGTAAAAATCCCTGGGGGGAGGAATAAGAAACTGTAAGCTATTTTTATCAAAATTTATGTACTTTCAAATTAAGCTTCACAGACTGTGCTTAACTTGACAGGCGGGTGAAAAAAAAAAAGTCTATTTTTTGCTAGTTTACTTGGTGCTTTATCCATAAGCATTTCCTTTTTAAAAACCTAGAAATGTAAGGCATTATGGAGATAGGTATCCGAAAACATGTAAGAGAATTAGATCCTTTATTAAGCACTTTCTCGATTTATGACTCAAAGAGGGATTGATTTTTTCTGCTCTGTGGAGATTTTATTTGGTTTTGTTCCTTCTAACATTAGGGGAAATCTAACATGGGAAATGTCTGCTATTGAATACAAAGAAAAATTTAGTTCTGGACTCCAGATTGAATAACTCATCCCAGATTACATACTCTTCACTTTTATACTGTTTGGTACAAAAGCATGTTTCAGTAAAAGAAAGATCCTGATCTAGTTATCCGTAGTCCATTTTGATTAGTGATCAATAGTAATTTTTGGACATCTTGGTGAGGTCTAAATTTTGTAACATATAAGACTTATCCCTTCTTACGCCATCTCAAATGAAAATCCACATGATGCTGTCTGCAATTTTCTGATCATAATCTGAAGTACAGCAAACCAGTTGTTTTTCTTTACTGTTCAGCTTGGTTATTGACCTTGCATCTCTGACATGCCTACAGCCAATGCTTATAGATACTGCTTCTTTTGACACAATGTAGCATGTGAAAAGGAATTCTTCATTTAGTGTAGTAACTTAATTGTCGGACTATACACCACGTCTTTGCTGATACGAATAGTTGTTCTCAAATCCCCTAGCAACAATAGAATCACAGATGATCTTTTTCCTTCTCTATTTATGTCCTTTCCTTAGAATGTAACAATATAAATTGGGTTCACTATGTGGAGTGTTGTTCGTATAAATGATTTTAGTGGTGACTCAGCTGGTGACACAGCACCTTTACATTAGATAATACACATTCAAATGCATGCTGTATTGACAGGAAGCAAAATTTCCAAATTGACTGTATTTCATTCTGTCAGGTCTGATAATGGTTCCAGCAGGTAGACCCAAAGCTGAAAACACTGTGGAGAAAAATATCCAAGGAAAGTTTCCAACAACAGTCTCTAGTTTTCTGAGAACAGAGATGGAGTCAGGGCTGCAGCATAACTTCAAGGTCCATCGGGGAAAGAGGACTGGAAACAGGGCTGGAGACAAAGCTGCCTACAGGGTGGTCCCAAGTGCACCCAGCAAATCCAGTCCATTAGCCAGGACAGCAGGGGAGAGGACCAGGACCACAACTACAACCAGAACTGAAGCCCACCTAGAGCAGTGCTGGGTCAGGGACTGATGGTGCCAGGCTGGGCTGAAATGAGGTCCTGGCCACAAGCAGGGCAGGAGGAGGCCCCAGGAGAGGCTACGCAGGAGCATTCAGTGCTGGTCATGCCCTCAGGGGTCAGACATGGTTTCAGTGGCCTAGTGCAAGAGATTCAGGAAGATAGTAAAAGGCCTTGCAGATGTATAAGGCTGTTAAGATACACTTGGTGATGTACAAGAGAATGTCTTTCATTTTAGTAAGAGTAACAATTAATTCCCAGCCAGGATGGCCTGCAACTTTTCTGCTTGTCATAAAATATATACTACCCAGTAAACACCCGCTCTCAAAAATTATTTGAAATGTCATATTATAATGAATTACCTCCTTTTTAATTTTGATAAAATGGTATACCTGTTAGTCAGACAGAGAATCCATAAAGAAAACAAAATTAGCAAAAAGTAACAAAATCATCCTGCCTTTGTAAAAGGTTTGAAGTCAGGCTGCCTCAGAGGCTGGTACTGAAGTCCAGAAGATAGGATAATCAACTCCCGGTACAGTTAACCACAAGATGCCATTGAATGATATATGACAACTACAAGGTGGAGCATCTTTTCAGGCAGAACTTTTTTTAATAAAAAACTGCCACACTAGCATTAACTGAACTTTATTTTTGGTGGATTTGTTTCTACCTTACATCCTTTTACACCAGGACTAAAGCATTTGGGAAGTCAACATTCTTCACTTTGCTCTGCAGCATCTTTTCTGAGGCAGTAAACCAGACTTTCACAGCTGTGAATATGACACCTTCCCCCAGAGCTAAATTCATATAACAAAAGTAAATTAAAATAAAATATGGAGTCAGTAATTTTTCCATGGAAATATAAAAACATTTCCTAGCAGTAAAGTAGTAGTGGACATGAACAAGGAAGAGAAGACTCTTGCTGGTTTGGGTACTTAGAGATCTTACTTCGTATTTTGATTTACACTGAAGAATTTCCTTCAGTGGTGAAGTAGGCATATTCCTAGTGAATTCAGTGAAGTTGTTCCTATTGCTGCAGTTAGTTCAGTCCAGGTAATGTTCATAGCATGCCTCTGGTTTTACTGGGGGTAGTAAAGAGCCTTTGGTGGTTGTGCGGTGGCACATGTGTAATGAGTAAAGATGACTGAAACAAAGGATGTACATCAACACAGTGAATTTTATCCTTTTCTGGGCTATAGCTTTAAAAGCATTAGTGTGATGATTATGCCTATTGATGATGTAACGGAAGAATTAGCTGTATCTTCCTCCAAAAGAAACCATCCTAAGCTAAGGACAGAAAATCACTGTTTTATAAAGCAAAAAATAGAACAAGAGCAAATTATATTGTCTCCTGCATCCTTTTTTTCCTGAATTAAAACGCTGACTGGATGGTCCCCAGAATTAGGAGACATGTCATTTGAAGAGTGACCTCATTAGTTTTAAGTCTGAGAAAGGTAAGTCATTAAAGTGACCTCACCACACAGGAACTCTAATGCAGTCCGAGAACCACCATACTGGAACAGAGAGTCAGAAAAGTGATGCATAAGGTCGTCATAATTTTTAAGGTCTTTTATATGGTTCCCTGTGGTTTTAGTGCTTCCAATTTATTTCAGTGAGATTTATCATGGAGTAAGGATCTATAAAATACAGTTACCACTATCACAGTCTAGATACTGTAGATTATAGCCTGACTGTGAGTGGACCTGTACAAAGGCTCATAGATGAGAGACTGAGTGCAGTAACCCTCTGCCTCCTTGCCTCAACTTTACCACCTGGTCACCCTGTGCAAGGACATGCCACAGTAACAGCCTTCACTTCCTGGCCTAGCAATTCGAAAAAGTTGATCATAAGGTAAAGATCAATCTCTTTCGGTCAGCCAGTGGGGACAATCTATGGATTTGTAGACCAGAAAAGCATAACAATTGTCAAGAAGGTGATTTTTAAAATATTTATGTTTGGAAAGTGCTATTTTCTTATGTGAAAAACTGGAAAAGTGATTTCAAAATGTATAAACACATGCATTAGATCAGGTAAGGCCAGTCTTGATCTTGGCTTCAAGTGCAATAACAAACACAACCATTCCCATCTGGTTCTTTCTCTTCAGTCAAGAAAAGGTGAATGCTGACTACAGGTTTAAGAAATGCATTCCATGCAGAGAAAGGACCCATCAATTCACCTTTCCAGCTGGACTTCCAAGAAGATGAGTGCTACATAAAATTGTTTCCTAACGAGTTCACCAAAAAAGCAAGGGGTTATGCTTCTCCTGAACGTGGGAAGCCAAAAGGCAGCCACTAAGCTAGGACTCTGCAGCCCTGCCCCACTACCTACCTGATTCAATTTAAAGCCTAGCTATTGCTTAGTGTAACTTCTAGGGGAGGCAAGACCAAAGTGTCTGAAGGACAGCCTACTGCTCCTGGAACGCGCTGGGACATGCGATGTTTAACAGCATTGTGGGCATTTAGCACAGGAAGCAGAAGGTGGAACATTCTCAGTAGCTGAATCCAAAGATCAGAAATCTCATCCTGCCCCCAGGGAGACCTGGAATAAGTCTGCCCAGACCACCAGTTATCTGCCCCTAAAAGACTTTTAACTAAAGTGATGCCAAGAAATCAGTACCAGAGAATAAGGAAACATCAGCCACCTGAAAAAAAGGAAGAAAAACAAACACTGTCAAACTGGAGATGAAGCCATTTTCTGCAATCCATCACAGAAACGAGATCTCCAGAAGGAAATAAATTAGAAATTCTGATAGAATTATCACTTTTGATAGCACATGGCATGCCTGGTTTGTTGTTTATTTATTTGCAGTTCTAGATAGGCATTATTTTACACAAAAGAAAAATAATTTTGAATACTTACAAAAATATGTAAATGAATTATTCACCTCAGTCCATCAGGTTTAGAGGTATCTGCTTACCTGTAAAAGAACAGAGGTCAAAAAATGTCAAAACTTAATGATTTTATGCAGCTTCTTCCGTAATTCAATCTACTTTTTCTTCAGCGTCCAAACAAAAACATATTGGATTCCTGAAAAGAAATTATGATGTGATTTCCCAAGATTTTTGTGGGGCTTTGGCATATAGATCTCCGATTTCAATAACAAGTTGCTACATTAAGTGAAATCACAGTACCTGTATTAGCCCATCCAGCATAAGGCTGATTTATAATACCTGTCTAGCCAGAAACCACTGAAGTATTTTGCTGCAAACGCAGCCAAGCTGAATATAATTCCACTGTTAAAAAACATGGTTAATAAATGTCTTTGTGCCTTCATGTATTCCATGTGCCTAGTGTTACGGTGCTCTCCTCTACCATGGTGTAAATTGCACTTTCCTGCAAAGAGGGAACTTCTGCACCCTCTCTGTTTTTTCCCCAGCAATTTGAGTGTGTCTGCAGCAGTAACCTAGGCAAGAGCACAGATTTTTCCTCCCACTTTTCTAAATTGTCCACCTTATCATTAAGAATAAACCTCAGATAAATTGTGTGTCCACTAGACAAGGGACTGCATTTTCATCTTTGATATGATAACAGTTCAAGCATGAGTGAAGGTGCAATGCAAAGGCAAGAATAATCCATGCTATGTGTTCTACCAAAGGAAGTTTTCTTTTGCTTACATCCCAGCCCATTCTGACTGTACTATAACCCTGAGCAGGTTAGAAACATGTGCAAGCATTCATACCTTAAGCACTAAAGATAATGCTTTGAACTACTTTGATCCACTGATTTTGAAGTGTTCTGTGAATATTAATTACAGCCTGACTCTCAGATAGGCAGTAAGCACACTTTTATCTGACAGTCCCTCGCCGGTTTCAGAGGGATCTTTGCCCAAATAAAAAGCGTATGCAAACCTATTTCCATTATCTACCTACCAAAGGCAGGAAATGGCTTCAAGAAAGTACAATGTGGTCACTCTTCGTGAAAGTCAGGACAACAAATTTTGTTGCCAAATTCAGTAATGTAAGCTAGGATACCTCTAGATGCATCTATTAGCAGAAGTTAATAGGGTTTGCACTGTGTAAGATCCAGGCAATGCTTACACATACTATCAGACAATTTAACATTTTTGTTTATTTGATTGTTGGGTTTTTTTAAACTTGGGCTTTGAATTTGGAAAGTCTTGTCCTAAACATACAGCCATATTCCACTTTACTGTGTTTTAGAATTTAACTGATTGCAGCAGGATTATACTGACAGCTGACAGGAGCATGTACCTATGCTTTGCGAACAGCTTGAAAGTGGCCATGCAGTTCTGAGGATTTTGGGAAGCTGGCCAGAAATTGCTAAGCTTTTTATTACAACAGCATTCTTTTCTAAAAATTATGGTAGGGATACAAGCTTTCATGAATTGCTCTCAATGCATAAAGGCATTTATTTCTATATATTTAGCAATTAAGATGCAAGCCTTTCTTTCTCAATCAGTGTTTGCAAATCCTAATCAAGCTGATAGCAGATTTACAGATGTCATGTCATATATTCTTATAAGATTGCACAGCAAGGAATAGGCAAACGTCTATATTTTCAGTGGGATGATGCACTAGTGCTAAGGACATTAAGTTTCCACAACTGTGGCTAGAAATTTGGCAGAAAATCAAAAATTATATTCTATAAATAAGAGAAGGACAAAGAAAATAGTTCAACCTACTGCAGACAAATAAAAGTCCTTTGACAAAATTTTGTTTGTTGAGCCCATCTCTAAATAGCAAATGACACAGATATTGAGCAAAATACGGGAAAATACGTAGATTATCTATCTATCTATACATATAGATTTCGATACAGATGAGAGAGAGAGAGAGATGAGAGAGAGGGGGGGAGGTGAAATCTCATATTTGGTCTAGAAAGTACAGTCAATAAAGAACTACAAGCTCAAGTTATGACCCATATTTTTAGATAAAATGGACTTTTTAAAGCCATTTACTTACATGCTTTGCGGATATTCACAATCATTTGGGCCAAGAGCTGGTAAGGTTACAGTGAGTGCCTTGCACCAGAACTCCTTGCTCCATCCAGCACATTTGCCGTGCAGCAGACTAATTTGTCTTTTACATAGTTAATCTGTAAAAGCAATCCTGATTTAATAATCATACACTTTGAAGTTACAGATATTATCCACCCCAAGGAACTACTCAGATGTGGCAAGCTGCACAGTTATGTAAGTCTGCCTGTGGTTGTACCTGCATGCCATTGTTAAGCCTATACATATCATTATTCAAATCATGTAATAATGGGACCAGATTTTCAAAATACCTCAGCATTTTTAAACAAGGCCAGAGTTTTAAAGATAACTTTAGTATCCCCACTATGAGATTTTGAGCTAGATTATGACAAATCTTACAGTACAGTAGGACCCTTGTAAAGCTCTGACCACCCACTTCAGAGCCTAGGTAGCTGCTAAGATCCTCCTTGAAAACCCGCACAAAAGTGAAGACTGATCACTTCTGAAAATCTGTTCTGTAAGAACAAGGATTCCTTAATCCAGCACAGTAAGATGTATTGAGATACACTGTGACCTAATACTAGCTCATTTTGCAAAACATTATCAGGGGAAGAGCACCCTGCCAACATAATCTGATATAAAAATCACTTGATAAGTGCAATGCGAAAACTGCTTAGATCCATCGTGAATCTGGATCAAACACTCTTTAGAGACATGCACAAACATTTTGGGGAGTATTCTGCAAAATTATGTAAATACCTCAAATCAGTAAGTATATTACTGCTTCTGCAAGGTGATTTTCAATAAATGTGTATAGAAATTTTTTCCTATTTGTTTCTTTGCTGGGCTTTCTTCATTTGAAATAGCTTCCATCTCAGAATGTAATTTGAATCAGACGCTGAAATTTCATATCTAGTTTTACTTTTGGATTATTATTTCATATTTAGGTGGCTTTAGGGAGTATTTTGGAGATTTTCTGAGCCAAGCACTTGACAATGTTTCCATTTGTGCAATATTTGAAAGCTCCCTCAGCTGCAAGAAAAAAGAAAGGAATAAACCTCTTTTTTCTTTCTAAAATTCCTCATCCTTAAACAATTGCCTTGCCCTCTCAGATGCTGTTCAAGACTTATCAGGGCACACTACCACATACCACAAATATTATTTGAATTCCAACCTCAAATGAAACACAGTCTTTCGAAGGCATAAAAGCCATCCTTGTTGATTATGTCCACAATGGCATTTTCTAAAGGAAAGCCAAAATATTTCTCTATCTCAAAAGCAAGAGAAATATGTATCACAAAAAATCTCCCTTATTAGTTCTATACTCACAAACCTCCACTTTGATTGGCTATTATTCTTGTTATTGTTTTATTCATTAAACAAGTTAAAAATCTGATGTTAAGTTCAATGATGAACAATTGTCATGTGAAAGTACAGACCAGTCATAAGACTATTAGTTATTAAGGAGAAATATTATGTGAGTAATGCATTCTTTGATAAAAGCCCTTAAGTAGAGTGCTGTATGTATTGCTGCACTATACTGGCTAGAGTTTTAAATCATAACTCCCTCTTC